>JADQWA010000207.1:0-612500 GCA_018344505.1 Nebria ingens riversi
ATATATATATATATATATATATATATATATATATATAAAACGCAACTTTTAGTAAATATAAACTTATATTTTTCTGTAGATATTATTCTGATAACTACATATAATGACAATGTTGCATAATAATAATAATAATAAAAATATATACATACATATTATATTTGCAATAATTGTTTGTAATCGTTGATTAAATTTAATTTCGAGGGGAAATTTAAACGATTGCAAATTTAGTATTGTTAATTTTACGAAATTTATTAATCATCCGCAGGCCGAAGGGTGTGTGCCGCCTCCTCATGTAGACGCTTCGCGTAATTCACCTGTCGGGTGACTGCCCTTGCTAATTCTTCCGTATCACAGCGAATTCGAGGGCGACGGGTGGCTGAGCCGCCTCGCACCCAAATCTCTATATAGTGGCGACCGTCTTGAGTGACCGGAGTACACGCTACAAGCTCTCCTAATCCTGTTTCGGTGACAGTAGTTAAAGCAGATGGTGCCATTGGATCACCACCGCTACCCGTGACCACACGCACTCGCTCCGAACTAACAATGACCCGCAAATCATCCGTGCCCATTTTAACGCACTCATACGCAACGTACAACTCCCCCGAAAACGGATTGGCTCCCCCAGAAGATGCTAGAGCTCTTAAATAGGCTTGTCCCCAACTGTCTCGCAAGCTATATTGTGGCAAAAGCCCTCCGGGACCTATTGCAGCTCTAGGTTGCCTCCGACGATCGGGGACTATTCTACCGGTGCCTCGGCTGGAATCACGTACCGCCCTAGCTGTCTCTGTCGCGAGATCTAACACTCCCACCATAGGTTTGGCTACCGCCCCTACTAGGCCTTTGCCCAAGCCTGAAAACACTCCCTGGAGCCCGTCAGAGGCTGCGCCCTCATAGACCTGTTTAAAAATCCCGGTTGCGCCTCCTAATAAACCAAATCCAAGTCCCTTAATGCCTGCGACGAGGTGCTCTCCCCCAGTTCCACGCGCGTGCTTCCGTCGAATTCGTTGCCGCATCTCTTCATGAGCATCATCCATTGTTACACGACCTAGGCCATCCCCGAGGGTTTCTGTTACCTGGACAAGAACATTTCAGTATCTCAACAACGATTAAATAAATAAATAAATATTTATAACTTACTTTGGCCGCACTGTTGCTCAATCCATGCGCCACATTAAGCACCAGAGCTCCAACACTTCGTTCCCTGATCAATCCAGATACTCCCTCAGTAACGTCGCCCAACAATCCCAAAGGAGATCCGAGGAAATCAACAGAACCCAAAATTGTGGCCGCCTGCCATAATAATTCGTCTCGAAAGTGCCCTAAAACCGAACGCCAAAGGCGGGCGCCCGTTTCGAATGGATGGTGACGGACATAGGGCTCTAACTCTACTGGGGCATCTTCAAACCTAACCAAGGTAAGGCCTAGTCGACGCTTAAGCGCTCGTAACCGCGCTGGCAATGAAGAACTAGTATACACGCTTAATCGCAGTGCTCCTGGAACCAAGCGTATTATTCCGAAGTGATATCGAGTCACCAGCGATGCCGAGCTTGTCGCGGCTGCTACCAATGTGGTTGCCGCCCCCGTAACAGTTTCCTCGTCTTCGGCTTGCTGCTGCTGTGTATCTTCATCATCATCGTCGGAGGCGGCGGCGGCAGAAACGAAAGAGTGTTTACTTCCCGTGGCGGTCAGTAGGAATTCATACATTCGTAAAATCAACGTTTCCTCGATGTGCATCGCGACGGGACGTACGCAAACAATTAGATGTTTGAAAATAACAACAGCCCCCGCTGTTGGTTGAACTTCTGCACGTAATTCTACGACAGGTAAGGTGTTAAGACGTCGGATGTCATCGGAAGTTCGCGGCCGTGATACATTTAAAAGTACTGGGCATGGGGTATCCGCAAGCTGATTGTCGCATTGCGCGTCTTGGACACTGATGCATAGTTCGCGGGTACGCCCCCCAAAAACTGCCTCGGAAATGATATTGTTTAGTTGTAAGTATAGAAGTTCGCGACCTCCTCCGACGATACTGATGCCTAAACCGCCGCGAAGCATGATGGTGATCTGAAAAAGCGACAGCAAAAAGGAACGAGTGGAAAAATTTCCCGTTTTTTATTCTTACTTGGAACTCCGCCCCGGTGCATGGCTGCACTTGCGTGCTATTGGCAGGACGATGCGCTGGCGACACCCCAGCCCAATCTATATCGTCCACCAGTGCTAGCGCCGCCAACGGTTCGCGTTGTTTCATATCCGTGACCCTTAAAACCCGCGTAGGCCCGTCCGTTGTAACTTCCACCGAAAGAAGCCCTGATCCGGGACGCATTCGTTGCTTGCCGACCGCTTGGTCCAATGGGACGCCAGCTTGCGTATACGTTCGATGCGGCAACTCATCGTGTGGAGTCCCCAAAACTGCAGCAGAGCCCAACCTCAAACCTAACAATCCATCTTGGCTCTGTACGCACATATTTCGATGTGCACAACACAAGCGTCCATCTCCAGTAAACCTCCATGTCTGCGTTGTTCTTCTACGGGGATCTGGTCGACGGAGAGCCAGCCGGGCCGCTATTGGAGCGCTGGGTTGGGGTGCAGGGGCCTCGATGTCCAAGACAAGTGCTCGGTTTTCCTGATGATGGTGACTATCAGGCGGAGAGCTGCCCTCATGCTGTAGCTGTCCCACGGAGGTCATCCTCCACAGTTGTGACCGTTTTCCAGGTTGTTTTGGGGCTAAAAAGACGCGTCCCGCCTCGGTGACGTCGAGGACTAAACGTTGAGAGCGCACTGGGTCGACTTGGGCATGAGACAATGAGGTAAGCGGGCGTTTCGGCGGCCGCGAAATTGGAGAGTAGTCTGCTTCGTCGTAATGGTCCAAATCGTCTTCCCTAAAATTCATGCGGCAGTGTTGTATTTATTTATTTATTAAACAAAACGAGAAACAACACGTAATGCGCCGCCATTGATTGAATAAAATAAATTAATAACTTACGTATTAAAAGTACCGATGAATGCTACATAAATAAAGTTTTCATATGTTAACTGAGTGCCGCGACCCAACTGATCCACGTCATACGCTGCATGCACACCACCAGGGGCTGTTACCACTAATCGAGCAGGCCAAGTCGGTTCATCCCAGGCATATGGAACACTACGATGTGCATGTGCAACGGTAACATGCGTTGACCCACTTTGCGCAAAAGTAACTGCAACTTCGGAACAATTGTCCATCCGTAAGGGCGGCGGCAGAGAATCCGCATCGGAGAAGACCACATAATGCGTGGCACCCTGCGGTACGACTTCTACGTGGAGGAACAGGGAACGGAGGCCTAACAGAGCCTCACGGAGCATTACGTGCGACGATAGCGGAGCATCTATTCGTAATCCGCCCGACCAAGCACTCGCTTGCGAATCGCCAGAGTCTCTCCGCGTACACCGAACGCAAAGTAACTGATCTCGATCTAATCTGGGCCAGTGGAACGGCACATGACATCCTGGAGGAGCATGGACGTGAGCGGCGCGTGCGCCGGGGTCCGTTACGGTTGTCGCATGGCATAGCTGCGCAAATTCTAAACGATGACTACTCCCGTTATAGAGCTGCAGCTGGGGAGAGACGGTAACGATGCTGGTCTCGCGACGGTGTCGTGTGCGCCCTCGTGCTGGTCGCACTTCTATGCCCACCATATAGACGGTATCGGAAGAGGTACTGTCATGCGATATGCGGAGTTTACGCACCTGGACGCCACGGCGAAGATGAAATTGCTGGCACCAGATGGGCGTTCCAGAGGAGCAGCTGCGATTACGTTGCAAATTGTTGTTTGTATGTTTATAACCGACCTGAAAGCAATGATAGATGAAAATGATTTGATAAATTCAATAAACGCAAGCGTACCCGAGCTACAACGGTCGGGGAGGCATCCTGATCAGCAAAACTAAACAACAGCGGCGCTACCATTCTCGCCAGCTCGTGCTCTTCAAATTGCCCTGCTGTATCAGCTCCTACGCCCTCCTGCCTAAACACCAGTGGAAGCCCTGTCCGATTTACAATCCAATACGGTGCTGTAATCGTTAACCGGACTCTCGCTCCACGATTCGGCTCTAATTTCGCGTTCAAAAATAACCGCCTTCGTTCAAAATCTTCCAATCTGATTCGGCATGTAAACTCTCCGCCTGTGTCTAATAGATTCGCTGCCGGTACGCAGATTCCAGAAGCACATCGGAAATTTTCAATATGGATGGACACTTCGAGGCCAGAATCAGGATCAACGGGAGGAACCGAGGCGGCTTGACCAGGCGAAATGTGACCGCGTGCCACTAGAGCTACAGGCTCGTCTTGTGGAGTGACTGTCACTGAGTAGTGCATCTCCTGCGGGAGCAGATTGACGATGAGGAGCGCCGGAAGAAGGAGAACGGTGTGAGCTGGTGTGGTGGGCCGTCCTGCGGCGTCGCTGGGGTAACGCTCCCGACGCACCTCGCAACACAGCCAATACTCGTTTCCCCTATTCGTGGTGCATTTTAGGGCAGAATGAGTTCGTTCCCCGGGTCGAGAAGTTCGTGACCATGGAACATCCGGTTGGCAATAGGAATATGAATCATTTGCGTCCGAGGGCCGAACAAATATGTGAGAATGAGCGTGTGCCAGAGGCACGGCCAAGGTGTCTCCGCTAAGGACAGCAGCGGTCCGGCTGGCAGTTGAGACTAAATAACAAGCCAATTTGTACAAATATATCCAGTCCATTTTGCCTAAATTGAAATTATTGAAATAAGCACAAAAGCATTAAAATTATTGCGATTTAAAGCGCAATGTATGTATGTATTTATTCTTAAATAAGTTCTACATCCTACCTGCATTCACTGTCGAGCGTTCGACTAGTTTTACATCCACTGCATCCGGTAACTGATTCACCAGCAACATAGCCGACCGGACTGTTACTAACTTCCGGGCGGTGCCGTCTAGGCGAACGTCAAAGACCAGACGTGCAGGACGATTATAGACCTGGGTACCCCGTTCAGCGTACGCATGTCGAAAATATACACCGACCCGGTCCACAGTTACAGGAGCTGCAGGGCGCCACCCCACTACGCGAACAGCGAGTTGATGAGCTCGCATCATATGGGACTCTTTGTGCCGCTGTTTGGTGCGACCGCTACCGTAGCTAAAGGGCAAAGTCGCCCCAGGAAGAACCTAGAAGGTATATTTAGATTGTTCACAATACCAAAAATAAGAGAACGTAATTAACGGATTAAATGGTCATATACAATTATTATTATTTTACCTCCGTCCACTCGATGTCTTTGACCGCTGGAATGATCCTAGTCTGATCTTCTGGATCCAACTCCTCGTCCATCGGATAAAATGGTTCATCTGGTTCAGTAATTACTGTCGCAAAATACAATACGGTTCCCGTATCATTTTTCAACGAGTACGGTACGAATGGCAAGCGCCGCGATATCTTCATAATGCCGGAGGACTCTTCGTTGCTCCAGGCCGCTTTGACGAGCCGGAAAAGCGCTATTAACGCATCCGTGACGTTGATATCGAGAACATCATCCGATTGGATTGTTATTCGGTAACGCGGTATCCCAATTGGAGTGTCTTCCGGAATCCAGAGAGCTTTGCAACGCCAAGGCTCCACAAATGGTTCCCAACCGCCGAGGACACGGTTATAATAATCTAAAGATAAAGTGCAGTCTAGGGTGCATCGTCGAGATTGAGAAACGTCGTCAAAAGATGCACCGCTATAAGTGTTCAACTCGTACAAGACACAAACGGT
Source organism: Nebria ingens riversi (assembly GCA_018344505.1). Taxonomy (NCBI): domain Eukaryota; kingdom Metazoa; phylum Arthropoda; class Insecta; order Coleoptera; family Carabidae; genus Nebria; species Nebria ingens. The sequence goes on from JADQWA010000207.1 coordinate 5,766, forward strand.
TGTTAGGGTATTTTCCGCGAGAGGGATGTCAATGTCACCGTAATCATCGATCAAACATAAACGAATTGATGCTGCACGCACTTCGACAAGCTTAATTAAGAAGGGAGCAGCGGAGGCCAGCGCTTCTGATGAAGTGGGCTCAGTGACTGCCTTTGAGGGCATAGCGTTTTGCGTTAACCACAAGGCGGCATCATCCAATCGTCCCGTGGAACATTGTTTAAGTGCTTTGGCGCAATCCTCTACTTGGAATCCTAACGCGCAGAGTTTTCCAATGTTCTCCTGAAGGGTTTCCGTTTTGATGGTGTTGGTGGTGGTGATATTAGTTGTAGTAGTAGTACTATTACTACTGTTATTACTATTGCTGGTATTAGAATCCATTGCGGCAGCGTCACGAGTCTGTTTTGTAACGGACTCGAACATGGCAGCAAACATGAGCATATCTTTATAGGAAACGCGTAACGTTAACTCATGCAATTGCACGTCCAAAGTTCGATGACCATCCAAATCGCGGGTATACACATCGGCGCTTATAGTGACAGGGTCCACAATGGATAACGCAGTTTCTTCATCTTCATCGCGGTCCGCTCCTAATACGCACGAGAACAACTCGAGATGGTTGACGCTGCATGATAGGAGCCGCGAATCGGTTGCGCTGGGTCGATATGTAACTAAAGTTGTACTCTAAGAGAAACATGTATGTACAATATATTATTTATTAAATAACATTTAAAATCCTACCCGTAATATAACAGCATTTGTGTCCTCTTTTGATGTGTCTTCGACCACGACAATCTCTGAATCCGTTATATTTAACTTCAACTCAAACTGGCCTTCTTGCTGCTGGAGTCTGCTGGTTTGGATGTGCAACGTTTGTCCCTGGAACTTGTGCTGAGTAAAAATGAATTCTCCAGCAAGTTGCCACCAATCAACGATAGCCATCAAGCGCATATTGTTTAAAAGAACAGTAAATTTGGATTTGTCGCGTCTACGGCGACTGTGGACTTCTGCCTGGACAGAATTTTCATCCGTTTGGGTTCTACTGGCGGGCCGCAGCACCTCTGAAATATGAATCTTTGGTCTTGAGAAGTGTTGCTAAAAAAAAGAGAACGAACATACATACCTGTAAAAACATTAGAGCATTGCGGTCGCTCATCCGTGATAAGCACTTGCTGCGACACCAAATCAACATCTTGAGACAAATCACTAAAACTGTCGACGGTCAATCGTGACCGAACAAAATTAACACACGCTAGAGGTCTTAATCGAACTCGTACGTCTAGTAGTTCGAATCGAACGGAGCTTAGCGTCCAGATGTGCTGCGCTTCATCAGATTCGGGGTTTGACAAGAAATCATCCTTGTAGGGGACTGATGGTAAAATATGTTCGGTGTCTTCGCCAAGATTATAACCAAGAACGCCGCGGATTAAAGCGTACTGCTGGAGGTCCAAATAAAGATCTAGAGTTGATAGTCGACTTGAGATGGTTATATCAGGAACTGAAATCAAATTATACGCGTATATATCCATTCCTAAAACAATCGAAATGAACAACTAACCATGTTTTCGGCCGCGGCTGGTCACATTTCTTGCAACCTGAAACTCTAGCCGGCACTTTTCTCCCAGAAGAGATCCACCACGTCTGATAACAGCGCAGCTTCCAAAGTGTAGAAGTGCGTTCTTCACTTCGCTCTCACTGGCATCCTTCACCTCTCCGACGTAGACGTCCACGTCATGTAGCACGATGGTCATGACATCTAACAGCGCTGTTATATTCCGCATCGTGTTCAATTGAAACTCGTTATCGATTGTGAACTGTCCTAAATCGAAGATGAGCATGTCTCCACAGTGAGGCCGTACAGGGATCAACACCACGGGGGTGTCCACTCGAATTGTTAGAGACAAGCGCGATACTTGAGGCGATGTCCCATCATCCTCTAGTTCCGTCTGAAATCAAATAAATAATGTATAGAATAAAACTATTGATCACTCGATCAATCACTCAACCTTTTTAGATGATCTGCGAGTACAACACCCTTTAGAAAAGTCCCCGAAAAACGCTCTTAATTCCGTAACGAATCGTTTCGTGTGAACATAAACACATGGAGATATATCCAAGACTAGTTCAGAGTTGCAAGAAGACGGCAGTATTGCAGGGGAACGCCTAAAGTTGAATCGGACCGCTTCTTTGCCGATTGTTACGAAGCGTTCCGTGCATAAGTGTCCACTTGATGTAGCATCTAGGATTTTTAAAGCTCCTAGGCGTCCTGAAACTTGCCTCCGTTGTTTTTTGCGTGTGATCTCCACATGAGCACCAGTCACATGTGCTCGCGCGACTTCGCGTGAATCACAACGCGTAGCCAGAAGCGTGAATGATCGCAATGATATCGTTGTTGAGCTGTCTCCCAACGTCTGGTGGTCTAGTTCTTTTTTTATTGTTACTGCAAAAATAAACATTGGTTCTAAATGATTCCAAAACGATGATGCCCAAACTCACTCACTCACCATTATTGTAGTTACTAACATCCTCTGACTCTTCATCACTGGTGGTAATACTGAAGAAATCCAGCAACGTCGTCCAAGATGTCGCACTTACTGCCATATCTACCGAGCCTAATTCTACAGTAGTTGTTCTCCGCATCGAGCCGTGTTCTAAATCGAATTCTGCGATGACTGGATCCACCAAAACACTTTTAATCACCACCAAACCGTCATGTTGTGCCTGTACGACTCGTGGAGCGTATGTCAGGGGCGTAGCAGTCTTAAACGTAGCGCCAAATACTGTGCGAGTATCTAAATGATCTGGCAGGGACCCAGATCTAGGTTCAAGATACTGGTAGGCTACATTTCCTGGACAAGAATGCGATACACCAGGCCCTTTAGTTGTAGTTTCTTCTCGAGAGGCAAGCATTTTGCGACGGATGTCTCCCTCGGAGACCAACAGGTCTTCAACGAGAAGTGATCGCAAAGAAACGGCAATTTCTGTCACGAACGCACGTTTCTTGTCACATGTAACTAGAAAGTTCTGAAATGAGAGGCCGACAAGTCCATCTTCCTGCTCGCCGCGGATTTCTACGCCGAAGGAGGCTACTTCGAACCGAACTTGGACGCGCATTGGTTCTGGCTGTGGTAAATTGGAGCCACTAGAAGAGGAAGCCAAAGAGGAGGCTCGGACGTTCCGACGATTTGCGGACGGGAACAACTTTGCTCGTACATGAGGATCCATACTTAATGTTGAGACTCCACCTGATTAAAGGAAACAATTATATACCCTTTAAGGGGAAACTACACAAACTTACCGACATCGTCGTCTTCAGAGATTTCACTCAAACTGGGCGTCCGTTGAGTTGCCCCCAAATGTCCATTTCCCATTCTCGTTCCAGCTAAACATTCTAAGGTATCCAAAACCTGTTCGTACTGTGCCCTAGTCAATGAAACACGCAATGCATTTACAACCGATCCTTGGATCTCGATCAAATCGTCACCGAACTCGGCGGTAGTATCATCCAGAATTGTGCTCTGGGACTCGAGCACCATCAGAGAGCTGGTTAGTTTTGAAACGGTTAATCGGAGTAGAGTATCGTGGAGGACAGGAACTGCTTTGGATTTGGGGCCACATGCGTATAGTTGGTCCACACGGGGAACGCCGCCGAACACACTTCGGCCTGACGTATCTAGGGTGCAAAGGCTCATATCGCGAACTTCCACGGCGTATGTGCTGAAGGAACCAGACGACCCAAAGGGAATGAGCAAGCCATTCGTAACAATGTTGTTATTGTTTACGGTAATTTTGCCCAAATGGGCTACCAAAACATGTTCGCTATCACTAGATCGCGGCAGAACAACCACCGGACTATCTAAAACAACGTCCAATTTAATCTCAGCCATGACGAAAGACGCTACACCATTCTCTTCCTCTCCGAGGGGACTATATGGTGTTTGGGGTTCTGAGGAGGATGAGTTGGAACGCCTTCGAATCCTTCTCGGCGATTGAACATCGTTGGCGACAAATCCACTTATTCGTGAATTCACGTACAGGGACTGCGCCAGGGCTTCGGTCCGGGCGTGTACAAGTCCCAAAGCCACATCAGTAGCGGCGCTACGGATAGAACGCGCTACATCTGATAGATATTGTTTGAATTCAGTGGCGCACGAGCGTAATTCTATTAAAAACTGAGGTGAATGCGTATACCAAACGGACGCCATCCGAATCGAAACATCGACAGGTTCGTTTTCTTGTTGCAAGGGCCGTTTTATGTTGAAACTAAATGCGGTTTCGTCCACCGTATCGCCCAGGATTGTTTTGGGCGATTGATTCAAATGAGAGCCCACACTTGAGGAGTCATCCGCTAGGGGATTACGACCAACAGAGATGATTCGTTGATGTAAGTGACCTTCAGGCGTGAGATCCAGAACTTGTAGGCCCCCCAAAGAGCCGCGTACTGAGACGCTGTCATCCACAGTTGCTTGAATTCGTGCTTCACACATTGTGGCCGTTCCAATCTTTCGTCCAACGGCTCTGCCGTCCTGCACACCGCCCCTCAATAACAAAACGCTCAAACGATGAAAATCAAAGGTCAATTCGGTCCTCGTTGTACTAGTGACCCTCGACGAACCATTCTCATCAATCAGATCTTGTGATTGCGAAACGGAGTTATTTCGTGGTGTTTGCCCTTCTTCGAAGATGGGCCGCGTCGGCAAAGGGCAACCCTTATTTTTTACCGAAGGTGACACTCGCCGAACGAACCCAACCAACTCTACAATCGTTTCTTGATTTGCAATGATGTCTAGATTGTTAAATTGAATGCTAGCTAGCTGGAGAGGCTCCGGTCCACTCACCACAACGAATTCGACACATATTAAAGCTTCGACATCGTGCCACATTCCCTGAAGCCGCAGCGGGGCTGTAGGGGGCGGCGGAGGTGAGACGGCAAGGCCACTTAGGGCGCGAGTTAAAGCAATGGGACTGGTGGCCCGTCGCCCCGGTTCAGGAGATCCAGGGCTTGTCGGACTAGTTGGCTCACTGTCGAAGAGACTTCCAGACATGGAATCCATCCTTAAGTAAAGAAGTCATTGAAAAAACAATTGAATTAGAACATTCGCTCGCTCATTCATTCATTCAATCGCAACCCACCCGACATGTCGATGACTAGCTACCAGTAGCTCAAAGTCCGGACCAAACGTCTGCAAAGCATCCACCAGTAACAATCCATGCACTGTCAGGTTGACACCAATATCACAAGGCCTCCTAGTGAACGACGCCGTTACCCCTGACACCTGGAGCTCCGCTACGCTGCGCCCTCGGCTCTGCACTTCCAGGGACATTTGGTCCACGGTAAATTGGACTGTTAGCAGGCGGCTTGGTTCACTCAAAGAATCTGGGGGTGGCGACGTCTCTGGTTGTTCATAGCTGATTGGGATTGATGGGTGTGATGTCAAATATTGGTAAGCATCTTCTCCGCTTCTTAGATCATCTTGCTGCGGCGAAGGCTGGTGGTGCGGAGCAACGTTGAAAGGTGAGGGGAGACTCGCCTCGGAGATGACACGAGCTAGCGTTCGAATTGATGAGACTTTTTGCTCGTTAACGTGGACAACTAATCGAGGAAGGTTTGCGGCCAGTGTTAAGCTGGGATACATTGGATCTGTTGTTGGGACAACCCTACATTCCACCTACAATAATCCACACACACACACACACACATGTTATTAAAGAAAATCTAAAAGAAAAGCTCCTAATCTCCATTTTCTTACTTGCAACGAAATATTAAAACGATCCAACACATGGAGCGCCGAAGTACCCTTTGTATGTGCATACCTCCAGTTATCGCGTACACGCCCAACTAGTACCTGGATATCACTCAATTCGATGGTGTAGGTATCGTAGAGACGTCGATGCAACGACAGCTCGCTGAGCGCGGTTACCAGAGTGCCGTCCTCTGTGGTACTTGCACCCGAACCTGGTGGTGTAGAGCACGGCGTCATAAACATCTCGTCGTCCTCCTCATCGAGACTCACCTCTCTGGGAGGAACTTGGGGCCCTTTTTGGAGAGGTTGGGACGGCAAAGGAGGGCCGTTCTCTAAGCGAAGGGTACCCAAATCGACAACAGCTATTATAGAATAAATTAATATAAATATATATACATATATACGAGGGTGGTCTGAAAAGTTTCCGACCTCAAAATGAAGATAGCAGCACTCGTAAATAAAAGCTAGGGAATTTCGTTGTTCATCTGTTGACAGTTACTCACCAAAGTTTCAGCCATTTTGGACGTGCAGTTGTTATGTAACAGTCGTGTGAGTGAGTTGATGTGAGTGTTTTTATGAAAATGGACAAAATCGAGTATCGAGCTGTCATCAAATATTTGTTTTTGAAAGGCAATACGCCTACGCAAATCAAAGATGAGTTGGATTCTGTGTATGGGGACTCTGCACCATCATTTACCACAGTGAAATTTTGGGCAGCTGAATTTAAACGTGGCCGTAAGAGCTTGGGAGACGATGAACGTTCGGGACGTCCAAAAACTGCAACTACCGACGAAAACATCGCCAAAGTTTACGAAATGGTGCTAGACGACCGCCGAATTAAAGTGAGAGAGATAGCACAGGTTATGAACATGTCAAAAGAACGTGTTTGTCACATATTAAATCAACATTTAGACATGCGAAAGCTGCCCGCGCGTTGGGTGTCGCGTTTGCTCACGTTAGACCAAAAACGTGTCTCACACCTCAGCGGTTGCCATGGCGAAAATCCACGAATTACGGTTTGAACTGCTTGACCATCCGCCTTACTCACCAGATCTAGCCCCAAGCGACTTCTTTTTGTTCCCTCATCTAAAAATTGCGCTCGGAGGACAGAGATTTTCGTCAAATGAAGAGGCAATCACCTTCGTGAACAATTATTTTGCAGAGAAAAACGCCGAGGACTATTTGGACGGGTTACAGAGATGGGAGCATCGCTGGGAGAAGTGTGTAGAGTTACAAGGAGACTATGTTGAAAAATAAAAAATAAAATTCTGAAAAAATGTCTTGTATCTTTGTTAGGTCGGAAACTTTTCAGACCATCCTCGTATATATATATATATATATACACACACACACACACACACACACACACACACACACACACACACACACACACACACACACACACACACACACACACACACACACACACACACACACACACACACACACACACACACACACACACACACACACACACACACACACACACACACACACACACACACACACACACACACACACACACACACACACACACACACACACACACACACACACACACACACACACACACACACACACACACACACACACACACACACACACACACACACACACACACACACACACACACACACACACACACACACACACACACACACACACACACACACACACACACACACACACACACACACACACACACACCACACACACACACACACACACACACACACACACACACACACACACACACACACACACACACACACACACACACACACACACACACACACACACACACACACACACACACACACACACACACACACACACACACACACACACACACACACACACACACACACCCACACACATACACATTTTGTTCTGCGTACTTACCAATTGCCGCCGTTGGATCACAAAACCGCTCGACCAGAATCAATTGAGGCGCCGAAACGTCCAATCGTAGATCCCAAGACGTTCTCACTGCGGCTCTGCCTTCGAGCATTCCCTCCCATTTGTCAATCAACTCTTGTTTGGTCCTCGTCTTCATAGCCTCCAAACGATGACGGGCGGAACTCCTCTGGTGCGGAGCACACATAAACTCCAGCAACCATTTTGCCGCCGCAGGCTGGTACACCACGTCCAGAGGTTGCGAGCGGACGTGCAGGCGCTTTACGCCCATGCCAGACTCGTACACTAGCTTGAACAACGAGCCATCTTCGTCCGACGACCGTGGCTTGGTCCGCGAGGTGCTACGCCCAGGTGCGGCAGCTCGGTCGTGGCCTGGTGGACCTACTAGCACGGGAAATAGCGTGCCAGGTGTAAGGCGATCTTTTAGACACAAAGCCCCCAGACTCAGTTCAATTTTGTGGCTGGAAGTTCGTGGGCGCGATTCCACGCTCGCGCGGAGCTCGGAGAATTGTAATTGAAGCATTGGAACGCTAAATATTTGTTTGTTTGTTATTTAATTCGTTTTGAACTAGTCAATATATTATAATTACTAAATACTAACTCACCAGTTTGTCGTGGAGGCGGTGCTAGCGTTCAAATCCAATGTTCCGCTATTCAAAACAAAATTAAACTTTCCAAAAACCACATCTCTCCGTAACAGTGTATTATTCCTAGCCGAATCCGCTAGAGCTTCCAGAATTTCATCTTCCAGCTGGTGCGAGGCGGTGGCATGCGGCTCTGCGCTTACAGGGTCTGTTTTTGTCGACACTGTCGAGTACCAGCCCCACCATTGTGGAAACCAGCGCACCAACGTGTTCCGGCCATCGTTCGAAGCAATTTGAGAAGACTGGTGGGGCTGCATAGGGCACGGTACTCTCCGCATGGCAACTTCGCGGAGGGCTTTAAGCTCCTGGAAATTGCGAGACCATTCAACGGTATCTTTGAGACGCTTAGCGTCCGATCCTAGAGCGGCGGTGGGCTGGGCCAGCATACGTGAATACATGTCAACATATTGGATGTTTTGTAGTGCTCGCTGGTGGCACTCAGTCCAGGTGAGGTGCTGGCGGCATAACCCAGGTACATGACTGGAAGCAGCGTAGTGCCACCAAGCCCGTGTATCCTCGTGCACTCCTACAGAGGGTCGCCGCCGCCGATGAAGTTGTACTCTAGATAAAAACTCTAAGCCGCGCGTGCAGGAAACCATTTGTTCATATTGCCACTGAAAATTGAAGCATTATTATACATAAATATATATAATATATATATATATATATATATATATATATATATTTATTTATATAAACTTACATCAATGAGAGATAATGGCACTTGGTCTAGTCGTAAATCACAGACGAACCGCGGCATTGAACTGCTCCGCAGAGGATAATCGCTACGGTTTCGTTGCAAGTGGGCGCAAGCACTAACGGGGGCCACTAAATAACAGTGCTCCATACCTGTGCCGTCGCCAGCCATCGCTGTGGCAAGCTCCTGCGGCGGTAACCGAGAACGGAGACCCGAAGAGTTTACCGTGTCCCAGTATACGGCCAAATGTCGAAGTTCAATCGTTTTAAATGAAAGATCCGTGCCGTCGCGGTGGCTTGTAAACTGAGGGGTGAAATTAGAGTCGCAAGATTGAGCACTGAGGGACTCGATGGTGAGACCACAAGCACAGGCACTGGCGACACCCTAAATAAACACACACACACACACCACTCATTCAACAATTTAGAGAACACATTTGGTTTGAAACTAACCTGCAGACTGCTAGCGTCTTCATAGCGTAAATGAACATCTCGAACGCGCAATTGCATGTTTTCCATGATATCGGTGATGATACCGGTGCCATAGTTCAACCAGCTCGTATAGCTGGAGGCGTAATAAGTCGCGGTACCGTCGGTTCCGTCGTTTTCCATCCTCCAGGCCGCCTCCAGCTTGTCCAAGTCTTGCAGCTTGCGTTCCTGGTCCGCCGCCTCTTCGGCGGCCTGGTCCCAGTCGTCCAGCGACAACGGCCCAGCCACCAGATACAGCTGCTCGATCACGATCACCCATGGCGCAGATCGCAACGCACTGATTGGAATCTGTAGTTTTACTTTACCGATGTGTCCCGCTCGGATCTCAATCGGCATGCCCAAATGACGGAGAGCATCGCGGCGAAGCGGCAGGTTCTCTAGCTCGACCTCACCTAGCAAGCGCAACCCGATAAATGTCGTATTTTTATGACATCGAAATGGTTAAAATTACCTGAAAGAATGGCAATGCTAAGCTGATCTGTGTTTAGATTTTCCACATATTTGCCCAAATAATTATTCAACACCCACGCCACAAGTCCCTCAAGCATCTTTGGTATATAGTCACGTCATGGGAATGCGAGTCCGTAGTAAAAACAAACCTGTAAAACCGCACAAATTATAACCCTATTTAAATGTCTCAATTCATTATATATATATATATATATATCTCATCTCTGTAGTTAGTAGTTGTATTATGATATTTACATTGACAACTTGTTTAATTAATATGTACGCTATATGTGAATACCTGAATAGTCTATTATTTTATTAAGGTAAAAAAATTATTATTATGAATGATGCACTTTGACCGGGTTCGTTAACAGCAAATACTGCTCCAGCAATTAAACCGAATTAAAAATAATTAATACTACATAAAATGATGGATTTCTATTATCTGTTTACGGCATTTTTCAGCGAACATTCCAAATATTGAAATCTGCAAAAATACCATTGAAATATCATCATTTTCAATGACAACATCCAGCTTGTTGGCCAGATTATTTTGCTGGGGGGGGTGCAACACTGTTTGTCAACATTTGTTACCAAACTAACAAAAACTCTTAAAATTGCTCTCAATAAATAATGCACTAATTATGGAACATGTGTACCAAGAACGATAATTATACAAAAATGTTTGCTTTAAAAATGTTAATTTCATATAGTTTTAAGCGACTCATATTGATAATTATTTTATTTATTACAAAAATACTTGGATCACATTTTTCGTTTGCTTCCATTGGCAACAAACAAGGGGTTACTTCATAAATTAAATAAGTTAACCTACAGTAAAAAACTTCGTAACCCTCTGTTCGCAACCTTACGTAACCTTCCTTGATTTAAACCAGCTAGAAATTCGCGAAATGGGTGCATCGGACACGGGTGGCGTCAAGCCATTTTCGATCGCGGGACGTTATGTTAACGAGCGCGAACGTCTAAATGGCATGTCTGATGCAGAACGGGCTTTCCGAAAGCAGTGGCTAAAAGACCAAGTCCTCGCCGAATCGGAACCAAAATTCGTGCCCGAATTGTACAAGAACACTCACAATCCCATTCGCAGATTCTACCGATTCCCGTTGGAAAAGGTGTACGAGGCGTTGACCCCAATTTTAGGGCAGCGCCGAGCGTTCCATGTTCGGTTTTGGACAGGCAAAGCTTTGATGACAATATCGGGGATTTATTTGGGTTATTACTACTTTAAATACAATTCGAACGATTGGACACGCAAAGGAGGATGGCGAGTGATTACGTCGCGACCTGCAGTGGCCAAGGGGCACCCTGAATTTCCACGGGTTTCGGATAGGAGTGCACCCTCGGATTATGCAGCGCGAGGATTTCAACAATCCCCTATATGAATGATATATATATATATATAATAGTGTAAATACAATTAATTGTAGTTGATTAATAAATGTTAATACTGAAACTTAATTATTTGTTTGTTTACCAAAAACAAATCTATATTAAAGATTAATAGTTATAATATCAAATATAATAATAAGTTGTGTAAACAATAAATGTAGACCTATAAAATATATTACAACAATAATAGATTAACTAAAGTATAATTTTTTTTTCTTTTCAAAAGTAAAAATATTCGATGTTTTGATCGCACCTATGTACAATAGATAGTTACATTTAAAATTTAATCTGACATGCTATAGGTATTTTTACGACAAAATCTGTTATAAAAATAAAAAATTGCTAACGGTATTGGCGTCATAATCGCAATGGCAACCGGGACAACAGTGGTCAGATCCGCTTCCGGTTGAGGCAAAGCAAATCTACACCACAGAAACAGTTTTAAAAGCTACGAAAAACAAACTAAAATCATATTACCGTAATAGAAAGATCGCTATGCCCGTATTCTGAACGCCAGTCTCAATTGCGATGGCTAGAACATCCTTGGGCGGTTGTCTCAACAGATGGGCCAAGCCCCCACCTAGTGCGTATCCAAACCAAGGGAGAAGGACTCCTGCGAGCGCGATTCGCCATGACATTAATTGAAATAGATATAAATTGGTGGCGATCGCAAACGCGATGATGAACGCGATCAGTAACGAGGAAAAGCCTTTCAGTATGCGAACTAAGAGGAGTGAAATGAGGGGGACGAAACGTTGGATCAACCAACCGAAGAACAGCGGTAGCACTAAGGCACCTGCCAGCATGGCTATGTGGGTGTATGGTACAGCGATTTTAGCGTCTGCGAAGATATACGGTCCTACGGTGAACAGCCATAAAGGCATCATGCCGAAAGCTGCTAGGGTTGAAATCTAGAACACTCGGTTGTGTTGTGTTTACTAAAAAGAACGCAGGACGCGGGGCCTTTTACATGGTTTACTTACCGTCGTCATTGTGACGCTCAAATCAATGTTCCCGTCTAAAACGCAAGTCCATACGTTTGAGGCCCCACCAGCTGGACTAACCCCAACAAACAGGAGCCCCAAACGCATCGCAGGCCAATCCGAAAACACCAACACCCCAAATAGGTAACTGAGCACAGGCATTACGAGGAACTGTCCTATGAAGCCAATGGCAGGACCCACCGGTCGGCGGAGCATAGGCCGCAATGATGCCCAGTTCAGGGCGCAACCGAAATTGATGTAAATTAGCGAGACTAGGATTGCGACGCTGCCTGTGAACGCGTGGTCGATCGGACGTACCCTAAAGTTAAAACTCGATACAAAATGACATATAAACAATAACTTGTTGATGAGTTGGTAAATTATGTTCAAAAATTAAATGGTAAATAAATAAATAACAAAAATGATATGTGTGTAGCTTACTTTCTAATTACTATTACATCTACGTCATCTAGTACTATAGACGTATTGTTAACATCGTGTGTCTTAGCAACTATAGTGGTTTGCCCTAAGAAAATTGCGGACACCGGCCATGTACCATTATGGACGCCATTTTCCAACGTCATTTCTAATAAAACACTAGCATTCCCATCGAAATCAGCGACATGTGTATCCGAAATGTACAATTCCAAAAATACATCTTCGAAAGACTTTAAATTATCCGGATCTGTCACATTTAGGTAGGAGTCATGCAGGGTGGAATAAAAATACATTTCTTCAAAACCACCTCTATATATGAGATGTATGTACCTACCGGTTATTTTAAATTGCAACTCTATTACATCGCCCATATGTATTTTGTACTTGTGTTCATTAAATTCAAACAGCAATCCATTCAATTGCGTTGCGCCACCCAATAATAACACAAAAATAACAACATAAATTTGCTTCATTACTACTACGGCAGGACAAACAAATTGTGCTGCAAATCTACGACGTATATATATGTACTACCAACACATGATTAACATTTACTTGTAGAATAATGCAAAATAAAATGAATCATGCTATAAATAACTCATTAATCAACTAATAATACCCAGATTTCTCCCATAAATACTAAATAATCCAATAAATGTATATATATATAAATGTCACATTTACGAATAACTAGCGACATCTGTGTCGGTAATCCGTCAACTTTCACATGCAATCTAGAAGGTCTTGATTTAGCATTGGACTACGCATTCTGAGAACATCAACATTGAAAATCGCTATTTTTTTTAATAAAATCCGCAATATACATACATGAAATAGTTGTATTTTACCACTATTGCATTTATTTCAACTATATTTATCGAAAATATACTGATTAAAATGGTTTTGTAGCGTAACGTCACATTGTGAAAATTTGGTTGGGCGCCATTTTTAAAAAAGAGAAATGAACAAATTTATTTTCGCGTTTGATTATAATTTAAGTTGATGATGTAACAGGTTCAGAATCTTTACCGCCAGTTTGTGACAAATGTTTGACGACATCTATCCAATCCCACCCACGGGGCTTCTCCCCGCGGGCCTCCACTCGGTCCCATTGCCGGCGCTTTTGTGCCTTGCTGAGTTGTTCTTTTTTAACAACTGGTTTCTTCATCAGTTCCGGCGTATCTTCCTTTGATATGGTAATCCTATCAACAGCGTCTGCGACATCTGGCACAATGTCGTTTGGCTGCGCTAAAATCAGCTCGTCGTATTTTTCTTTAACGCATTCAATAAGTGAGTACGTCATAGCTTCACCTAAATATTGTTCAGATTCTGTGGTAATTAATTCGATCACTTTGCATTTAACTGCGTCAATACTAGAAAAGAAACATACGAGTCAAACACCGGTTTTCGTTGCGCGTTAGGCCGCGATTTATCCTACATGTTTCGATTGTAAAACGTGTTCATATTCACTTGGGGCTTTTCTGCAGGGTAGTTTTCACCCCATTGCAGCTCCACTAGGAACGATTTGATGTTCTCATGCTCCCCAAACTTAAATCAATCAATATAATTAGGGGGCAATCTCTGGGGCATTTTCGAGAGCTCAAAGAGTTACCTTGTATTGAAACACAGTCGCTGATAATTGTTTAAACGCGTCATCTCCATCATAAATAGATAAGAGCACTTCGCGTTCTTCGTTCTGCATTTCTGTATTACTCATTGTTATCACATATATATCACACACAACCTGTGTGCTAAAATATACTAGTAAAGCATAACAAAATCGCTAACTTATTTAAACATTTCTATTTTATTTGATTCCCAAACATACATAACCCTAACTAAACTCATGTCAATTTGACAAGTCAAATACCCAATTACCCAGAGAGTAGCTGCGAATCCATGAAGCAACAATGTAGATGAATATCTAATAAAGTTTCGTAAATAATTAAAACATAATTATCAACGCATTACTTATGAATACAATTGTATATTATCAACGTTTAGAAGAGTTTTATTTATTTGAAATGTTTCATTTGCTTTGATCACACATTTAATAAGAGTTTGTAGCTAACTTCTTATTAGAGTACTTTCCGAATTCATCTACATTGTGCACCGCGTCACCCTTTAGTTCGCTGTATCTCTGTTGGTGTCGCCAGTAGTGGCGTTAGTGAAATTATTAAATGACAGTTTGCGACGACTGTCTCGCAATTTTTCTTCAATAATGATCAATAGAATAAATATCAGCGCACAATAATTTGAAGCGAATCAACACAAATATAAGGTGCGCTCGCCGTAAGTGTGGTTTTATGTCGAGTTGAGTGACCAACAATGCGATGGCGAAGCAGCCAACGTGCATTCTCGCAATGGCTCCTGTTCCTAGCGCTCTTGTATATTCAGGGAGCCGCGTGCACCCTCGGTGACCCCTACAAACTTCTGGGAGTCGGGCGCTCCGCCACTCTGCAAGAGATCCGTCGTGCGTACAAGCAACTTGCGAAAGAATGGTACGATCTAGTGGGAATCGAATGTGGTGGTGGTGATGCGTACAGGGGAACGGCACATTTCTTATAGTTGGAGGTTATTTTTAGGCATCCAGATAAAACGGATAATCCAGCCGCTGAATCGAAATTCGTCGAGATTAAACAAGCGTACGAGATATTATCGGACCCCGAGCGAAGGAAATTGTTTGATAAACATGGGATCACGGATGAAGATAACGCCAGCCAGAGGCCGGATTACTCGTATTATGGACGATTTACTACGGATCCGTTGGATGAATTGTTCGGGACGCATGGTGGTGGACGTTTTCATTTTCAGGATCATGATATAACGGTGTTTCATAAAATGTCTGTAACCACCAGGTGAATATTATCAGAGTTTTAATTTATAACAAACAAACAAATAAATATCTGGTTGTTCTTCTCCCCTTTTTTCGGTTTATCTATATAGACAGTTTGAAAACAGTTTGATCCCTAAATCGCTACATACGCCGCATCTGGTCTTGTTCTATACCGACTGGTGTTTCCCGTGTCTGCAAGTGACGCCTTTATGGCGTAAACTAGTAGACACTCTGGAACCTCTGGGAGTCTCGTTGGCGACGCTTCACGCCGGACGGGAGGCTGCGCTAGCCCGGAAAGTAGGAGTCACCACGTTGCCCAGCCTAGTACTTCTCCTCGACGGCAAATATTTCGTTTACAAAGAGCATTTGAACGGAGTACAGAAGATTATAGGCATGCTTTTTTTTTGTTTTCTTTTTTTTTCAACAAACATAAATATGTACTTGTTAACAAATTAATTGAAATGTTTCAGAATTCATTCGAAGCAAACTTCCGTACAAAATGGTTCCTGTCGTAACCGACGCCACCGTCGATGCATTCCTCAGCGGTTGGCACGATAACCGTGTCCGCGGCCTCATCTTCGAGAAACAACCCAACCTGCGGCTTCGCTATCTAATCACCGCATTCCATTTCCGCGATCGTGTTGCTTTTGGCTACGTCCAACCTTCCGAAGACACCGTTCACTTGGTACGGCAAAAGTTCAAAGTGACCGCTAGCGATAATATGGACACCGTTTTGCTGTTCAACGAAAACTCCCAACGGCCAATAGCGAGCGTCTCGATGGCAGACATTCCCTCGACGACGCTCCACCATGTGATCACGACGAATCAGTATCTGGCGCTGCCGCGTCTCAGTTCGCAGGAGGTGTTAGAGGCGCTGTGCCCTGCCGAATGGAATCGCCCCCGGAAACGTTTATGTGCCGTTCTGGTGACAGGCAACACGGCTGATCACGATGGCGCGCGCTCGGCGTTCAGACAATTTGCCCTGGATTCCCCTTGGAGTGTCGAAAGGGTTCGATTTGTGTACTTGTACCATGAAAAACAAACGGAGTTTGTACAAGCGTTGAGTACAGACGGAATTCCTGATCAACCGTTGTTGAGGATCGTGATCATTTGGAGGCGGGACACGTCGCATATTAAATACGAGTGGTTGGAGGCGGAATGGAGACCTAATGATGAGAGTACAACGGCCACAACAGATGCTACCACCAACAATAATAATAACAATATAAATGATACAAAATTGAGATTACAGGAGACAATTGGACGTTTGTTGAAAAGCACCGAGGCTCTATCATATGAAGCTATTGTAAAAGTATACAGTGCTTTTTTTTCTGTTTTTTTTTTAATTTTTTATTTATTACTTATTAATATGTTGTCTATTTCCACATTTATCTCATCAAGGACCTTTTGGACGAACACGCACAAGGCGTCTTCTCGCGTATCGTCACCAAATTGTTTATAACAGCCGACATCGTCTACGAGAGCATCACGAAAGACCAATTGCTGCCAGCGTTGTCCATAATAGCGACCATCGGCTTCATCATAGCGGCTGGTTACTTTATGGCGTATCTAGTGTAAGTAAATGATTCAGAATCGCAAACAAACTAAAAAAAACATCTATTTTATGCGCGCGCGCTTACACAGTCGTTTGGAAGAGGAATCCATCCAGCAGCAACGTTACGCTAAACGTAATGGGAACAACAACAACGAGCCGACCCCATCGCCCGACAGTCCAACGAATGGCGGTGTTAGAGGCCTGCACAACCTGCAGCAGCCCCCACGGGAATTGTATTTGCATGAGCTACGAGCGGAAAAGTACAACGGCCTCGTGAGGCTCTTAAAACCCGGTTGTAGGACAATTGTACTATTCGTCGACTTGCAGAGTCGACTTCAGCTAATTCCGGCGTTTCATAAGATCATTTGGCCGTATCGGAAGTAAGTTTGAATAGAAATCGTTGCCTTTTTATTAGATTAAATAACCCGAAAAACGAATAAATATAAATATATATATATATATATATATATATATATATATATTATATATATATGTATAATGGTGGAATTTCACGTTAGTTGTTTGTTGTTATTATTATTATGTATGCGCTTCGCAGCTGCTCGTTTGCGCGTGCAAAACTCTGTTGTTTGACTTGTAGCGAGGTTCGCAGGAACAAGACGTTGATGTTTGCGCACATGTCGCTGGAACGCGGACTCAGCTGGTACCGCGACCTGCTACAGCTCAGTCTTCCGGAACCCCGTGAACTGAACATCAATCCCCGGAATTGCGTCGGTACCGTTCTCGCCCTGAACGGTCACCGCAAATACTTTTGTATGTTTCATGCAAAACACTCGGAAAGCAAATCGACCAAGAAGGTATTCTTAATTAATTTATTCAAACACTAGACTAGATTAGACAATTCTTATTCGTCTTTCGTTAGAACAAGAACAAGACTGCTAAAACGTTGGATGATCCGGAACTGGGTGCGTTTATTGGTTTCGAATCGGACACAACCTCTGACGAAGATGAGGAGGTTCTTCTGCAAGGCACTCTACTCGATGGCTTGCCCAATTGGTTGGATCGCCTCTTCGAAGGGAGCACGCGTCGGTATTATATTAATTATTGGCCTGATTTCCCGACTAAATAATTTTATTATTATTATTTAAACCTTGCGTTTATCTTGTTTAACTCTGAAAATGAAACACAGATTTTATTTATTTATTTTTTGCAGCTTCGAATATACAACTATTTATTTATTTATACCTACTTAAATTGATTTTAAAATAATAATAATAAAATGATTCATTGAATTAAGTATTAGTTGAGTGAGTTAGTTAGTTAGTTTTTTTTTTTTTTGAATTTTGAATAGTTGTGCATTTGGGCTGCTGTGATATAAAACATTTTTAGTCGACCTTTCCTCTCGTTTCATTACGCTCTGCGCGCTGTGCGAGTATGTTCACAACATATCGTGTTGTTTGTTTTTATGGAAAGTATTTCACATTTTGGGTGGTGGTAATTGTCCCCCAAAAATATTAACAACACCTATTGTTCCGTTTGTACATAATCGTTTCTTTTATTAAGTATACCAAAAGAAATTCCAGGGGAACTACAACAAATAATTATATTAACAATCATTCAAGTTGTCATTTTTCCAAAACATTTAATACCGAATTTCGCTTGAAAAAATAACACTTGTTTCATGTTGTATAATCTATATTATATTATGTAGTACTGCCATGTCATAATTGTTATTAAAGCGGAATAATAAACAATGTAATTGGTTTGGTTTTTCAAAGTACGCTTAATTTAACTACCGATGTATATGGTATGTATATTCGAGATGAATGATTAAGTTTCGTTCTGTTTTTCTCGTGAAATAGCTGTAGTATAGATTTTTAAAAGTCATCTTCTGCTACATTTGGTAGAATATTAGTCGAGAATAAATAAATTTAAAATGCCTTTAACCATTTTTATAATCTGACGGTAAAAATGAACAAACATTCTAGCTTTAATTAAAATGGCCCTCTATTTTATTGATACTATAATAATAATAATAACTTTGAGGGTTTTTTTTTGGATATATTTGACGTGAGGGTTTTTATTTATTTTTTTAAACTAATATTTGTTTTATTATTATATATTCATATCACGTCAAATATTCTTTATTAAACTTATGTTAGTTAATTAGAATAATCGAAAATATATTGTTATATAATACTTATATAAACTAAATTTGGTTGGATTGGACATTTGTATAATGTTTATATTCATTCTAGTTTTAAGGTAGGTAATAATGAATTTCCAAGTAAAATCATTTATAATTGCAATAGAAGTGCTTTTTGTTGTTGTTTTATTCAAACATATCACTCGTAGATTTTCTAATGTGAATATTTAATTTAATATAAAATCATAATTAGAGAAACTACCTTAAAACTGGACGGACAAAATACAAAATTGGTCCATGATTACAGCCAGCAGGCCCGTTAACACACGAACAACAATTAACGACACTTTTTGCACCATGTAATAAAGAAAAATTCGTAGATTTTCGTAAACAACAACAAAATATATATATATATATATATATATATTTTGTTGTATATATATATATATATATATATATATATATATATATATATATATATATATATGTATATGTATATGCATATATATATATATATATATATATATATATATATATATATATATATATATATATATATATATATATATATATATATATATATATATATATATATATATATATATATATATATATATATATATATATATATATATATATATATATATATATATATATATATATATATATATATATATATATATATATATATATATATATATATATATATATATATATATATATATATATATATATATATATATATATATATATATATATATATATATATATATATATATATATATATATATATATATATATATATATATATATATATATATATATATATATATATATATATATATATATATATATATATATATATATATATATATATATATATATATATATATATATATATATATATATATATATATATATATATATATATATATATATATATATATATATATATATATATATATATATATATATATATATATATATATATATATATATATATATATATATATATATATATATATATATATATATATATATATATATATATATATATATATATATATATATATATATATATATATATATATATATATATATATATATATATATATATATATATATATATATATATATATATATATATATATATATATATATATATATATATATATATATATATATATATATATATATATATATATATATATATATATATATATATATATATATATATATATATATATATATATATATATATATATATATATATATATATATATATATATATATAGGTAACTATTATGTTCAAAAGAATCAGCCATCGGACATTTTGTACCAAAATATTATTATTATTATGAATAATATTTATTTCTGTTTCTAGTCAAAATGAAAAGATTTTTTCATGTATCTACATATGCTTACAAACGTTGTATTTATAAATAAAATAATTGTGAGAATATCAGAAGAAAATTAAAAACAGATTGATTGAAAATTATTTCAGTGTATTTATTTAAAAAAATACAATATAAGTATACATATATAGGGTAATAACGGTAATAATAATTTATTAATACATACATATAATAGCTAATAAATGGCCGATTTAAATGCGAAATAATCACAATATTCGATAAGTGATTAGTTGGTCAATTTAATTCTCCAATCGTCCATTTTAATTGAATGCTCAGTTAATTTCCAATCTGGCAAAACATACATATAACATATACATATATATTTATGTTATACATAATATGTATGTAATACATACCAGTTGTTTTTAACGCCATGTTAAACATTTTCACTTCGATATCGGTGAAATCCTGGATTTGTTTAATGGTTAAAGACTTTTTCAATGTACAAATCTTGAGGCGAAGTCTACTTAGAAGGCAGAACGTCTCGAGAGTGGAAGATTGCTCCTAAAATGCCGACAACAAACACATATATGTACCTACAACTTATAGAGTAGCGTTTATTAAAAAACCTACATAAAAGTTCGAAGTCTCATCCATTTGTAATGCGAACGCTAAAACAACAGCGCGAAAATACGCTTCAACTACATGTTTTGCGGTTTCGCCCCATGCGAAACTAATATAAATCGTTTTCGACTCGTTACTGGGTATAATCAAGTATTGATCATCCACCATCATCATATCAGAAACTTTCATTTGCGCTTTGTTGAAACGCTTTTCCAATGACGCGCCTAATTTGATATCGTAACCGCATAAATCACGAGCTAAAATTGTTTAATCAATTAACTGATCAGTAAGTAAACAGATAAATAAGTAAATAAAACCTGTTAAACCGAAACCGATTACACACGATTCCATTTCATTCGCTTTTTCAGGTGTTAAGATACATTCAGTTTGACAAAATTCACGCAACACAAGAACCAATCGTTCCGTGTTGAATGATTTAAAAACTAGCACAGAAACCGCGGCCAAATTCGCAAACAGATGGACGGCCATGAAGACGACAAAGAACGCCCATTCAAACCTAAACACAATCCAATATATTGTCCAATCATATCGTAGTAGTAGTCTCGCATGTACCATGAGTCTTCGCAGTTGGTTAGAATTAAAATACCGAAGATGGAAGCGAGTAAATTGACAGCTGTTTCCTGGCTGGCGTCTTTCGCGGACACATCCGCCGAATTACCACGCTCTGCCTGATGCTGTGTGATCGCAGCCCTAGTGGCCGAGCCTGCCACACCCACCGCCGCCTTCAAGCAGGTGGTCAGGCAGAGCAGCGGCAACGGGTACGCCGAGAACCACGGCAAACAAAGCTCCAATGCCATCGCCAAATCATTTAGAACGTCTGCGAATATACGCCATTTCTTACATTCCCCATCGAAATTTGAGCTTTAGAAACGAAACGAACTCTGCTATTTGTTGCGTAAATAATATGAAAATCACTAACCCTTTCCACCACGCGAACAAGATGCTGCCAATCATTCCGGTTCCATCCTTCAAGATCCAGGTGATCGCGGCGGCGATGGGTGTGGCAGAAGCGTTGCCGACGCCGACCCCTTGCAAGATCGCTTTGGTTGCGATGGTGCCGGTTATGCGGCTCGCAAACGCTTGAATCGTGTCGAATAATTGGTACGAAAAGTAGTCGTTGCTTACGCTTTGCGGGAAGTTTTGCGGCAAGAACGCCTCGCACAGAAAACCACGGAATATAAATGTGTTTTTTACCGGTTGGATATGCTCCTCGGATGTAGACTTTACGATGGTGGAGGTATCATCTGAAAGAAGTTCCAAAGCAAAGTTACGGATGGAAGATGAATGTTATGTGTTAAACCTTCAGTTTCGATGTATGCATTGTTGATTCCGGTATTACCGTACCGTTCTTGGATTAGTAATTGTTTTTTAGCCGGCATAGTTGATAATACATTTAACTAACCACCAAACTAAAACTGACGTTGTTGTGTTTTGACATTGTAACATTGTTTTTCTTCAAGTTTTACACAACAACTGATAACTAGGGGATTTTCGAGTCAATTTGGCTGGCAACATTGCGAATTACATATCATTATTTTATTTTGACATTTCAATAAAACATGTAGTAGTAGTTTTTAATAATATTTTATTACTAAAAATCAATCAATTAATTAATCTTGTACGAAAATGGATGAAGTAGCGAAACTCGAACATTTATCACTAGTCTCGAAAGTATGCACTGAGTTAGAAAACCATTTAGGCCTCAACGACAAAGATTTAGGTTAGAATTAATCATATAGATGATGATTATATCTTTAGTTAACTTAACCAAGCTACATATTATTAATTGTTGTTCCTATAGCTGAATTTATAATCGATCTATCCGAGAAACACAATACGTATGATGATTTTAAGAAGATTCTACTTGAGAACGGAGCGGAATTTTCTGACTCTTTCATTGCAAATTTGTTACGAATCATTCAACACATGAAACCGAACCGAATTTCTGATCCAGATTCAGATCGGGAACATACGGACGTACTATCAATAAAGTTTCCTGGCTTAGCCATTCCAAACGAGCCTCAAAAAGAGTTACAGAAGAAATTAGGGGACCCGGAAGTAAGTGTTTGTGGGGTAACGTAGGATTGTAGGCTAATGTTAAATGATTTATTTCACCTGAAGGTGAAACTTGAAGCGGACGCTACAACCGATCAAGACACTAATGACAAGGTGGTGGACGACGCAATGGCTGAATTGGAAGCGCTAGCGCCTTCCAGTGGCATTGAAGATCCAAAAGTAGTCAAGGAAGAGGCAAAGGAGCGGAAACATGATCGAAAACGAAGTAGAAGTCGCGACCGGAGCAGAGATAGGCGTAGAAACTCGGATAGAACTCGGGAGAGGAGCAGAGATAGAAGTAGGGAGCGAGATCGTGGTGATCAACGACGGGGCACTAGGAGACGGCGAGAACGCAGTCGGGATCGCCACCGACGAAGATCTAGAGAAGATGAACGTAAGTCTAGAAGATCTAGAGATCGCAGTAGGAGCCGCGATCGTAAAGTAAAGAAAGAACCTGAAAGCGCAGAACATGTTGAGGACTTGAAGGAAGATCCTGAACCGGGAAAAGTGAGTCTTTTAAAGAAGAGAATCGAAATAAAATGAAATTATTATTATCACCTCGTTTAGATCTATAACGGTAAAGTCGCCAACATTGTTCCGTTCGGTTGTTTTGTGCAACTAGATGGACTGCGGCGTCGTTGGGAGGGACTCGTGCACATCTCCCAGTTGCGAGCGGAAGGCCGTGTGACCACCGTGAGCGACGTAGTGTCGCGGGGCCAGCGCGTCAAAGTGAAAGTCCTTTCGGTAACCGGACAAAAGGTGTCGTTGTCGCTGAAAGACGTGTGCCAGGATTCTGGTCGAGATCTGAATCCCGCGTCGCACGCTCACCTACAAACGCAGATGTCGGAGCACGCGGGCCGAAATCCTGATCGACCCCAAGGTGGGGCTGGCGGTTCCAGAGCGTTACTAAAGCTCCCCGGTGGAGTGGCTGGAGAGGAGGAAGAGGATGTTAGTCGTAAGAGGGTGCACCGAATCAGTAGTCCAGAACGCTGGGAAATTAAACAGGTTGGAGAGACTATATATAAATTATACATAATACGTTCTATATTATTATTATTACTACTGTATTGTATCTATTTATATTTAGATGATTTCCTCTGGATGTATCGATAAATCAGAACTGCCAGATTTCGATGATGAAACTGGATTGCTCCCAAAGGATGAAGATGGTGAGGCCGATATTGAAATTGAACTAGTGGAGGATGAACCGCCGTTTCTGCAAGGCCACGGGCGTGCCCTTCATGATTTGAGCCCCGTGCGAATCGTCAAGAACCCCGATGGATCACTCGCACAAGCTGCCATGATGCAATCCGCCCTGGCGAAGGAGCGTCGCGAACAGAAGATGATCCAACGGGAGCAGGAGATGGATTCAGTACCGACTGGCTTAAATAAAAATTGGATCGATCCTTTACCAGAAGGTAATCAAACGAATTAATTTTGATAATTGTTCTACATATATGTGGTGTGATTAGCGGATAGCAGGACACTCGCAGCTAATATGCGTGGCATCGGACTTCAAACCCAAGATCTACCGGAGTGGAAGAAACATGTGATTGGTGGGAAAAAGTCCTCTTTCGGCAAAAAAACGAATTTGAGCATCCTAGAACAGCGACAATCTCTACCGATCTATAAACTACGAGATGAACTGACTCAGGTAATAATAAACACTTTGATTTGAATGAATGAATGAATGATATAAAACATGTTTCTCTAGGCTGTAACAAATAACCAAATCCTAATCGTGATTGGTGAAACAGGCTCGGGTAAGACGACTCAGATTACCCAATATCTAGCGGAATTTGGGTTCACGGCGCGCGGTAAGATCGGTTGCACGCAACCGAGGCGAGTCGCAGCAATGTCCGTCGCAAAACGTGTCGCCGAAGAGTTCGGATGCCGTCTCGGCCAAGAAGTGGGCTACACCATCCGGTTTGAGGACTGCACCAGTCCGGAAACGGTCATCAAGTACATGACAGACGGAATGTTGTTGCGCGAGTGTTTAATGGATCTAGATCTGAAAGGCTACTCGGTGATTATGTTGGACGAAGCCCACGAGCGCACGATTCACACCGATGTACTGTTTGGACTGCTCAAACAAGCTGTGCAAAAACGGCCCGAGTTGAAGTTGATCGTTACGTCGGCCACATTAGATGCGGTCAAGTTTTCCCAGTATTTCTTCGAGGCGCCTATCTTTACAATTCCCGGACGGACGTTTCCAGTCGAAGTGCTCTACACAAAAGAACCGGAAACTGATTATTTGGATGCTAGTTTAATTACAGTGATGCAGATCCATTTGCGAGAGCCTCCGGGAGATATTTTGTTGTTTTTGACGGGACAAGAAGAGATTGATACCGCCTGCGAAATTCTTTATGAACGAATGAAGTCTCTGGGGCCCGATGTACCTGAACTGATTATACTGCCAGTGTATTCGGCTCTCCCCAGCGAGATGCAGACGCGAATATTCGAGCCAGCACCCCCAGGAAGTCGCAAGGTTGTTATTGCGACAAATATCGCTGAGACGTCTTTGACTATTGATGGAATCTACTATGTAGTGGATCCGGGCTTTGTTAAGCAGAAAGTCTACAATTCTAAAACCGGAATGGATTCATTGGTGGTGACACCAATTTCGCAAGTATATATTACATATATAATAATAATAATATAAATAAGTGACATTTTTGGTATTAAACATTTTTTTATTCAAACAATTAAAGGCACAAGCAAAACAACGGGCAGGACGCGCCGGTCGCACAGGCCCCGGCAAAACATATCGACTGTACACTGAGCGAGCTTACCGCGATGAGATGCTTCCGACGCCGGTACCCGAAATCCAACGGACCAATCTCGCGACAACAGTGCTCCAATTGAAAACAATGGGGATTAACGACCTGCTACACTTTGATTTCATGGACGCCCCGCCCGTCGAATCGCTTATAATGGCACTGGAACAATTGCACTCACTGTCCGCACTGGATGATGAGGGTCTTTTAACGCGACTTGGCCGCCGCATGGCCGAGTTCCCTTTGGAACCGAATCTATCGAAAATGTTAATCATGTCGGTGGCGCTGCAATGCAGTGACGAAATACTAACGGTGGTAAGTATGCTGAGTGTGCAGAATGTCTTTTATCGTCCGAAAGACAAACAGGCGTTGGCCGATCAGAAGAAGGCCAAATTCAATCAGGCAGAAGGTGATCACTTGACCCTGTTGGCGGTTTATAATAGTTGGAAGAACAACAAGTTCAGTAACGCGTGGTGTTATGAGAATTTCGTGCAGATTCGAACGTTGAAACGAGCGCAAGATGTGCGCAAACAGTTGTTGGGCATTATGGATCGGTAATAGAAGATTAATAATAATAATAATTATTATTATTATGACGTAAATGTTTATTTGTTGTTTATTAGACATAAATTAGATGTGGTTTCCGCGGAGAAAAATACGGTTCGCGTTCAAAAAGCGGTTTGCTCCGGCTTTTTCCGGAACGCGGCCAAAAAGGACCCGCAGGAAGGGTACCGTACACTGGTGGACAGTCAGGTGGTGTACATCCACCCGTCAAGTGCCCTATTCAACCGACAACCGGAATGGTAAGAACATCGCAACAAATCACACGAGTATTTCCCACAACAGCTTTCTTATTTATTTCAGGGTAATTTACCATGAACTGGTGCAGACCACGAAGGAGTACATGCGCGAGGTGACCACCATTGACCCCAAGTGGCTGGTAGAGTTTGCGCCTGCGTTCTTCAAGTTCTCCGATCCCACCAAGTTGAGTAAATTCAAAAAGAATCAGCGTCTAGAGCCGTTGTACAACAAATATGAGGAACCGAACGCGTGGCGTATATCACGGGTTCGACGTCGTCGAAATTAATTACTAAATAAAACAAGAAATACAACATTTGCTAAGGCCTCGCGAAATCTAAATTAAAACCTTTTATTCTGTCCAATACAAGATAACAAATGAATTACAATGAACTTAAATAGGTAATGTAATGTCATTCAACTGCAAGTCTATACTAATTTTAATTAAACTAACTCTCCATTAAATGTTTAATAAAATGTTTGGTACGTTTTGTTTTGGGCGAATTGAAATGATCAAATGCACGATTATCTTTCGAAAGAAATGGCTTCTCGTCTCGGGAACCGTGCCACCGTTGGGTGGGCCTTCGATCATAGGGTAACGCTTGTCTATTGCCACCGTAGACCTCCGTGGTAATCTTCCTCCGGGGAACATGCCGCAGTGCGTGGTTCCAATCGCCAGACGATTTAACATCGAGAAGAATCGAAATCATCTGATTGAGCGTTAGATTCTTACCAGAACCGGAACCCCACTGAAGGTAGCGATCCAAGGGTAACTTTGCCATTCGTATTCCATCTCGTTTTGCTTTTGCCAGTGAGAGAGGTTCTTGGTTAACCTATTTTATTTATTCATTTAGAAACAAAATACGTACATACATACATATGCACACAACTACCTTATCAACTATTGCTCCGATTATATAAATAGCATCATGATCGTAATTTGTGAGCTCTTCGCGACAATGTGGACTTAAATAAACCAATTTGTCTTTGGGGAAAACATCTAAATAGCTTTTTTGAGCGTGTATATGCAGAGGGAACCACGGTTCGTGTAGCGTAGCGATGTGCCGCCCCAGACAATTCATTGTCATTTTCGATAGATCCGCGTTGCATAAGTGTAAATCGAATGGATCTAAAATTGATTAATACACGTGATAAATAGACATCATGTAATACACGATTCTTAGTACCATTGTGTGCGCGGTTTTCAGCAAAAAGCAGCATCAATTGCTTGGCGCAATTGACGCATTCGCGTGACGTCATGTTGTCGTCGTAGCCGCAATCAACAATCAACTGTTGACCAAACTGCATCGCGCGTACCAGTCGATTGTTATACAATTGATTGATTGTGGTATCGTAGATTCGGATTAGGAACGTGTTGTGATTCAAACCGTACCGGATATGGCCGTCGTCAACGTATTCAGGTCGGTTCTCGCGTTCAATACGAGCTTGTTCCTTTTTCACCTGCAAACTTTTGGATATAGAAACATTTCATCTTACATACATACGTACTTGTTTACGGTGGCAACCTTTTCATTTTGTTTCTTTTTTTCGGTTTTCCATAAAAACTCTAAGTACCGCTTTCGTTGTGACCGGGACTCTTTACTTAACAGCTCTTTCCAGTGCGGTACTTTTAACAACGACAACGCAGGAATACGTAGACCTTCTTGTCGCAGTACGTCTACTTCTAAGATGATAACGCGTAGTTTTTTCTCGGTTTCTGTGTCACCACCGGTCAAATCTTGGACATTTATATCTATATACAACTATTATTATTATTGGTATATTCTGATTATTTCAGACGAAATTTAAAATGCACCTTCGTTTAATCCAGATATTGTTGCATATGTTGATTCGCTACCGCAATAAAACACTTTTTGATGGACCTTTACATTATTGTAAATAATATTTTCTTGTAATTTCGGCAAGACGCCTAACCTATATAAATTTCTAGATATGCTTACAAATGTTTTAAACATAATTACTACTTGGTTTCGTAATCAATAATTAATTAATATTTTTAATTTATTCACATAAAACCGAGTTATTATTATTTATTAATAATGTTTAAAACTACATGTGACAACAGCAGCCACTAGCGCTTTTTGACATGTGGCATTTCCCTAAACTATAAACAGTGGCGTTGCATAAAAAAATTATATTGATATTAAGTTTATTTAAACATATAACGAATAATATATATGGTAAATATAAATTTAGAAAAGTAATTTAAATAGTGATTCGTAATGTTTTAATCGTTTTTGCAATAGATTTTACAAATTAAACACGAAAATGTTTGCTCGAAATGTAAAGATTAATAGTACGCCAATGGTGCCGGGTTGTCACGTCAGCCAATCAGTTCTCATGTTACAAACAAGCGATCGCGCACTGTACACATGCAACGATTGGTCAGTTAACTCGCGGGCTTTATCATATCAACAACAATGGCGTGTGCCAATGCCACGTCCATACAATTGTTGTCAATTTTAACAATAATTTTGGGTTGTTTAGTAGATATTGGCGACTTGGAAACGACTGTACCATGGTACGAAAGTCTGCCGGCGGTCGCGATGGATTATAAAGTTCATATTGAGCCCGGCAAAGAGGACTGTTACTTCCAATATGTTAATCCGGGTGCGACGTTTTATGTTAGTTTTCAGGTAAATTAAGCCCAAGCCAAGCTTTAAAACACACAAACATTGTGGCCGACGACAGTGTATTGTTTGCAGAAATATCCTTGTTGTGTTGGTGTAATGTTTCTAGTTTTTCCACTGTTAGGTGCTTAGGGGTGGCGACGGTATGGCTGGGTTCGCTGTACGTCATCCGAACGGGCAAATTGTTCATCCGTACCAGTGGAAAGCCAACAGCGAATACCAGGACCAGTCTTCGCCCGGTGGATACTATGCTGTGTGCATTGATAATCAATTTTCGCGGTTTGCGGATAAATTAGTGAATTTGTATTTGACTGTGGTGCGCTATGATCAATGGGACAAATATACGAAAGAAATTGAAGATATTAATATGAATATGGAGAATTTTACGGTAAATTTGTATAAATGATTGTGTATGTATGTATTTTTTTTTTTTTCCTTTTTTCTTTCTTTCTTTAGAGTTGTATCGTGGGCGTTGAGCGAAACATCAATGAAATGCTCCAGTATCAGCATCACAGCCGCGGCAGAGAAGCGCGTGACCACAATCTGTTGCTGGACAACAATGTCTATGTAATGCGGTGGTCAGTAGCGCAAATTGCTGTTATTACGGCCACCACTTGTCTTCAAGTGTATTTTGTTCGGAAACTATTTGATGTTAAATCCAGTGGCTCTAGCAGGTCAAGGATTTAATTCTAATTGCATATTACATTGATTGATATTCACATTTCATGCATTATATAAATACATACATAATTGTACATTTGATTCGATTTTTATATTTGATACTATTGAAATGACCGCAAGCAACAAAAGCAATTCTCGTAAAAGCTTTAAGACTGAAAAAGATATATTTTCACGTTTTTGTATTATTTTTAGACCTTAATTAGGTGTTGGTTATTAATTATGTTGAAAGTTTTCTTATTACCCTATGTAAATACAAAAACTAGAATTATATTTATTTAAGATAAATACTACAACAATGAATTTTACTGCGATTACCTATTTAATTATTGTAACCGAATGGGGGTTGGAACTATTAAAAGTATCTAAAAATTAATTAGTCGGAAATTAAGTAAATAATATATGAATTTCAATAAAAGAAAAGCGTATCATCAATTAAATTGAATTGTGCTGCTTGTACATTTAATAATTAAAGCATAAAATGTAATTTAAAGTATTTACCTAATATATAGCTGCTAACGTTGGCAACACTGGTTAGTGCCGATTGACGGTTGAAATAGTTAATGGCCGTCTTTATCAAGAAGGGAAAAGTTAAGAGAGTGCGGCACGTCATTTGAATATTTTGTTGTTAGGGAAGGGTTAAGCATTGTTGAATTAGTTTTTAAGTAAAAGAATGGCCCTTAATCCAGCGTACGAAGCCATCGGTAAGGGCTTCGTGCAACAATATTACGCATTGTTTGACGATCCAGTGCAGCGACCAAATCTAGTGAATATGTACAATGTGAGTTACTGAATGGTGTACTGGAGTAAACGAATTAAAAAACATCTTTTTCCAACAGACAGAAAGTTCTTTTATGACCTTTGAGGGTATGCAGTTGCAGGGCTCATTGAAAATAATGGAAAAACTAAATGTAAGTGTGGTTATGATGTATGTTGGCTCTTTTGTATTTTGAATAGTTTAGTAAAAGATGTTTGTGTATTAGGTGTATGCGTGGTCGTGTGAGTGAGTGCGATTATACACCTGTAATAATTAATGTTCATAGGTTAACACTACTTAACAACTTTGCAGAGTCTCTCGTTTCAAAAGATAAACAGAATCATAACTGCGGTGGATTCGCAGCCTATGTTTGACGGTGGTGTCCTAATTAATGTCCTCGGTAGATTGCAGGTAAAAGTTTATTAAATATATATATGTATATTTGTTTTTCCTCTCTTATTGTGTTTTATTTAGTCGTTGTTTGGGCTGGGAATTGCAAATGATTATTGATTCGGTTGGGAATTTAGTTGGATAAATTGTTTATTATAGACGGACGATGATTTGCCTCATGCGTACGTCCAAACGTTCGTTTTGAGTCCGATCGAGGGCAGTTTTTTCGTGCAACACGACACATTCCGTCTTGTCCTTCACGACACCCTTTAACCCATGCTATCAATCTATCTTATGCATCCTCAAAATGCCACAAGCCGTTTTCAAATCAAACTGTACGTACACCTTGTGTGTGCTATCCATATATATATATATATATATATATATATATATATAATATATATATATATATATATATATATATATAAATTTCATTTATTAGCTATATTGAATTGAAAACTAACTAACTGATGCTTAAATGATCATTAATAAAACTGCTTCTTTCTTTCTTTGTGTGTGTAAGTATGTATGTATATGTAAATTAAATAATTGTGTTCCTCCCTTAGGCTGACGAGGATCCCCCACATGCCTTTTCGCAAGTGTTTGTCCTAAAACCACTGGGAAACTCTTTCTTCTTGCAGCACGACATCTTTAGGCTAGGCATACACAATACAGCGTAGTCATTCTCATTCATACTTTTAACTACGTCCTCAATCGATTCTTTTTATTATTATTATTAAATAGATATATATATATATATATATATATATATATATATATATATATATATATATATATATATATATATATATACATATAAATAAAAATTCATACACCGCGCAATTATTCTATTTTTGACTCTTTGTCTGGTGCTGCCATGAAAGACAATTACTATTATTCTAATAGTCGATAGATTTAAATACAAAAAAAAAACAATCAAAATAAGCTTCACACTGAATCGGATGTAGCTATTGGTTCTCTCACACAGGTATATTTGAATTATTTACTATAACACCGTATTATATATATATATATATATATATATATATATATATATATATATATATATATATATATATATATATATATATATATATATATATATATATATATATATATATATATATATATATATATATATATATATATATATGATGGATATTTTGTCCCCAATTTTGAATAAATATGCCTATTTTTATAGTTATTGTTGTGTCTTACTATTAAGTTATTAAAACATATGATGGATTGTTGCATGCTTATTTAGGTGAAATGGATATGAAATGCTGTTTTTTGTAATTGTAAAAAATACATAACTTTTTTAAATGAACTACTGACTGTGTCCTAAAACATTTGGGTAAGTTTAAACAACAATCATGAATAATAAAAGATTGTATTCTTTATTTTGTTGCAGTAATCAATAATTACATAAATAAATAAGTCTTACGCATTAATCATAAAATAATATACACAAACAGACAAACGCTACATAAGAGAAATAATAATAGGAACTAACTAAATTCACAATAATAATAATAATAATAATAAAAGGAACAAACATTAGAGCAGGTATTTACAGTCTTTCTCAACGATACAAACAATAAAATTGTGTATAAATTGATTAAGTATTGCCGATGATGACGTCAACAGTATATGTATGTAATGTATGTGCGCGTTCGTGCCTCGAGGTAAACGCTACTTTACTTACTACCTATATGTATATAATGAAAAGAATTCGTTTTATAATGTTATATCATGCCCTTCTTGGCACGTAGCGAACGAGGCGCCATACCTCGCAACGATCGCATCGCCATGGCACGATTAAAGTGGCGCTGGGGCTTCAAGTCGACGGCGGCGCCCGCGCCCATACCCACCGCCACAAAGTCACCGTCGAGGTTCGTGTCCACCGAGGACAAAATGACTAGTAGCACGCCCAGCACCAGACAAATAATGATGAGAAGAGTGTACACGTGGATGGTAGCCTCGGGGATGGCTTCCATGTCCCGTAGCGCCGTCACCGCTGGCTCAAAGTCCGGCCGCAGCTCTAAGGTGTGGCGCAGATGTAAGGACGCCTCCTGATAGTGTCCATACGCCTTGAAGATCTCTCCAAGCGTGAAATATTGTTGCCAAGCGCTCTTATCAGGCGGCTGGACTTCAAGAGAGCGCCGCGTCAGGTAAATAGCGTCATCCAAGTACTGGAGGGTGAAAAGTACTCGCGCCAAGTTTAGGAGTACTTCTGCGTTGTGTGGACTCACTGCTAACGCGCGTCGGAAACACTCAATTGATTTATGCGCGTCGCCCTTAATGCGCCAGAAGTTTCCGATTTGATTGTACAACGAAACGGATTTAGGTTTCTAAATGATCGATCAATCAAATAAAATTACTCACATTATGTAGTGTGTGTTATACTAGAATATATAATAAACAAACCTCTCGTTTAGCTTTCTTTAAACGACGCTCGAGCGCATTTACATCAAACTCTGCCGTCGCAGAGTTCGTCGTTTTCACTGTAGATTTCTTCTTGCTGAATATAAGTGCTACTAGGGGCTCAGGCACATTGGGGTGCCGATGTCTGTTTGCCACCCCCACTAAGTTGTCGTAATACGTGAAATTGACCGGTTTGCCGCAGTCGAGTACTTCGTCACTATCTGTGGAGCTGCTACTTACGCTGCCGTGCGAACTTATTTGATCCGAGAGTTCGGTTACGTTTTTAATGCCGTATCTATTTAGATTTATACTATAGATAGATAGATAATAAAAACAAACTGCACTGGGGGAATCTTGATAGAACTTACTTATTTGTAAAACTATTCGTGTTTCCTCCCTGGATATTCTGGCAGTCTGTACAGTAATATTCAACGCTTTGTTTCGTCCACGACTGTCCAAAATGCACGGTGGATGTAATTATGTTGAATATAGGATCATCTTCGGTGACAAACTGCCCGTCGGATATGCCGCCGGGTAGCGTGACCACCTGGTGGAAGGGGCTTGCTTCCACGATCTTACTCTCATCCGAGTTCAGTTTCCATAGTGTTGAGGTACGCGAATTCGTAGACAAGATATGAAATGAGAGAACGTAGAATGCGAAAATCGTTACGTACGGCATGTCGCCCGACATTCTCCCCCCTGGCTCAAACAGAGGGGCAAACCACCTTCAATTGCTAAAGGTATTTCTGAATACACACACATCAATATTTACATTGTAGCATCCGTCAGTTACAACCAGGCGATTTGCGGTGGTTTATGAATGATTTTACGCAACTATCACGATGTATTTCAAGAGTTTTAATAATAAACTTCACAACTGTCAAACTGCAGATGATTTTCGGTACGTACGTTTATCCCAAGTACAGACATCTATTTCTAAAGTGTAAAACTACTACTCAAATTGCCAGCTGGCGCATAACTTCTGCACACATTTTGAATAAAAACATTCATTTTACATCAAAATACTTTTACACAAGTTATAACAAGGATTATTCTTTAAAGGAATAACTCTTTTAGTTTCCCAATTATTATGTTTGTCGGTTTTTTCGAAAATAACATTGGGTGAAAAATTAATTTTTACTACTGTTGGCAACAATGCTATAATTTGTATAAAAAAGATGTCAGTAATTAAAAACGGTTAGATTGTAAAAATATAAAACAACAAATTACATGTATATATATATATATATATATATATATATAAAAAAAAATACTTTTATTAACAAATAGGAAGAATTAACAAGTTTCGCACACAATTTATTATACACACAGACGTCCAACTACATTACAATTGTTCATCAAGAGGAGGTTCGGTCGTTTCTTTCTTCTCCTTCTGTTTCTTAACAAGATCAACTAAATATTTATATCGCAACATGCATTCTTCCTGTAAACAAATACAGATATATTATTTATTACGGCAGCTGTTACACATATACATATCGATTACGATATAAGTACTTTAGTTTTCTCTGGAACACATTTGGCAATTTTATCCCATCGATCAGCAGGGCCTTTAGGATGTTTCGCCAACGCTCCTTCCAGCGCTTTTTGTTGCGTTTGGCTCCAACTAATATCCTGGTTCTTTAAGTCTTCGGGGACAACGGCTGCCAGCTTTCCACCACGTGTTTTCTGTTTTTTGAGCGTGAGCTCCTCTTCAGGTGCCTTGACATCCTCTTGCGGCATCCTATAGCAGTTATCTTTCATTTTGGCAGCCATATATGTAACTTCTGAGACTGATCTACAAACATATATATATATATATATATATATATATATATATATATATATATATATATATATATATATATATATATATACATTTATGTGTTGAGATGGAAATGATTGGCGTCGATGTTGGTAATAACGTACCTATTCATTGCTTCTGCGATGCGCTCCCATCGCTCTGTGGTGCCTCCTGGATGTTTCTTCACTAAATGAATAAGCTCCGCTAGGTCGTCATCGGTCCACAGGCCACCGGTGATGATTGGCGTCAGTCGAGGGCGCTCGTTTATATTATTTATAGTGCGATTGGGTTTTAACGGCAATTCAGGATCGTCTCGTTCGGCCAGAACAAAGCCAACTTTACGTTTTCGAGCTGGTTTCACCCGTTCGAATTGTTCCTCCTCGGATGACTCCTCTAGTTCTTGTAATTTCCTAGTTTTTGAAATGATATTTATATATTTATTACGCAGGTTGAGACGAAAGTAGTAACTAACATATTTTCTCGACGTTCTTCAATCAATCCTTTTATAAATCGAACCAATGCTGGAAGTCCAGTTACTATTGACCATAACAGCCATGGGATTTGTATCGGCAATGTATTTTTAAATGATGGTTTAGGGATATCAAATTTATCAATGATTTCCGCGGATACTTGGCCCTTTTTCTTCTGTTGCTTCTTTAATTTGGCCCCGTATACTTGTTCCTAAACAATAAATGGTATTTTTAATGAGACGAGGACGAGTAATCGATGTGTTACCGCTGTGTATTTCTTTTCAATGTAGGCGCCCCACGCTACTAAATACTGGCCAATGGTTATAACGATAAATAGCGTGGCCAGGGTTTCGGCGAGACCCATTTTCCGCACGTGTCGATAGTAATAGACCGCGGAGCGCCAGTTGGGCAGCCCATTCTTGAGGACTTGGTTGTAATGCTCACGTTTACCGGAGTCTTTGAGGACATCGTACACGGACACCAGGTTCCGGAATTGCACCTCGGCATCTGGAGCATCGTTTTTGTCCGGGTGCAGCACCAGCGATAAGCCACGAAACGCTTTTTTGATGGATTGCAAATCTGCATCCTGTTTATTACCAAAACAAATTCGTTATTATGTATTTATATATATATATATATATTCGAATTGATTGGTAACTCTTACTTGGGATATATTAAGCAACGTGTAGAAATTCTGATTGATTTCTTCAACCAGATCGAATATTTCCAGTTGCTCGGTTTCCCAAGCTCCAGTCGGTACTGTAATTGCTAGTAATACACTTATTAGTAATGTAGAGCAACATTTTAGAGAGTTATACATATTTTATACATTATTTTCGTACACTTTTCAATATTTCTATCTAAGAGCTGTCAAAACACCACTATTTAGTTACATAGTCGACAACCAGCAATACACGAGTGTATTGCGGCGTGCATGCACTACAGGCGTATTTCATTTAAATAAAGAAAAATAATATAAATTAATCGCAACATGATAAGATACAGGCTCGAGAATAATTGTTGATCTTATTTGATAAATCTTAAGTGACCTAATTAATAAATCAGAAAAAGGAATGTGGTCTGAGTCTCTGGAGTTTATAATGTTGTTGTTGTTGCTTATCAAACATACACATGTGTGATTACTAGATTAGCATAAGAGCAATAATTAGTTACATGATATGTGATAAGTGAATAATATTTAGTAAAATTACACATACATATACATGTATGTTGTGTCGATTGTGTACTTCAATTATGGCTACGATTAACATAGAAACAGATAATAATAAGAGCAACAATGATTTTCTACAAAAATGTAATTCTGTACCATGGAAAACCACGAATCGAATAGCATCTTTGGTGCTAATAGTACTCTCAGTATGGGGTATAGCCTTCTCCCTATTCGGGAATGACGAAGCGGGCATTCAAAGTGATATTTTCGCTTTAGCGGTGAGTTTTGACGAGGTAGTTGTTGTTGTTGTTATATGAAGCATGTATGTATGTATGTATGTATCAAATTTATAGGTGCTGTTTATCACAGGTAAACTTGCTGGCATCCTAGTTGGGTTCTTGAAAATCCCCCCAATGTTGGGTATGCTGGCCATTGGTATGCTGCTTAAAAATGTTCAATTTCTATCTTTGTCGACGAACTATAAAGAATTTGCTTCAATTTTAAGGTGATTTATTTCTATGATTAGTCAGTCAGTCATTCAATGCTGCAGCAGCAGCTGCGTTTCTGTTGTTATAGACAAATAGCGTTGGTGAATATTCTGTTGCCTGCGGGGCTGGGCCTCGATCCTGGCGCCCTCAGGAAGATGAGCTCAATGGTGCTGGCGCTGGCGCTGTTTCCAGCCGCTGTGGAAGTAATCGTCATGGGTGTTGTGTCTCATTTTCTCCTCGACTTACCGTGGCTGTGGGGTTTATTGTTGGGGTGAGTCAGAAACAATTGAATTTTTCGAAAGCCTACTATATCCGAATGATTACATCGATCCAAAGGTATGATTCGTGAAATTGACATTTATTTAAATTTGCCGCGCGTTTAGCGATGCTAGCGCTAAAATGCTCGAACTAATGCAATTGAACATCATTTTCAAAGGGTCACGCTTTAAACTAATAAATTTACTAGTTGATTGATGAAATTTCACTTATTGATTATAAAAATCATCATTTTCTTATGGAAAATTCTATTTTAAAGTATGAAATTAATTATTTTGAAATTATAACTGTGCCTTTAATCAAAATGTTTATGAACGTCTATGTTTCGTTTAAGCGTCAGCCGTTAGATGCCAGCGCCTTCATAGAGGTAGAATTTACGAATAATTTTATATTTTAATAAAAATATTGCTACGAAAATAGTTTAGGTAATATGTTTTTCTGGACAGACTTCTTATGGGAGCTGTATCCCCCGCGGTAATCATCCCCTGCTTGTTCGAGCTGCAAGATCGGGGCTATGGGATAAATAAAGGAGTTCACACGCTAGTAATTGCAGCGTAATTGCCACTCTAGATGATATCGCTTGTATTGCCGTTTTTGGGGTAGTTATTGGAATTATATTTTCTACAGGTATATTACCATTAGTGTACATATTAATTAAGTAGCAGGCGCATTTAATCTACCATTCAGTTTAGATATAATTATTATATCATCGTTTATTAGGCTCCTTATTGATGCAATTGTTAGAGGGCCCAATTGTCATAGGTATTGGTTTTGGTTACGGGATCATTTTCGGACTAATCGCACAATATATACCTCACCATTTAGATGTATGATATGTAATAATAATAATAATATATATATATACATATATATATATATATATATATATATATATATATATATATATATATATATAATTTCATATTGTTGTTGTATTACATATTATTTCGCGATTAGGAGTATGTAGTTACGTTACGAACATTGGTGATCGCATGCGGAAGTATTTTGGCTGCGGTTGGGAGCCAGGCAATTGGATATGGGGGCGCAGGCACTCTTGGCTGCATTGTCTCCGCGTTTGTGGCCTGTCTTGGCTGGCGGAACCAAGGCTGGTTAGGATTTGTAAGTTGCCATTTATTTATATTTATTATTTATACGATATATGATGTATAATACATTTGGCGGCAAATCTATAACTATAGAATCCAGTCAAGGCAAACTTTAGTCTATTGTGGACGTTTTTCGAGCCGATTTCATTCACTTTAATCGGAATGGAAGTTGATTTCTCACTACTGGAACCAAACACTGTACTATGGGGCTCGTTGTCTATGATCATTGCACTTTTGGTAAACATTTACACACATGACTTGTTATAAAAAAAAATTCATATTCCACATACATATAGTATATATATATATATTTCAATACAGATACGAATGATTACTTCCTTACTTATAACGTGGCGTAGTTACTTGAACCGTAATGAGAGTATGTTTGTTGCTGTTTCCTGGATTCCGAAAGCTACAGTACAGGTACTACATATATATATATATATATATATATATATATATATATATATATATATATATATATATTTATTTATTTGATTGTTGATACATGAAATGTATGTTCGTCAATTAGGCTGCACTGGGCCCTGTGGCCCTGGATTACGCTCGCCATTTGAATTCCCCCGAGATCACAAACTATGCCAATGTGATGCTGATCATTTCAGTTCTTTCAATCATCATCACCTCTCCTATTGGAGCGTTATTAATCATGCAATTGGGACCACGATTGTTACACCAAACAGTGTCATCCGACACCCAAGGATTCAATAATCCCACTTTAGATTTAGAAGAGAATGATGGCACAGCTTTAACTAACAAATTAAACAATACTCAGAAGAAACCATCTAGATATAATACAATTTAATGTGGTGTGTACTTATAATTTAT
Organism: Nebria ingens riversi; assembly: GCA_018344505.1. Classification (NCBI taxonomy): domain Eukaryota; kingdom Metazoa; phylum Arthropoda; class Insecta; order Coleoptera; family Carabidae; genus Nebria; species Nebria ingens. Next base: position 45,720 of record JADQWA010000207.1, read on the forward strand.
TAAAATACGCCGTCAAGTTTGCAACAAGTATTACATTAATGTAAGTAATACAGTGTAAAATATGTTAATTCATTTCTTACGTTTGACGATGATGACATTTGTCGTCGTCGTCGTCCGCCGCGCTCTTCCCCTCTTCACAGTTTGCTGTTCATTCTTCTTGCTATAATAATTCAAGATGATGTAATTTGTTCCCTTATCTATTTATTTAATGGTAAACGTGTGTTGTTTTGTAGGTTACCTAAATTAAATCACATATGATATGAGATTGATTACCATAGTCAGTGATGATAAATACTCGTAAGATATTAGTTATGGCCAACAGTATTCGATTATTATTAAAACGCAACCAAATAATACAACAATTGATAGTAAATAGTAGGGGTAAACACACAACAGCATTTAGTATTAGTAGTAGTCAATCGCCGCTGCTACGAAATTATGAAGAAATTCGGATACCCGTGCCTTGGGGGCACTTGGCAGGGAAATGGTGGGGCCCCCAAGACAAAAGACCCATATTGTGTCTTCATGGGTGGCAGGTAAACCGCAAAATAACTAGCCAGATAATTGAGCAATAATAACAGAATAGACATCATTATCATTTTCTCATAGGAGAGTTGTGGTAGTTTCGATCCGTTAGTCTCACTCCTTCCAGATGACGTTAGTTTGTTGGCGTTTGACTTTCCAGGTCACGGATACTCATCTCGGCTGCCTAAAGGTGTGTACTATCACGGTGTAGACGCCCCAGTGCTCGTGCGACGCATCCACAAGTATTTCGAGTGGTCAAAAGTGTCCCTGTTGGGTCACTCTCTCGGCGGCATCACTTCTTTCATGTACGCCTGCCTCTACCCGAACGCTGTCGATATGTTGATACAAATCGACGCTTTGAAACCGTTCAGTAAAGAACCAGGGGGCGCGATTGAGTCTACCGTCGAGAACATCGATAAATTCCTCAAATACGATGCTTTAAACGATGCGAAAACGAATCCGCCTGCGTATACGTACGACGAAATGTGTCAGTTACTTCATACGAGCACGAGGAAGTCGGTGTCTATTGATAGTTGCAAGTATATCTTGCAACGTATCATCCAGAAAGCGGATGGGGAATTGGATAAGTATATTTTTTCGCGTGATAATCGTTTAAAAGTCGGAGTGCTTGTTGGTATCCAACATGTCGATTTGCTCGAGTACGCGAAACGTATTAAGTGTCCGCATCTCGTACTCAAATCGAAGAATAGCACGTACTTTGAAGACAAACGGTACGTGTATGAGGTCGTCGATGTTTTGAAAGCGAATAATACAGATTTCGAGTATTTGAAGATAGAAGGGACGCATCATGTGCACATCAATGAACCTGAACGGGTTGCGAATATTATAAATCGCTTTTTAACCAAGTATAACTCGGTAGTAGATAGGAGTGTAGGCGGCATAAAAGAAGAAATGAGATTAAAGAATTAATATTGATTTTATGATGCTTTATTTATGTACAAAATATGTTGTATATACTATTTACCATTTCATCTTTGTTACACAGTTGTGTGTTGTTTTATTTTAATATTAGACTTAGTTATCAACACTGTCTATTTTTCTTTATGGTTATCAACACTGTACTTGACATGCATATATAACCGCACTTATTTGTTCAAAAAGTTTTGCAACGTTTTGATTCGCATATAATTTGATTGGAATATGGCAATAAAAGGATCAGATACAACGAAAACGGACCAGCCTGTTATTGAAATTATATTTGTGAGTTTATATCGGTTGCAATAATTAACAAAAATTAATTTTGATTGTAACTTTGGGTGTAAGACAGACGATGATCTTCCGTACGAGGAAGAAATCCTTCGGAATCCCTTCTCCGTGAAGCACTGGTTACGTTACATTGACCATAAAAAGAACGCTCCGAAACAAGCTGTGAATATAATTTATGAACGTGCTTTGAAAGAACTTCCTGGCTCCTATAAGCTTTGGTATAATTATTTAAAAACACGCAGAAGACAGATTAAAGGGCGATGTATCAGTGACCCAACGTATGAGGAGGTCAGTCAGTTAGTTATTTATTTCGTTTAGTAGGGCTATGATATAATTATTTTTGAATTTGTAATTAGGTAAATAACGCATTTGAGCGTGCGCTTGTTTTTATGCACAAAATGCCGCGGATTTGGATGGATTATTGCAAATTCCTAACAGATCAATGTTTAATCACGCGCACGCGACAAGTGTTCGACCGGGCGCTTCGTTCGCTGCCGATCACTCAACACCATCGCATCTGGCCGCTCTATTTGGCGTTCGTTCAACAACACGATATTCCCGAAACAGCGGTGCGCGTCTTTCGGAGATATCTGAAATTATTCCCCGAGAACTCCGAGGAGTACATCGAGTATTTAGTCAACATACATCGTCTAGACGAAGCGTCCCTCGTTCTCGCGAACATCGTCAACAACGAGAACTTCGTGTCGCAGCATGGCAAGTCGAACCATCAGCTGTGGAACGAACTGTGCGAGTTGACATCGAAGAATCCCGATAAAGTTCGCTCGTTGAACGTGGACGCGATAATCCGCGGTGGCTTGCGACGCTACACTGATCAATTGGGCCATTTGTGGAACTCGCTTGCCGATTACTATGTGCGCAGCGGGTTGTTTGAGCGAGCGCGCGATATCTACGAAGAAGCGATTCAAACGGTGACGACCGTGCGGGATTTCACGCAAGTGTTCGACGCGTACGCTCAGTTCGAGGAGCTCAGTTTGAGCAGACGAATGGAACAGGTGTCGAAGAAGACATTACCCAGCGAGGACGACGACGTAGAGCTAGAATTGCGTTTAGCACGTTTCGAGAACTTAATGTCGCGCCGATTGTTGCTGCTCAACAGTGTTCTCCTGCGACAGAATCCGCACAACGTACACGAATGGCACAAACGTGTCACGTTGCACGAGGGCAAGCCGGTTGATATCATCGACACGTACACGGAAGCGGTGCAAACAGTCAGTCCCAAATTGGCTGTCGGTAAACTGCACACGCTGTGGACGGAATTCGCAAAATTCTACGAGAAAAACGGCCAGCTGGAGGACGCACGGTTGGTTTTCGAGAAGGCTACGAACGTGGCGTTCGCAAAAGTCGACGAATTGGCGGCGGTGTGGTGCGAATGGGCCGAAATGGAGATCCGCAGCGAGAATTACGAACAGGCGTTGAAACTGATGCACCGAGCCACGGCGGCACCGGCGCGCAACATCGCCTATCACGATGAAAACGAAGCGGTCCAAATGCGGCTGTACCGTTCGCTGAAGGTGTGGTCCATGTACGCAGACTTGGAGGAGAGTTTCGGTGCGTTTAAATCGTGTAAAGCGGTGTACGATCGGATCTTGGACTTGAAGATAGCCACCCCGCAAATAATTATCAACTACGGCCTCTTTCTGGAGGAGCACAACTATTTCGAGGAGGCATTCCGCGCGTACGAGAAGGGCATCGCTCTGTTCAAATGGCCCAACGTTTTCGATATTTGGAACACGTATCTCACCAAGTTCCTAAAGCGATACGGCGGCACCAAGCTGGAAAGGGCGCGTGACTTGTTCGAGCAGTGCTTGGAAAATTGCCCCGCAAAGTTCGCCAAAGCGTTATACTTGTTGTACGCAAAACTAGAGGAAGAGCACGGGATGGCGCGGCACGCGATGTCCGTGTACGATCGAGCGACTAGCGCCGTTTTGCCCGAAGAGCAGTTCGATGTGTTTAACATCTACATCAAGAAAGCCGCTGAGATTTACGGGGTGCCGCGTACCAGGCAAATCTACGAACAAGCTATCGAAGCCCTCACCGAGGAAAATAGCCGCGAGATGTGTCTGCGTTTTGCCGAAATGGAAACGAAGTTGGGCGAAGTGGACCGCGCCCGTGCCATCTACGCTCACTGCAGCCAGATGTGTGACCCGCGTGTTACCAACGAGTTCTGGCACACCTGGAAAGAGTTCGAGGTGCGGCATGGTAACGAGGACACCATGCGGGAGATGTTGCGCATCAAGCGCAGCGTGCAAGCGATGTACAACACCCAGGTGAACATGATGTCGGCGCAGATGCTCTCCAGTGCCAACAGCGTGGCTGGCACCATTGCCGATCTGGCGCCCGGCGTGAAAGATGGCATGCGCATGCTAGAAGCCAAAGCCGCCGAAATGGGTGCCATCTCTTCCTCCAGCAAAGGCAATATTATGTTTGTCCGAGGAGAAACGCAAGGACAACAACAGCAGGATAATCGGTCAAAGGTTGTCAATCCGGATGAAATAGATATTGATGATGATGATGTAGATGAGGACGAGAACGGAGAAGATCAAGTAACGGATGTACCGGTAGAGAAACAGGATATTCCATCGGAAGTGTTTGGTAGTTTAATGAAAAAAGATGAATAATAAAAAAAAAACAAAAAAAAACAACAAAACTACAATAATTTTTAACAATAAAATACTTTTTTTATTATTATATTATGATACAAATACATTTGAGACTTGTTAATTTAATTAATTATTTACACCCATTTAACATTCTATTGTTTGCTCTTTATGCGGTGTAACTTGGTGACGCGGGTGTGTGTGGATAACACACAAACAAAGACAGTTGAAAACCAGCCAATATACAACCAAGAACATTTGGAATCTGATTTAAGAACAAATAAAATAACAGATATATATATATATATATATATATATATATACATATATATATATATATATATATGATATATTGACTATGTACGACATGCACATATCAGCATATCACATATTTAACTAACTCACTTGTACAAATGCATCATTGATGATGACGCCATAAAGAAACCACTGCAACGACACAACCAACGTGGAGAAAATGATTGGAAATGGTAAACTATCGGCGCTCTTAACTTTAATCACGTGCATCAAGGACGCTAGCGGTGCCCCAAAGAACAATATCGTCATCAGGCAACACATAAGCCCCATATGCCGCTTAGCAATCTCTTGATCGGTCTCATATTGCGACGAAATGATAGCGCAAACAAATATTATTAAAATGATTGTAAATTGCCTTAAGATTGTAGACTATAACAACAAACATAACACGCATCGCATACACAATTCATCTAACTACCTATGTACATATATATATGTACGTACCTTTTTAATACTGTAAGCATAAAACGTAACAACGTACGCCAAGTGCAACGTGGCGCCGATTGTGTTGACTAAAATGATTGAATTCTCATGGATGAGGAATCCATAACGCAACCAAAGACTACATGATAAAAAGCCGCAAACAAACGGAAATCCGGAAGTATCTCCAGTGCTACCTTTTTGTACATATTTCTGACATATTAATCTAAAATAATTGTTGCCAAATTATGCACTATACGGAAAGTGTCATCAATAAATACCGAAAAGATACACTTACGTGCCAGCTAAAAATTGTAAAATTGCAGAAACACTGGCTGTTATTGCTATAAAATTCTTCCATTCTTCCAAATACATTTTAATACATAACTGGTAATCACAGACTTAAAAGATATAATTAATTATTTATCTTAATTTATTTATATTAACCTAACATTTATTTGTTGATGATTTTTTGACGTTTACTTAGTTGTTAAACTGTTACTGTAGGGTCACGGCACATCGCAACGATAACTTAGACGATGAAGTTCGCTGCATGTTATTAAAATAAATATATTCCAACATTTGTTCATCACTATTGAATTAAAATTAATTAATTTCTAACTTTACTCACTACTATTCTATAATAATAAAGATTAAGGGTATTTTATTCAATAAAATATATAATCACCAATTGTTATTCAAATTTCATCTACATTGTGCCGTTTGGTAACCATGGTAGCAAACTGTGTCGTAAAAAACCCCCAGATGAATTGTTTATTTTATTTAAAACTGCGTAACTATGGCTATATCGCAAAACATAAATAAATTTCTGTCAAATTATAATGATTCTTGTAAAATAACATTAATACTAAAAAGATTCAACATTTTCTCGAGTTGTAAATAAAACATATAAAATCAGTAGGTCGTTTCACGCTATCAAGTTGGTCACTTCCATGAAGTGTCAAAACGAGAACGAACACCGATAAAACGTAAAAATGGCAGTCGGGACATTTTCAGAAGATGACTTGGGCCGCAAATGGGATAGATGCTTAACAGACGGCGTAATTAAATTCGGTGAGTGTTAAATGCTTTTATTTAAATTGAATTGAATAGAATACTTGTGCGCTGTCACCTGTGCATTATTGACTATTATGTCATCGGATGGTTTGCGACAGGCTAACCTACTCTTAGATAATCGAGATTTTAAATTATATTTATATGTATAATACTGTAATATATATATATATATATATATATATATATATATATATATATATATATATATATATATATATATGATATTATGTGTGTGTACAATTGTATCGTATTTAGGAGGTGGTCTTCTAATCGGTACCGTGTTCTCGTTGTTGTTCTTCAAGAAACGAAAGTGGCCCATGATCATGGGAGCCGGTTTTGGTGTTGGAATGGCATACAAAAACTGCGAGAATGATATTAACGAGTCTGTTATGAGCGGCCCATGCAAACGAAAATAGACCACTTTGTACGTAAATAACTAAATAATAATATAAACAAACATGCAAATAGTCATTTTACTTAGAATACATCTTAAGGAAACGTTCATTCTTTAATACGCATCGTGAACAAATGAATAGATATAGAAAACGAATCAATCACAACCGATGCGTCTTTGTTATTATCTATAGGTATAATTAATTAGTGAATCATTGCTAGAGTGTACCAATTGTAAATAAAATTGTCTGAAAAGCGCAAATACATTTAAATCATCCTTAATTCCTGACATTTCAAAGACTACATTTATTTAGTTCATCTATTTGATTATTTATTTATAATTAATTGCATTACACAACGTCATCATTTGTTACATAGAAACCAAATGAAAACTAGCGCACATTTATCATACATATATATATATATATATAAACTATGTACAAGTTTTGAATTTATTTTCCAGAAGTTTAAACAAAAGAAAATCAAATCACAAGAACAAATGTAACACGGCGAAACCAAGCGATAATTTGTTGAATATCACTGCGTTAATCAATAAAACAAATATTTTCTTTCATTGGGTACATCATTTCATTTCTTTTTTTATTTATTATTACTTTTAAGTATTTTAAAAAATGCGATGCAGTGATGAATAAATCTTTATAACAATTAAAATACAAACTTTTTACGTATAATGTTTCTTCTTAATTATAACAATGACTTGATAAATTATCACATTCTATGAAATAAACTAAATAGCAAAAGCATTCAATCGATGAACATCCTCCTCTTAAATATAAAACCGTTATCTTTCGGCTTTTTAATCATTCAGAAATATAAAACTGGCGAATTTTGGACGTGCGTACTTTTTCTAAAAAGGCCATTTATTATAAACAATATTATTTATAGTATGTTTTATGTAGTAGTATATAACAGATGATGAGAGCTATAGTTTATTTAGCGTGCCAAATGAAATGTTGTATATATAAATAAATAAATCTGCCTGCTGGAAGTATACATAATTGAAAGCTTCGGCCTACACTACAACGGCGCCCGCCTCCGCCCTTGACTCGGGCAGTTGAGGACAGTCACGCCACACGTTGGACAACGGATCGTAGCACTCGACGCTGGAGAGCGTATACTGGGCTCGATAGAAGTTGACGTCGTGCGTCTGATCACCACCGATCACATAGAGGAGGCCGTCGGCAGCGGCGACTGCAGGGCATCCTCGCGCCACGCTCATACTTGGTACGTGGTACCATTTGTTCTAATACCAACCAAACAGTACAGTAACCCACGGACAATTAACACCTTCCGCTTTCCTTACCTGCTGGAAACTGTATCTTTCGACAGAGTTGAGCACTTCGTTGTCCCGGTTCGTACCGCCGACGACGTACAAGTTATCATAGAGAACCGCGACGCCCATTTGAGAGCGGGCGACGGACATCGACGGCAGCGAGCACCACTCGCCGCTCACCGGCTCGTAACTCTCCAAATCGGCGAGGTGGCGTTTGTTTTGTGAGCAACCTCCAACCATATAGATCAATCCTGTGAACGAAAATACGAATTTAGTCATTTCAATCAACAGCAACCGTGAATCAATAATAATAACCTTCATAACTAACAACTCCCATTGAGAACCGCGCCTCGGGCATACTCCCTTCCAAGTGCCACTGGTCTAGCGCCGGCTCGTATTTCTCAATCATATCCCCAATGTCTTCGCCCACCCAGCCGCCCATCGCGTACAAGTGACCATCGAGCGCGCACAGACCAAACTCGCATCTAGGGATTACCATACTCGCGATCTGCGACCACTTGTCGTCCAGAGGGTCATAACACTCGCCGTTCGCCAGTATCTTACTCTCCTGCTCGCCCCCGACCACATATATTCTTCGATTCAACGAAGCGACACCAGGTAGAATGCGACTGATAGCCATTGAGGACGCTTTACACCATTCTCTGTTGATGAACAAACAAATATAAATTTACCGTGTAAAATGTAATGCTATGCTATGCTATGCTTTAAACAAATTGTTCACCACCACCTTCTGAACGTGTCGAATCGTTCGACTGATGTAAAACTGCTTTCAGAGCCGCGGTGCCACCCTGAAGACGGTTCCCGTTTCGAGCCGCCAATCACGAAAATGTTTTTCTTAGCACTCTTTCGTGGTTGGACGTACAGCGCAACAAGTGACCCCTTTTTCGAGACTAAATCATTGTGGATTGATCTACACCACAGCATAGAAACAAATGAGACATATATAGCTTATGGTTTTTAGTTTTCCAACGATTACCTAAGCGCTACTTTTAACGAACTATCTCCGCAATCAACGATGGCTTTCTCGAGTAGACACAGCGAGAGCAGCGGCAGTCGCACATGTTTCAAGATCTCGAATACGTAACGTCTTCTCGGCACGATGTCGTGCGTGATCCACCGGATCGCCGCCTGGAACACCTGGAACTCGGAGTCTATCCTGAGATGCTCCGACGTTAGGAACTTGGCGAGTTGGTCCTTTGGCAGCTCAAAGATCTCATCTTCGAGACAAATTTGCGGGAAATGAGTGTTGATGAATTCAATAGCGAAGCTAGCTAGTTCTTTACAGTTGTGTCCATCAGCAAACCTTCAAAACATCACATATGTATGCTCAATTAATTAAAAAACTACAAATAAGCACCCAACTCAACTCACCTATATATGCCGATCGCATTCGACGGGTGCAGCTCTTTTTTAAGATATGTTGTGCACCCATTAACCACTTCGTTCAATTCTAACATATCTGCTGCAACAAACAGCTCTTGGACGTTGCTCTGGTCGATTCGGATTTCGCCGGAGTAGATAAAGTCCATCAGTTGGTCCAGGACGTGTGGGAAGACCGAGTGCAGTTCGACGGATTGTTGTTGTTGCTCGGCTAAGCCCCCCGTGAACATGGCGTGGAAGTAGGGACTTGAGGCGGCCAGTACGGCCCTGTGTGCTTTGATTACTTTGCCGCCTGCGATTATCTCTACATCGCAGAACCGTGCGTTTCTACGCAAAGAGTTTAGATTTGTTAACACTTTCGGAGCGTACTTTCTGCAAATGTATTGGGATTTGTTATCGTTGTTGCTGCTTGGGGCTAGATTCACGACAAAGTGATTGTTGTGGTGCTGCGAGGTGTCTGGTACTGTTGGCATATGTTTATTAGTACTCTTCAGCGGTGGCATAATAATATCCATTAAGAATCTCATCAATAAAAGCGTCTAATTTGCAATTATCAAACACGAAAGACACGCCTTTAGCTTCAGCTTCCTTAACCGCAAACGCTTCTTCGTCCGTCTAGCCCTGGCAGCACTTTTCACGCATACATTTTTGTGCTTTTTAAATGATTTGATACTTCTTTAACGAAATTAATTAATTTTTATTATATTTAAAACCATATGTATGTATGTATGATATGTCACTATGACAGTTAGGTATTGTAGAGTTGCCAATCTACTAATAAAAATTATTTTAAACTATATTGAATTTATTTAAATATAAACAAATATAGAAAATATTTGTTTGTTTTCAATCAACAACATTAAAAACAACTAATTTATTCAAATAAATAAGATAGATTTAATAATAATTATACTAGTAATGCCATCTACACAGTAATTCTTAAACAATAAATAATGGATGAGTCATACAGCAAAGAACTTTTTACTAACCCATTCAAAACAATAACATATGTTTTTTATTAGGATATACCATGTAATTGCTTACTGTATAACAAACAATGCCATCCATTTTTATATAGTGCAAGGATTTCCATCCAGATGGCAGCACTCAAAAGTTCATTTTTATGACAATGACAGTTTAAATTTAAGTTAAAAATATCGTTTAAATTAGTGTAATTGTTAATAAATCTATGCAATTGGTAAGTGGATAATTGAAATGTATGTTTTATTTATAGTAAATGATTTCCATCATTGATTTTAATATTCAGTTCATTTACAAGTCGTTTTTATGTAAATACATTGGTATTTTATAAAATCAGTTGTAACATATAGATTTAATTGATTTTAATACGTTTATAATTATCATATAATTCTATGCCAAACCAATCGAGCTAACTAGTGATTCGGCTTTTGTGATGTAGGCTTCTTTAGCAGCCTCGGAGGTCATGCCTTTCTTGCCGTTCCAGGCGTCCCATTTAGCTTTTCCCTTCATATCCAACATACCCGGTCGCGATGTGTTCACATCGCCGACGCTGCCCTGCTTAAAAAGGGCGTAAATCTCGAGCAGCTCATCGTTGCTAGGAGATACCTTCAATTTTTTCACATCTTCAGCGGCCTTATTAAAACGCTATAAACAAATTCTCATGAAACAAATTGAACAATTCACTGTTTAGCATTTATTTTACCTCGTCTAGCGACATGATTCTGAAACAAAAAAATAAAACGATAGTTGTTTATAAATATATTAAGTGACTCAGCAAAAAAAAAAAACGAAAAAAACAACAATAACCTCCTCCTCATAAATATGTTATTTTTTATAGGCGAAGTAAATAAAATATGGCTCTGAAGGCCGGCATTCTAACGCTCAAAGAACTATTAATGGTGAGGAATTATTGGCAAAGTAGTACAACATGATTGAATACTCACACTTTTGGGTAAGTTTACTTGCAATTTGCCACAATTTGCAATGAAATGAAGAAATTCTGTAATTTATCCACTAGCAGTGACAAAAAAAAAAAGTTGTCGTTGGAAGTGGTAACTATAGGCGTACTTATTTAGATTTAATTGGGGCACCATACGCAACAAATGACTCCCCATAAATGCTGCTTGATTAGTTTTTTATTTAGTTATATGTAAATGTGATAATATATTAGAAACATATGTTTATTTTTAAACGATTTCCTATAAGATGTTTCACCAAATATTCCCGAATGGTGCACTGCACTGCACTGCTACATTACATACATATGGAAAACTTTATAATGTCCACGGTTTCAGGGTCGCCTGTTGTTTGTTTTAACCTTTTTTTATACATACATACATACAATGTATGTTGAAATAACTATTATATATAGAGGTATATACTGATAGTATTTATTTTATTTTAAATACAGATACAATTTTTACTGACTATTACTACTATAGGCTATTAGACAACATTTAGGAAAATGATATATAAATAAATAATAATTAATGTTCTTCTCATGAATGGTCAATATGTTTCTCAGTAAAGCTCTTTGTTTTGATTTACATATATAGCGGGGCTAAGTCATTAGTCTGCGTTATGTAGGCAGTTTTCGCCGCATCCTGAGTTAGCCCTTGTTTAGCTTTCCAAGCATCCCATTTCGCTTTTGCGGTTTGATCTGTTGGTTTAGCTAAAGGAAACCCTGAATTAGTTACAAATCGGTTCTCGACTCTAATAGAGTAGGTGTAAATTTGTATACACCTGTATTACAATCACCAACAGTCGCTTGTTTGTACAATGAATACAGTTCTAAGAGGTCCTTGTCATTCGGTTTTTTACTAAATTTACGTACCTTTTCAGCAGATACATTGAATTTCTATATAAAAAAAAAAGGTATATACTTCTATAGAACATTATTATCGCATTATATATGTCACAAGTAATCCTCAAATATTGATTAAATGATAACGTGCTATGTATGTATGTATGTACATACATACATACATATAGAAGGTATTTATTACTAGTATTAAATTAATGATTAATTGATTTAGATAGTACATACATACCTCGTTTAGCGACATTTTCAATGACTTTTGGTCGATGATTATGATTAAACTAATGTCTAAATATCTTTCAAGTCCCTTATATACTGAAATCCGGTTTGAAGTTAGTAGAAAAGTAGTTGAAATTGTTATCGTCTACCCTTATATTATTTGAAAAACATTTAAATTACATATTGTAAAGTTTTATTTAAATTATTCAATGTTGCTACACAAGAGTTTGAATGATTTATTCAAACATCACATAGGCATATGTATGTTTAAAATGTAATTTAAATAAATGCGAGCGGATCTGTTGGTGGCAGATGAATGGTGGCAGCCAACACGGGTTGCGATTGATTCGGAATAACAACAAAAACGCGCATTGGCGTCGCTTCGGTGGAATCATTTGTAAAATCAGTTTCGCTTAAGATTTCCAGCACTGTTACCTCCGTTCTATACCGGAATTCCGGTGGTAGCAAAGGAATCTAAAATAAACAACAACAACAACAATAATAATAATTGTTGTAAATACGTGTCTAATACCTTAACATAAGGTGTTTCGATTTGATATTTCTGTATTTGTGCATGTAACACTAGACTCAAATGGCTTACACACTTATCTGCGCTTAAGTTTTCAACAGTTAGCGTTAGAGTAAACTTTGGTCCTAATCCTAATACCTTTAAATGAATAATGGCCAATCATCGTATAGTAAGATAGATAGATGAGTGACTATAATTACTTGAGCGGATAATTTAACAGGGTTTTTCGTACTTTCGGAAACACTTTGATCAGCTGTTTTCTGAGCGCGCACTGTAGCGCGCCCTGCTGTTAAACGCAACCGAATCAAATCTTGTTGAAACGTTTGATGAATTGCTAAAAATACTCCATTTATAAACAAATTCCACAGCACATATTGTATTCTACTATACATTGTGCATTTAATTTCTCTCGTAAAGCTTGTTCGGCAAACAATTTACTCCGTTTGGGCAAGGGTAACGGTCTCAATTGGGCCGGCGCGCCCGAATGACCATCCAGCAGAAGAGTATTCAGCGTAAAATCAGCGGTGCGCTTAAGTATCTTGAATATAAGCGAGCCTGATTGCGTTGCGAGGATTAGGACATGCTCTTCTTGTCCTAGCTGACCGAACTTGATGGCGGACACTGTTTCGGGCATGTGTATCTTATCGACTAATTGCCGGCCCTGGTACAGTTGCAACGGGGAATTGCCACCGCTTTGGGCTTGGGCCACTGCTATGAGGCATGTGTTTAGATGCGGCAGCGGTACTAACCCCAAGCACGTTATTGGCTGTGCTGTTCGGACCGACCATAATTTCTTTCCCTAATTAATTACAAATATGCAAATAAATTCAATTATTGATGGCGGGTATATAACATACACGTTTTGTATAGCAAACAAGTTGCTTATCTAGAGTTGCCAAGACTATACATTGCTCAGCTGGCATCAGTGCCATGTCCACTATTGTGGTGGCTGCTTGAAATAACGGACGCCCTTCTAACCAATCTCGACGCAACAAACAAACAGTACCATCCCGGCGGGCAATCACACACCGGAATTCCACATCAAACATACCGGATACGGCAATCACCGACGGACTAGACGTTGTAGACGTACACACGCTCGCCTATTTATTTACAATAATATACAAACAAATTATATAACAATGTCTGAGATCTGTTTTGCAATTTTAGATTACCTGATGTAACACACTAAAGCCTTGCGGGTCTAAAAAATAGACGTGCGAAGCCTCGGTGACCAATACCAAACAAGCAACCGCATCTCGATTCATCGAATTACGATTCAGCGCTGCCAGGCAAGTAATTAGCCCAGCACTGACCGGGGGCACATTGACATACCGGCCGAGGAACTCCTCCACTTGCTCTCTGGGTAGCGTGAGTAAGTGTTGCGTGCGGGCCGACAAATCTGCGTACGGCATTGCTTTCAACACCGCTAACTGCTCATCCAGCAACGCCGGATCGTAATCGTCAGCGAACCGACGCCACACATCTTGCTCCAACGCCGTGACAGGTAAATTCGGCACCGTAAACTTGAAATAGGGCTTGTTGTTTTTATATATCAATACATCTGAACCGCACGAAACCGCAACAGCTTACAACGAATTGTTTACCTTTAAGTGTTTTATTTCGATTGTCTGTGATACCTATATACGCACCTGGTACTCGGGGTTCTAGTTCGTCGGTGTAAAAAGCGACGACGCCGCTGGGGATGTCTTGTAGGGGTGTATCGGACCATAAGGCCGTAGTGCCCCTGTACACTCGTAGTCTGCTACGCGTTTCAGGTCGGGGCTCTGCGATGATGAGCCCGTAGTTCCCCGAGCCGGAGACGTCGCATAGCGCCATACACTGGCCGAAAGTCCGCACTCCGGCGCTGCGGTCCGTGTGAGCATCCAGCCATCGCGCTGGTTCCCTGAATCATCAACTTAGGTTAGTTTCAAGCTATGCATTTACACACTAAATTTACATACGCCATCATTATTCTTCTTATGCTAATTAAAGCTTTGGTATACCTCTACAACATTCGATTTATTATCATCATGTGTTTGTATGCGAAAGATACCGATTAGTTACCATGGCAACCGTTAATATTACGAGCGCGCGCGTATTTAATCATTGTTGTCAATTTAGCGCGATATTTTAGGATTACAGACTCTTTTACCATATTTATTTAGATTTAAATTAATTTTGAAAATATTTAATAACAACAAATACGGAAACGATCGAGGACAAGCGACGTGAAACGAGTAAGTACCGTCATCCCAAATGTGAAATGACAGTTCGTTATGTTTGTCATAGAAACAGCACGCACAGCACATCCTCGTCGTTGTCGATGTCGATGATTTACTTGTTTTATTAAGGAAAATTACATGAACTCGTTAGTTATTTGAGTTATAGTTGTGTGTGGGTGTGTGTGTTTTAAATTGGAATAGTAATAAACTTATATAAAAAACGAAAAGGGTTATGTCCGTCGTCACCCTTAGCACCTTATGAAATATTAAAAATATAATGAAAATTCGATTATTTGATTTGTATTGTTAATCTGGCT
Source organism: Nebria ingens riversi (assembly GCA_018344505.1). Classification (NCBI taxonomy): domain Eukaryota; kingdom Metazoa; phylum Arthropoda; class Insecta; order Coleoptera; family Carabidae; genus Nebria; species Nebria ingens. The sequence goes on from JADQWA010000207.1 coordinate 61,080, forward strand.
AGATATTGTGGTAATACGTAAGCAATAATAATAGCACTACGACACATTCTTGACATACTTTCATTCTAGTAGTCAGGTAAATTTGAGGTAATTTATCGAGCTAGTATATTTTATAAGCAATCGTAACAACATTAGAAGAAACCTCACATTATATATGACTGTTTATTGTTGCTTGTAGATGATCCATCGTAATAATTCGGATGTGAAAATGGGCACGACATCCGAGAACATAAGTGTGTTGTTGTGAAATGTGTGTGAAATGTCACACAATTCGCGATGTATTTTGCTGAAATTGCGTAAAAGTGAGCCTTACGACATCCTGGAGCAGTGGATTGTTTACAACAGGGATAAACAACCAATATACAAAAGTAAGTTGTAATGCTTTTTGTTTATTATTTATTTATTTACTATCTATCTATCTATCTATCTATCTGATGGTTACAATTCAAATAAAATCGACAGGAAATACAGTATAAAATATGCGCATTTATTAAGTAATATTTATAATTATTATAAGAGAAATCTGTAGATCTCATGATTATTATGTCATATTGACTCGTCTTCTAACGGTTTATTAAGAAAACAGTTTTAGTTTATTTGGTGTGAATCACTTGTTATTTTTTTTATTAACTGATATCCCATATATATATATATATATATATATATATATATATATATATATATATATATATATATATATATATATATATATATATATATATAAGAGTGATTCAAAACGTGATAAATGCTCTAGTAAACAAATATATGTATGTTTATTTTGATAAAGGTTTAATAAACTTTATTATAATTATTTAAACGTTTGCGGATAAGTAGGTTACCGAAATCAAAGAATATTTTTAAACAAAATGAATTGTAGTTAGGAATGGATGTTATTTGCAAACATAACATCATAATACATAGTTATTCATATAAATAAAATATATGTATACATAGATAAACAACGGTACAATATATAAGTAATAAGTATGACCATGAACTATTCTATTCACACATACTAGTTTATCTATGTATTTATGTATGTATGCACAAACAAGTTGAACAAATCGGATCAGTTAATAATAATTTCGATTTGTCAATATTTATGCCTCTGGCGACCGCCATCTGAGTCAATCTGAGTAATGAAGCATTTCTAAGAAAGGGGCACATTCTTGGTCAAAGAGTCATCGGGAGCCAGGGATGTATTCAGTACAAAACTGTAACGCTTCTTTAAACATGCAGGTCACATTTCTCTTGACCATACCATATTACTACTATGTTCTTGTTCTTATTTATATATTATATATATAATATATATATTATTTGTGGTGGTTGGTAGACAAATGTACACCTGTTTGAATACATATTTAGCAATGATGTATGACTAGCATTTTGAGGCGGTTCAAATGATCAAGTATTCCATCCAAGCGATATATTGTTTATAGCCGGGAAATACCCGCCATATTAAATGGTATGGTAGTAAAAGTTCAAAAAAAAAAAATCGTTTTAAGACTGTGAATAAGTCAATGATGAGCATCGGTATCAGGTCAGAAGACTTGTTTATCGAATTGACCTCGATCTGACAGTAAACACAGATAAAAATCTCGACTTATAGATTAATATAATAATTAAATAAATGAATATCCAGCGTAAATATTCAAAGCCTATCAACCACTACATGTGAACTAAAACTTCTATTTAGCAATTTTCGAAAGTATGCTATTTATTTCACACTCTAACAAAAAAAACTGTATTCCAAATATGTTGAGAATTACTTTCAAATATTACTTTTCATACCCATCATTTTATATCTTAAATTAATGAAAAAGATAGGAAACACCTAACATTTCTACTAAAACTTGATAAATGCAATACATATTTTCATAATAATATATTAAATGGACTTTCTTTTGTGTGATACACCTGTATAAAGTACTCAAGTACCTACATATATGAGTTATATTTTTAATTAATATGCTGTCTTGGGGGCCAAGAAAATAGGGCACTTTCCATTTCAAAGAATTTCTGTATCATTTTAAAATTTCTAATATACTTTGCAACCAACACAACAGCAATGTTGTGTTGCCAAACGTTGTTCTGTACTGTACTGTATTGTACTGTACTGTACTGTACTGTACTGTACTGTACTGTAATGTCCTCCAATACAAGGCGGGAGAACGTGTAAACATATTTTTCATGTGAATTCCGCATTGTTTTATTTATGATGGGCAATTGTTTAAATAAAACGTGAGAACACAAATGATTGTTGCATAATGAAACAAAAACAATCGGGAAAGTTAACATCAGATTCACTTGTTGTGGGCCATTATATTATTTATAATTTCGGCAAATGTTTATCTTTTTAGATACACGCAAACATGCTAACTACCGTCAAACCATCGTGGCAGAAACCCCTATACGATGAAACCAACGAATTACACCAGCACATCCTGGTGGCCATTCCAAAAAGAACAACAACGCCTCAAACCCACCAGGCGAAAGAAAACATCCGGCCCATCGCCAACATTAATTTAATTCAGAACAACAAATGCGTCGAGCAACCGATAGACGATCGTTGTTATAAACGGCGGAAAATCAGTTTCAAAATCAAAGCCACACCATCATTGCCACAAAACCGCAGACAGACGACGTTGTCCGCGAATAAAGTCGCCAAATTAACGCAAAAATTCAATCAGTTAATTCACGCCGAGCCGAAAATCGCGCGCGCTGTTCGCAGGGCCAACAGTACTCGGCTAAAAGACACAGACATCTTTACCAAACGGCCCTCGATCAAACCGAAACCGTTGGTCAAGTTGACGGATGCGAAACGCAAGAAAATATCCGTTCGGAGAAGAGGCAGCGTTAAAAAGCAAAAATCACTCGAGCACAATGATGCGAACGCCACAGGTGGTGAACCAACAGAAACACGACACAACAAAAAGGCTGTATCGCCCGGAAGTGTTAAGGCCGCTATTGAAATTTTCGAGCGGCGAAAGTCCGAGAGTTCGGATAATACGAAAACGCCAAAGTACAAACGAGCCAGCTCAAATGAATTGAAACCAAACGAACAATTAGTAAATAGTATCAATAAAATATTGTTGGAAACTGCTAAGAATCCTCCTCGTCCTTCTCCTCCTCTTCCTCCTCCTCCTCATCCTCCACCACCTTCTGCTGTTGCGGTATTAAAAGCAAAAGTTCTCGACAACACGGTGGTAGATTGTGTACGAAAAGTCCTCAAAAATGATGAATTGCCGAAGAATAATTTGACAGAGTTGCAACATTACTTTGAGAAACAGCTACATAAAAAACAAACTGTGCCTCCAACATGCTCCTTCACCACACTCATAAACCTGCAATTAGACCCTCAAAAAGCGTCAAGTTCTCTTTCGGAGCCCCAACAACTGTTGGATGGTTTGTCTATGCAAACAATCGAAGACACGGTGTTGGAGGTGAAACAAATTCCGATCACAAATAACCTGATTTCGATTACGTTTGGGGGCGACACAAAAGCACAAAAGGGGGGCCTGTATGAGGGATTAAAATTGACGAAAACAACGCCCCCGGCACGTGCACTACAGATGACGGTTGCTGAAGAACGCTTCGACACCATTGTAGAAGGTCGACGACCGAACAGTTCGTTTCTATGGCGAAGCAAATCCAAGGAGGGCCTAAGCATCAATACGTTGTCGTGCACTGCTTTTGAAGAAAAACATTCAAATAATACCGAAAATGATACGATAACATTTCCACAAAGTTCGCTGTATGACCATATTGAAGTACCGATGTGTTCGACAACAAACGTGACGAATTTTGAGGAGTTGTACGATACAGTTGAGCCACCCAAAGCTCAAGAATCCCTAGATGAAGGGATTGAAAAATACGAAAAGATTTTAGCGAAAACCGATGCGATTTTGAAAGAATATAAGAAACCACAAAATATGAGCATCACCTCAGTGGAAGAAGCCGGCTGGCTGGATAACATAAGTGTACACTCATACGAATCATTTTACAATTCGAATTACGAGGAAATGAGTTTAGACTACGAGTACCCAAAGAGTCTAATCAAACGGACGAACTCAAACGTTTCGGAAGGAATCTACGAAACGTTATCCCTCAAGTCCTCATTTCGAATTGCCCAAAGACCAAATAGACCCGCGAAATATCCTGATAAACCTCTTCCAGACCTTCCTCCGCTGCACACCGAACACACCAGAACTGAAGAGCAAATCTACGAATCCGTCTATAACATTGCGCCCGTCCAAGCGGCTAATGCAACGCTCTGCAATCGATTTCTAGCGCAAGACATGCCCTACGAACTGATCTACCCTACAACAAGTGACTCAGGCTCCAATCGGGACTCGATGATCTCGTGCGATCAACAGAGTAACTCATTGTACGGACGGTACGGGTCTGAGGTGCCATCGGGATCAAGCAGCGACGAATGGGTGGACGTTAGTGATCCAGAGTTTGACGAGCAAGGTGAACCGGGGTTTGTGGTGGTCCATGAGGGGAAAAAGCACCGGAAGAACGCCGGCTGGTCCCTGAAAGTGCGGGATCAATGGAGGCACAAGAGAAACATTCAAAATGGTAAGTGCATACATACATATATACATACATTCAACTTGTGACAAGCACCTAGGTAACCGTGCATTGCTTATGTGTAAGACGGTTGCCTGGATGCTAGGCGATAGAACATTTTGTAATTTCGCTTTTTTGTTTGATTTTACAACGAAATGCACCTTTCCACATGCCAAACATTTCATTTGAGCCTAGCTTTCTATTTATAATTTTATATTCAAACAGCATTGCTTTATATGATTATTATGCGATTTTACTCGAGACACATTGACCATGCGATTGATTACATTTAAAAACGACCTTATCACAATTACAAATAGAATATATTTCCAATAAACTCAAATAAAAAGCCACTTGACCTCGGTAGCGATGTGAATTTTCGCAAATTACCAAACATTACCTTGAATTACCAACAATCCGCGCATGCTTAACAAACAATGAAACCACGACCATATGTTCAACAGAGACGCAACGAATAACGTATGTTGTGATATGTGGATGACCAATGCCCACCTGACCACGGCGAGAGAGTGAGATGTACCGGTGGTCGTGTGACTAAGAGCGCGACGCAGTCTATGTATGTATGTATGTACATACATACATAATAATAATACAACTCATGTGAAAGCGGACAATAGTTTTACGTATTTGATTGTTAGAGTTAGAATTTTCCAGTCGGTTTCATTGTCAATGTGCGGATTGGGTTTGTGTTACGTGCGAAGATTTATAGTAATTTATTTAAACTTGTAAGAGTCTATTCGTGAAAATGGTGACATTGACTGCATTTAGATTGAAATAGTGAAAGTATAAGAGTCGCTTGATAAATTCTGTGTTGAAAATTGTCAGAACTGTTAGTAAACTGTGTTAAAAACAATATTTTATTGTGGTGTTGTGATGTTTCTGTGATTATATAGACGTAGTGTTATTCATTATTGTTTGTAGCAGTGCAGAGTTTCTAACTAGAATTTGGCAATGGTTCGATGTTTATTAATAGACTCCTGATGTCATCATAGCGATTTTATAACACTTTCTTGGTTGATTTTTATTAATAACTAAAGTGAAAGGTTTTTATTTATGCATATTATGTTATATTTTGGGTAATATTTATTGGATGAATAATTCGACCATGAGATTATTATTTATAAATATGTATGTATATTGACCATTTCCTGTCATTGGCATTAGAATTTTTTGTTTTTAATGTACATATATTACGAGTAGTAGTAGTAGTAGTTTTTTTAAAAATAATTTGATTTTAGCGAGTTAGTTTGAATTAACGTAAAAAGAAAGTTTAATTAACTGACCTAAGCAAGTAAAATAATAATTTAACTCGAGTTTCGCTCCAATAATTAGGATGATTTCTAAACAAAAATTATTGTTCACCTACATACATACAACATGTACATAGATTAATAATTAATTAACAACTACAAAAAGAACGTCGAACGATTGCACAATGATTCATTGAAGTTCCCAATCAACTACACCTGTGCGTGTGGCAAGTAAATAAAATCGAATCAGTGTTAAAAGAAAAAAAAATGAGAAATGACTACGCCAAAGCAACAAAGACGTTCATTGTCAAACGTATGTGTGCGCCGTGGTCAAATGGCGCTGCCGGTCCAGCCGAAATCTGCCCCGACAACATTCCGGCGACGTCGCCACATCGCTGACATCGTATCTGTAACATCTACGTCGATTCACTGTGTTAATACTGCTTATTCGGATCATCCTGAACCATCGAATGAGTACTGTAAATCGGAGTATTATAATAGTTCGTGTGCGAGCAGTGTTGTTAGTGACGCAAGTGGAATTCGATTCAAAAGCGTTTCTTTTGGACGAATGGTGACGAATCACAAGAAGTTACTTTGTTTTTAGGTAATAAGTTAATAACTAATAAGTTATTAGCGCTAGAGAAGAGATTTTGTTGTGTAATCAGCCATTGAGATTCGGAGATCTCAATGCTTGGTGTAATATGTGCTGTTAGCTGTCAATACATTTTTTGAGCAAAACTAATAAATTCATGTATATGAGTTGTTTATAATCTGAGTGTTGTTTATAGATGCATCGAGTGATCATTACAACCATTATTATGAATCGCTGAACTCGGATGAGGAGGATTTTGATTCGTTTGACAGTGAATCGGATGACGATTCGTGTACAAAAATTAACCAGGTGAGTAATCAATATTTATATACATAAGTATACTATTGAATATTTGAACCCATACAATAGAATGATTCTGGGGTGGATATGGGTAATTCACAACTGCCCGAACCGCCTGGTTCAAGCGGTAACATCTACGGTTTGACTCGATTAGCTGCAACGGCTGGTAAACACATGAAACGGTTACGGCGCAATTGGTCGCTAACCAAAAACGATATAACCAAATCTCTGAGTCGTATAACCAAAAAAAAGTCGTCAACTTCGTTAACCGTTGCTCTGGAACAATCTAGTGCTGATTGCCCTACTGTTTTGGATGCAGAGCAAACGCCGCCAGCTTCGCTACCTCCGATTTACGGTGATCAGAAATGGAAACCGCCTCGACCAGCCCCTCCGCCACCCAATGCGCGCCCCGAGATTCCAGATGCGCCTGACACTATTGCGAAAAGTTACCAAACGTTGAATTCAATGCGAGTAAAGGCGGAAATCTAAATAGTTTAAGCCGAAAAAAGAATTGGTTAAAGTTTCGTAGGTGTGTTTCGATGGCGGCGGACCAACACAGCAATGTGCCGGAGTGTGAGATGACGGCGAATCAACATTTGAGTTTGACTAAAAGTACATTTTATTTAACAAGCGAAATAAACGCAGACACTGGCGAGGTGCATCATAGCGGTCAAACGAGGCATATGTCCATTGCAGCGATGACCAACCAGTGGTGCCCACTAGGCGAAAGAGTAACAAAATAACAAAATAAACGCGTCGCGTCCTCAAAGTCCGCCGCCTCCTGCACCAACGCAAAAGCAGTCCAGTGCTGAGAAAATCATCGATAAGAAAGTATGCAGTATTAAGAAGGCCAGTTCGGAGCAGCGCTCCACTTCTTGGTACGCAGAATGTGGTCTATTCAAACCTGGAGCGAATGCAGGACCACCTCTTATAGTACCGCCGCCCCTGCCAATCGCCGCTCCGCCGCTTCCTCAACGAGATAAAAACTCGAGCTCGACGTGTTGGTACGCTGAGGTTGGCTTGTACCAGAAGAAAAATAGTGTTGCCACCTCCCCGAGCTCGAGTTCAGCAGGAAATAGCAGCGCGGGCGGCGACGTCTACTACAATTTACGCAATGAAGAACAGCTAGAGGAAGAGGAGAATAGTATTTATTATAATGAGGAACGTATGAAGAGGTGCCAAAGTGAAGATGTGCAATTGCTACTGAAAGATGAACCGCTCTACCAATTTTATGATGCTGCAGTCGCAGAGGTAACAATCGCATTTCCATATATAAATAATAACTTGCATTGTCTATTGCTTAACTTAAATGAAAAACATTTAGAGCGCATGCCAAGAGACCAGTTCGGATTCAGATTACGATGGGTATGAGGAGATCGGACGACTTGGTTCCGCAACAACGCCGCAACTATCGCCTGCGCCGACGCTCCGGCCCATGGCAATCCGGTCGCGATGGGGCCCCGGCGGCATAGGCCGCACGCTCTGGTGCGAAGTCCCCGAAGTCGTTCAATCGGAAATTCTATCAACTCTGACCACAACGCAAAAGAAAGTGCAGGAAGCGAAATTCGAACTATTGACATCTGAAGCTTCGTATTTCAACTCTTTAACATTACTCGAGGACCATTTCATCTCGAACTTGGACTTGGAAACGCTGTTGGTACGCGAAGACCGCGAGATTTTATTCGGGTTGATTGAAGAAGTGAAACATAGCTCTGAAGCAATGCTTAGTGAACTTGAAAGCTGCTGGCAATCGAGTATTCTTCTCGCGGGCGTTATGGATGTTGTGCTTAAACAAAGCAATCTGGAAGTGTATGTACGTTATTGCGAGAACCAAGTTCACTTGGAGCCGGTGTTGCGCCGTTGCAAAGAGAAACGGCTGTTTGGGGAGGTGCTCAGGAGCCTGGAGGCGGACCCCACATGCCAAGCCCTCTCGTTGTACTCGTTTTTGATGCTGCCCATGCAACGTATCACCAGGATGCCACTTCTAGTGGACGCCATTCTCAAACGGCTCACGGAAAACGACGAAGAGTTTCAGGTGTGCCAGAAAGTCATGAAGAAATTGAATGAGGTATGGATGATGTATGAATATATATATATATATATATATATATATATATATATATATATATATATATATATATATATAATTACTAAACATTTAGATTGTGATGGAATGTAACGAAGGGGCTCGGAAAGCAGAGCGCCAAACCGAAATGAAGAAGATTGCAAAACAGTTGGAGTATCCACCCCACGTGCCTCCTGTAGACTTGAGCACAGATCTGAAGAGGTGGTTAGTGCGGTCAGGGGAACTTATACACCTCGTGACAAGAAACGACGAAGTGAAGCTAACATTTGGAAAAAAATTTACGAAAATCCCGTTGACTTTATTCTTATTTGAAGATGTTTTAATAGTTACTAGAAAAAAGAAGTATACATTTATAAATGATTATTAAATGTATGTGTATATGTATTTATATTTGTGTTATTTTCTAGCGATGATTCATACACTGTTGTCCACCATTGCGCCCGTAATTTCGTTGAACTGACCACAAGTGGTGCTAGTGAACTATGTGGGTTGCCGATTAAAGACTCTCAAAGTCGGAACTTATTGTTTTTAACAATGCTAGAGAACCACGAAGCGCGCACCGTTGAAATGATGCTATCGTGCGCCAGCGAAACAGATCGGCAGCGATGGATTGAGGCACTCAGCCCTCCAGTCTCAGACAACCCCTACGAAACAGTATACGAAAGTTGGGATTGCCCCCAAGTGCGTGCGGTACACCGTTACCAAGCAGGCCAACCGGACGAATTGAATTTAGCCAAAGGAGATGTAGTAAATGTGAATAAAAAAATGGCAGATGGTAAATATACACGTGTGTGTGTGTGTGTCTGTATATATATATATATATATATATATATATATATATATATATATATATATATATATATATATTATATTTTAATTATTAACTCCATCTAGGTTGGTACCATGGGGAACGAATCCGGGACGGAGTTTGCGGTTGGTTTCCGGGGAATCACACCGCGGAGATCGCGAATCCACATGTGCGCGCGCGGAACCTCAAACAGCGCTATCGCCTGCTCGCGTTTACCTATACCTATCTTAACAAGAGCAAATAGTCTACTACACTACAACACTGAAAAGGTCAGGTCAGTTACTGAAAACCATTATTGATTGTTGTTGTCTTTGTTATTTTTGGTGCTCTTTAAATGATGAACATATTTTTTTCAATCTTGTTACATACATAGTACGTATGAGACCTATAAACTGTCGATAATATTATCTTAATCAAAAAACTATATCTACTGTAAATATAAAAGTATATTTAAGTATTAATGTTTTTTAAACGTAAAAACAATGGACAAATGTAAAAAAACAAACAAATAGAGAGCTTCCATTTTCTAATGACTGAATATTTACGTCAATTTATTACTATTACATACTCTTAACTCCTCCCTCAGATTTATTAAAATAGTTTTAAAGATCACTATTTATTATACATACATATTTAAAAAACCTCGATAAATAAGTACATACAAATGTCATTTCTAATACGTGAAGAATATGATGGTATGACCTTACATTTTGTAACACGCGCAACAAAAATCGAATCTAATTTGCATACAACAAACTAATTCATAAAATTCTCTTAACATTTTACGATCGATCGATACATACATATATAAATGATAAATCAGTTGCCTTAAAATAGTGCAAATCAAATTGTTTGTACGCAATTTAACACAGGTATAATTAATAATATAATTCAACAAATACGTTTAATAAATAGACCGGCATTGCTTATAGGCTGGCCGGCAGTGACAGAGGTGACGCCGCCAACTTTTATAGATAGCCCTTACAAAAGTGCATATATACATTTAATTAGTATGAGCCCTTTACATTGTTTATATACACTTTGGAAGGGATATACAAAACTATTGTTTGCTGCAAACACTTAACATTTTACGATCGATACATAAATAATATTAATTATAATTAATAATCGCATATTAATAATAGATTTTACAATAATATTTGGGGTTGTTGGACGGCACACACGCAATTACCCACCAAAGACGATGACCTCTGTCCAAATTGTCACCTTAAACATGTTAGAAACGATTTAATATCGAGTTCAACAGTTCGGAGAACCCGGAATCGTCTTTAAATTTACATAGTTATCTGATTGGGTAATTCTGAAAATTATTTAAGACAATTTGAGAGCCTTCGAAAAATAATCGTCAGATTGTTATCTCTCTGTATGTATGTATGTACATACATGCATAAATGTCGAATCGTTATTAGAGAATCGATTTACATATAGTACCTATATGTATGAATAAATATTACGTGTGTTTCCATCGATAACTAACTAGCGGCTATCATCAATTCTACGAAGTAAAATCAATATGTAACGAATGTTTATATTGTGTCGGAGGTGTGATTCATTCCGATACTAATTACCATCAATATGCCCGTGTCAATCTTTTTTTAACTCCCAATCTGCGTCTTGTCAAAAGTAGCCCCACTGCTGGTGGCCTTAATGTTCGGGTCACATTGCCACCCTCTCAATCGATTCCGAAAGGTCAGTCCGACGTCATTTTTATTTATCTGACAATTTATTACTCAAATCAGCGTTAGCCAATCCTTTTCGGTTTCGCCTTTAATTCGAAGCGGCAACGATAACGTTGTATACAATACATGTTTTAATCTTTAAATCAAACAATGTATATATAATATGTGTGTATGGCTAATATTTATAGGAATAATTTAATTTATGATTGCACTATGTTATATAAATATAATTCATTTTTACGTGATTGTTTTTAAATTAAATGCAATTAATCAGTTGAAACTATATAAAATGACCCCTAATGCATTTTCAAGAAATTCACGATACGTTATTTTATAGTCAATATAACTTTGTCTAGTTAATATTTAATGTAGTTTGTAATAATTGAGTTCCATAACTCAAAACCCAAGGTAGACGTGCATGTTTCAATTATTTTTCACTTTGTGGACATTGGGTATCTACTACATGAAGGCCTATCTTTTGTTGTTGAGTATTTTGACCTATTTCTAGATGATGTGTCTAGAAATATATATAAATATAGATTCGATTTGTCATTATTTCCGCTGAAATTCGCACCTATTGATCCCCATGATTTTTATTATATGTATAGTTAGTTGCAATACACGCAATGTTGCATCTATCTACCGGCAACCGTTTGCCTGTGTAACGGGTTGCGCACCTATTAGGCGTTAATTATTGTTTATTCATTGTAATAAATCAATTTATTTATAGTATTGCTGATTGGTTTTATACACTCAAATTAAGACGCCTATTATTTTGTTTAATTGAATACTTTACTATGCGTATTTAACATAGCAAATGACCTCGTAATTTAATTATCCAAAAAAAAAAAAATTCCAACAACAAACATATGTTAATGCAATTTGATACGACTTCAAATTGGAATTGGTGAAATCATATTAAGATTCATACATTGCAATTGAAATTCTTTCTTATGCTTAACTGTTTAATTCATAGAAAAAGAGTGTAATCATATTTCTGATTTAATCTAATTTTGAATATTTATTAGCATAGAGTTATTTTAACATATTCGCGTGCGCTGTCTCGTGAATTTTAATTAAACATTTCTCGTACAGGTTGATTTTGTAATAATTCTTATTCATTAAACGTGCTGGCCGAGTGTTGAAGAGATGAAAACTAATAAACAGTTTGCTCTTAAGAGTCCATCAAGTATCTAAAAATAGTTGAAAATTAAACAGTTTTAGTTACTTTTGCCAAAATCAACTAACAATCATTATCACAATCAATTTTTATGAATTAATTTATATTGTAAACATATTAAGTGTAAACATGTTAAGTGTTTCATCGATTAAGTAAATATTTGCTATTATTATAATATAAGCTTGACGTGTTTTTTCTTTCTTCTACGTAAATATTAGAGCTTTATTTTTGTAGAAGTAATTTGTTTCGTGTGGTTTGTTCGAATTTTAAGAAGTTTTATAGAAAATAAATATATATATATATATATATATATATATATATATATATATATATATATATCGACCGGGTGTCATGTTAACATGAATATGGTCTTTTCTGGCGAGGGTAACTCCGCCTGCAGAGTTCATTTACTGAGTCTCCTAGGCAACCGATTTGTTGTTAGCACCAATGGGTGCGTAGTCGGTACGCGCTCCAGTTTAAATTTAGTTTGCTCCAAGACTTGTTCGCAATAGTAGTAACACTAGCTGGAATAGTTATAAATATTTAACAATTATATTTGAAAGTTATACAGTGCCGTGTCAAGGGGGTTCGGATTGAATTCCTTTCGAAATGGAGTCGTGTGGCATGAATTTGATTAAATATATATTATTTATTTTTAATTTAATATTTGCGGTAAGTTTTTCTGTTTCAAATTGACTTAATTTTCAGATAAATATCGATAGCTTTGATTTTGATTTATGATATATAGATCTCTGGTATCGGGATAATCGTAGCTGGAGCCGTCGTCCTCGCTGACGTCGGTGAATTTAGCCACTTCCTGGAGGGTCGAATCCTAGCTCCACCAGTGGTTCTAATTGTGGCCGGAGCCATAGTGTTTTTGGTAGCATTTTTGGGCTGTTTTGGGGCTATACGGGAATCGCATTCGTTACTAATAGCGGTGAGTAAACAGTAAGAACAATTTGCATATTCATAAAGTGGTCCGAAATCGAGTTATGTGTTCTTGCGCTCTGTTCACAGTTTGCCGTGTCCCTATTAATTATTTTCATCGTGGAACTTGCTGTGGGCATCGCAGCGGCCGTCTTCAAATCCGATTTCCAAATGGCCATGAAGGACACATTGCGAATGTCGATGGGCAATTACGAGAAGGAGGATGGTGACCGAATGGCGTGGGATAATGTCCAGGAGAAATTGCACTGTTGCGGCGTGCAGGGACCCGGCGACTGGCACGGGGCTGACTCCTCAAATAAAGGTGGTGTACACATTTATTTATTTATTTATGATTATTATTAACTGACTTGAAACGTTACATTTTAGCAATACCCAAAAGCTGTTGCCATTCCACTCGCGAAGGATCGCCGCCTCCAACTGAGACTCAATGTAAGGTAGCTAAACCTGAAGATATTTTCGTCTACCAGGAGGGCTGCTTCCCGAAATTACAAATGAAGGTGGACGCTGGCGCGAAGATCTTAATCGGCGTCGGGATCGGGATTGCTTTCGTGGAGGTTGTAGGTATAATACTGGCCTGTTGGCTTGCTACTTCTATTAAAAGGGAAGATCCAAAATAGATAAATTGAATTAGAATTGTTGCAGTAAAACACAAACAGAATAATCGTATATTTGATCGTTGGTGTTAATATAAGATTATTTATTCTTGAAATGTTTATAAATTTACAAATATATTGTCGTTATTTAAACAATCATTCAAAAAGTGTACACTTCCAATTTTGTTTTATAGTTGTAACATAATTCATTTATCGTATATCTTTTTAATTTTATATAAATAATTATCGCTGAAACAAGTAATATTAATAATAAATATATATATATATATATATATATATATATATATATATATATATATATATATATATATATTTATATTTATGTATTTATTCATAATTATTCTATTTGTTGTGTATTTATTGATAAAACTTGAAATAAATAATGCGTTTTAATTAATTATACCATAGTATGCCAATAAACAATGCAATAGTTGGCAGCAGTACCCCTAAAAAGCATATAAACTATATATATATATATATATATATATATATATATATATTATATATATATATATATATATATATATATATATATATATATATATATATATATATATATATATATATATATATATATATATATATATATATATATATATATATATATATATATATATATATATATATATATATATATATATATATATATATATATATATATATATATATATATATATATATATATATATATATATATATATATATATATATATATATATATATATATATATATATATATATATATATATATATATATATATATATATATATATATATATATATATATATATATATATATATATATATATATATATATATATATATATATATAATATATATATATTATATATATATAATATATATATATATATATATATATATATATATATATATATATATATATATATATATATATATATATATATATATATATATGTATATATAATTTTGGATCGGCAACATGGGTTACATACATGTTGTAAACAATGATGAGAAAAATGTTGGTTTCGTTTTGAATGCCGTCAATAAAAAATGTGCCATTCGCTTTGACTGATATCTTACGGTGAACATTGAACTGCGTTATAGTGTCTATTGTGACGTCACATCTAACTTTGGTTTTGTTTTGAATGCCGCCAAAAAATAGAGTCTTTGCTGTGACGTCACATTATGACGTCATTTCTCGACCCTTTCCAATTCCTGTTATCCGGATACCAAATCGTTATTTTGCGTTTTTGAATCAAAACCTGAAAAGTTTGAAGTGACGTCACCATATATAGAATTTTTTTTATGCTTTTAAGGGCATTGCTGCTAACTATTGCATTGTTTATTGTATATAAACAATGCAAAAGAAACATACTAAACAGTGTACCCATGTAAGATAAATATAATACCTTTTGTAAG
Organism: Nebria ingens riversi; assembly: GCA_018344505.1. NCBI lineage: Eukaryota > Metazoa > Arthropoda > Insecta > Coleoptera > Carabidae > Nebria > Nebria ingens. The sequence continues at coordinate 76,555 of JADQWA010000207.1, forward strand.
AACTGTTTCTAAATGGGATGCCTATAAATGTTGGCGGCGTCTCCCTCGTCACTGACGGCCAGCGTATATACACCTCCCGTCTATATATATTAATGCTTTTGTTGATACATGTATAAATAATAAAGAAAATAAATTGTTATTACAGTATTTATATTGTTTTATTTAAGAATAACCCATTTACAATTGTTTACAGAGTATATACAACAAATTACAATTAAACATAACATTTAAACACAATAAACTGTTTTATTTAAACAATACACCGTTTAAGTACGTTGATTATGTATGCAAATGATGCGTTTTAATTAATTATACCATATAATAGCAATAAATAATCCAATAGTTAGCATCAATGCTCCTAAAAAGTATAAAAACAATTTATATATATGTGACGTCACTTCAAAAATTTCAGATTTTGAGCCCATAAACACGAAATAGCGATTTGGTATCCGGATAACAGGAATTGGAAAGAGTCAAAAATGACGTCATATGGTGACGTCACAGTAAAGACTCTATTTTTTTGGCGGCATTCAAAACGAAACCAATATTAGATGTGACGTCACAATTAAGGTTCTATAATGCAGTTCAGTGTTCACCGTAAGATGTCAGTCAAAGCGAATGGCACATTTTTTATTGGCGGCATTCAAAACGAAACCAACATTTTTCTCATCAATGTTTACAGCATGTTGCCGATCCAAAATGATTTAACGATTTTTTTAAAGTTAACCATCTTTTGCTTATTGTTCATATATGGTAAATTTATTATTAATAATTACACAACAATATTGATTATAAATGAATTGTTTACTTGTGTATATTATACTATACATTTATAATTGATTTGTTTATTGGAAAATAGTTTATAATTAAAAAAGAACAAAATAAACTGTATTTAACAACAATTCAATTTATCCTTTGACGCCGGGTCGTTTTGCTGGAGCAGCTGCCTCGACGCATCCTTGACAAGCACATTCGGAGGGCACGGTGATCATTTCGCTCAGCATTGAACCATCCTCACAGACGAGTTCCACCAGAATTTGTCTGTATTTCTGAACGTGGCAGCAGAAACAGTCTGATTGATAGCGAATTGTTTCTGCAACAATATGAAACAATGATGTTTTACTATATTGTTATAAATAAATAAATAAATAATCGTTACTTACTCGGATTAAAATAGGTTGAAGATTCACAGGAGCCATGGCATTCGGTAAATTCGGGAATAGGATCGACGTTTCGGCATACTCCATTTTGGGGCAGTACTTTGTTTACAATTCCCAATGTTTGTGCAGCGGCCATTAGTTCTGGTCGACACATACCTATGTTTTAAACACATGAAAAACACAGTTCAATAGAAAGCAGTTTCTTTTCTCTAACTCTAAACTATACTTACTCAACATGGGCAACGCCGTTTGGTTGCACTTTCGACAACAACCATCTTCGTACACCTCGCTCGGCGCACAATCGCTCAAATCGGGGCATGACTCTTGTTGGCCGGCGACTGCAAGCGTTCCATCTCCTTGCCGTTGGCACTCAAACTCCGTACAACCATCGCCGCTCTTCCATTCGCCTCCAGGCTCATAGACGCTTCCATTCACAACGCAACCGACCTGGATACACTCACCACAACACTCTCCAGCCGTTGGAAGCGGAGGAACATAGTGCCAACCGTGTGGGCATTCCATGTTACAGGATTTCACTGTACGGGTCTGCACCAAGTCATCCCCGGACGCACTACCGTGGAGGCAATGAATGGTGACGCACGGGTCTCCTTCGGGATCAGCCCACATGTCTCCGATGCGATAGGTGGTGTTGTGGACGAGGCACGCACTGGCGACGTCTCGGCCGCAGCAAGACCCCTCCACAGGGTAGTGCTCGTACAGGTAATCCTCGCGTAGTTCCTCAGAGATGGTAGGGCAATTTGTGACGATGCTTTGAACTTGCAGCTGAAACACATTCAAATGTCATTAAGACGCTAAGAAAGAAGCGTTCATACGACGAACAAAAACTCACCGATCCATTTAAATTGACGCAAGTAAACGTCGTGCATAGATCTTCCGATTTCCATTGCTCACCCACTTCCCGAACCAGTCCATCGCACACGCAGGCCTTCTGTTTACAATTTCCACAACAAACTTGCTCTTCATTCTCTAATTGCATCGGCGGAACATACTCTTGCCCTAAATCACAACTAGTATCACAAGTTGTGACTTTCTCACGTTTAGTCACTCCGCTTTCCTCTTGGACACACTCCACCTTGACACACGGATCCACCCCAGGCTGCCACTGGCTCCCCACGGAATGCGTCGCCCCATTGAAGATACAAGCGACGCGTTTGATAACAGGACAACACTGATTTCTAGTCCAGTCCTCGTCTAATGCATACTCAAGTTTGTCGGCGCTCTCATGGATGTTGGGGCACGTAGTAACGGTGCAAGATGGTTGTGGAGCGGCGTCTCCAGAGCTGGGAATACAAGAACACTCGCGGCACGGTCCGTCGGACCAGGTGGCGTTTAGATTTTTGGCGAGGAGGTCGCGTTCTAGCGAAGAGAGCTCACGTTCGCCTCCGCGGTCTGCGCTGGTGTATTTTTTATCGTAGAGACATTTATCCAGCGGTGGTTCTATAGAATTGTTATTTTATTTGATAATGGAATTGCCCGGACGGTAACTTAACTTACCACAAGAGTAGACTGGACAGCATTTGCCGGGTATATCGTGCTTCGATACTAAATAAAATTTCGGGCACTCCTTCGGTGGGGGGCACTGTTCCACTCTGCAAATTAAGTCTACAACCGGGCAGCATCCTTCCCGATTAACGACACGCTCCATGCCCGCTTCCAGAGGCTCCAGAGTAGATTCTTCAATGTTGTCACACTCGTCAGCTGGTTTACATTCTACGCAATGAATTGGAACATAACAAACATATGCAATCATATAATACGAAAACTATCATCAACTTACGGCAAACAAATTGGTGACATCCATCGAATCGTTTGTCCAGTTTCATCACTTGCCCATGACCACAGGTAAGTTGTTGCGGTTCTTCGCAAGTGGGGCTTACGGTGGCACCTGGCACTACACTCAAAAATGCACTCACTTTGAAAATCAACTGAAAATGCTTGCCTCAACCTTACTTACCGCACAAAAATCTTTCGCAGCATTCCTCCTCGGTCCTTTTCACCTTGACCGCTTGGTAGCCTTGCTCACACACTGTTTCCACCGCTGGACATTGCCGTGTCTCGCAGTTAATTGCGCGCGTCACCTCATCGCACCTGCACTGCGTGCACGCATCTTTCTTCCATGAATCGCCCGGGTAATGTCCTTCGTCGTCGCATTCTAAACAAATCCGGGGCTCCACGCACGTCCTATTCTTCTCCACCCGACCTTCGGGGCAAAAGCATCCTTCGGTGGGCATCGTAGATTTACACCCATCTGGATTGGCACAGGTTTTCGGACAGGAAGAGCCACACAGTTTATATTCAGTGCCCTCGGGACATTTCCGCACAGGACACAACTGTGTGTGGTGGTTTACACAGAGTCCTTGAGCCCTACAGCCTAGTGCGTAAGTTTCCAAGGAAGAACAAGCTAAATGAAGGTGTCCTCCACAGGTGTCGTGGCGACACGTAGCTAAAAAGATTGCTGGATCCAAAAGCACATGGCATTGTCCGAAACGGTCCGCATCTAAGAGTACCAAGCAGGGATCTGCCGCCATTTCCGCATCTGAGACTGGATCGCATTCTTTAAGGGGCGCTTCAGTGCATTGGCTACTGTTTAATGCGATCCATGACTCAACAAACTCGCGCTTATCCGGTATGGATTTTCCGTTCGGCGCTAAATTGTCATCTTCCGGTTTACGATTACAATTGCCGCAAATCCCCTCTGTTTTGCCTCCAAACGCATGCGAACTCAGTTTCAAACTAGCCCCTAAAGTTGGGTAGTAAACTCGCAGTTCTAATTGCAAGTTTGGTATCAAAACGTTGATGTGCTTCGCTGGCAGACGATTGAATTCGCCCCAGTCATTTTTGAACGGAAGTTTCGTTAGTTCTAAATCATTTAGGATGATCTGCAAGTTGGAATCACCGCGTTTTATGACGATTTTATTTTGATGATTTGATTCATAAACCAAGGTGATCTCATTCGGACACATTTTATTTGAATTAAGTGGACACGGTGCGTTCGATACAAACACCTCAAACTCATGGTCGGCCCCATTGTCACGCGCCATTACATAACTACAATTCGTGTCCGCGCTAAAATTGGCGCCATCAAAGGAAACGTACTCTAAATGAGGTAGCACATTACATTCGCAATCGCGGCATTGTCGCGGCGGCACACATGCGTCTTTCTTGCGGACCAGTCCCGCGGGGCAATAGCAACCAGGGAAACAGATCTGGGGCAGAGTGGGACACGCGTCCGGTTCAGCTAAATTAGCGCAGCTTGGTTCGCACCGGCGCCGATAGCAATCATGGTGTACTAGCGGAGCGGGACATGATGCGGCTGCAATCAGAAGTTGGAGCATGGAATTATTATACAATACAGCATAATTTAATTTACAATTACTTACGGCACTCTAGTTGCATTCTCCAATCGTCCAGTTCCACAGTTGGTTGCGCCGTTCTACACTCCACAACAAATGCTTCCAGCGTTTGACATCGGCATTTCTCTTCCATAAGCTTCTCATCCTGCCCACCTTCCAGGCAAGTGCAACCTGTCTCTAGACATCGACTAACCCACCCGTCCAGGTCGAGTACATCGGCGCACGGTTTCAAAATCTCTTCCTTGACAGTGTTACACATCTTCCAGGCGCGGTTCTGCACGTGCAGTGGACAGACACGGGCCTCGCACACAGCTTGATCGCCTAGTGCCCAAGAGTCTCCAAAATCCACTGTGGTCCGCGCTGGTTTCCCATCTGGTTTCCTTTTATCGTTCATGGCAACATCATCGTAAAATCCACAAAGTCCATCGACTTGCCCGAGTAGTTTGGAGGTGACGCCGATGCGGACATTTCCTAATCGGTCCCACATTATCCAAAAGCCGTAGTAGTTGCTAACGAATAGCAGCGTGTCCCCCAAACGGGAGACGATGAAAGAACGATTCTTAGCGCCGATTTTCTTCGTTTGTTCCACGGTGTAACGGTAACCGTTGAATTCTATGGACAAATCTGGGAACATTTTGACCAGTTGATCACCGTGACGCACAATTAGATCACGGACACAATTCGTGGTGCAATTCTTCAACAGTGAAACATCCCAATCATCTCCGAATAGGTCCCTGGCCAGAACATGATTGCAAATATCAAATTTGAACTCGGTGTCATCGAAGGTGTTAAAAGTCCTTCCGGTCACATTACAAACGGCGTCCCTTACGGGAGGTGGTACGCATTCATATTTGGGGCACGTGCGTCCTTTTGTTTCATCCACAGCCTCATACTCTACGCGATATTTCGGGGGGCACTCGACTGAGGGACAAGGCCGTGTAGTATGAACATAATCTGGAGGACGCTTATCCGTCACACATCGGAATTGGGGACATTCCTCCTCCTTTTTGATTAGTTTCTCGGGATAGGTCTTTTTAGGCAGGACCCGCGATCCTAGGTAGCTAGACGGACGACTTCCCTTAGCGCCCCTTTTTGTAGTGACGCTTGGGGCGGTTTTGCGGCCGCCGTACATGTAGAACATCGGGGACAGGTTCGAATGAAGTTGCTCGTATCGGCTTAGTTTCTTCTGTTGTGCCGTGTACCCCGGTGGACATTTTACTTCTGGACACTTGTTCAATTCTAGTTCAGACATTTTTGTAGTTTTCATTGGTTCTAGCGTGGTGCCGACTGTAGTAGCACAATGGAGCTCATCGTCGGGACACTCCACGATGCCATTGCACCAGGATGTTACATTAATACAGATGTTCGAGGTGGAACAGAGCACCTGGTTCATAGGGCACGGTTTACAAACGCAATCGCAACTTGCGGTGAATGTTCCGCGCAGCCCTAGCTCACAATCATCACATTGTTTAGGAGTACATTGAGCCACACCTCCCAGCGTACACAGGCACTGAGAGCAGTCCTCCTTCTCGAAGACAGTGCCCACGGCGTATCTAAAGATATCAAATCATTTCATCATCAAAAGATTATATATCTATATATATATATATATATATATATATATATATATATATATATATATATATATATATATATATATATATATATATATATATATATATATATATATTTATAAATACATATTAACAAAGATTGGGTTTGGTTACCCAATGACACTTACGGTATATGGCCAACCATGCAGGGACACTGGACCCGTGCAACACAATTGTCCCCGTCCCACCAAAGCGTTTCATTGCATCGACAATGGCTCGCCAACTCGGGGCTCTCTGGATCCTGACCTGGACAATGGTTACAACCTGGAGTTGCAGTCGGGGCCGGCATCGTAGGTTTCAGAGGCGCTGTTAACACACATCGTTACTATTTGATATTTAAGGGCATTAGTAATAAATAAACTTACGATAAGCTTCGTAGCAACCTTTTGGTTCGGCCCGCAGCTCAATATTATTTGTCCATTTTTTGGGAACGACTTTCAAGTATTGCGCCTGTACGGGTCGCTCGAACTGATTCAAATGCGGCGTATCTTGATCGATGTTCCCCAGAAACAACATTTCATTGGAGTAATCATCCAAAATCGGGTTCCAATTGAAATCGTCATGCGAATACTTCACGTTATACGCGCTGACCCAACCATCGGGTCCGCCTCGAGTCTCTAAACCTGTTAAATTCCGAGGACCCAAAAAGTCAAACTTAACCCACTCGTTAGGGGTATTTGTGAGGGGGCGCCATGCGTTCGGCGAATCCAAACGGAGCGCTGATTTCGAATTATTTGGGGAGAACGCAGACGAAACGGTTAGCTGTTGATCGGACATCATTCGATCTTCTAGGCCCATCGGATCGTTGCACATAGGTGCAACCGTTTTTGTTATGATTGGTTCAATTGGTTCGACTAACTATCGTAAGAATTAATCGATTTATAGTTGCAATATGTTGCGAAAATTAATGAAAAATTACTTACATCCCATACTGTATTCTCAATTGTTGCTGGCGTGGTTGTTGTAATAGGCTCTCCGCATCCAATTAAATCCGCACGGATACTTATCCCGTTATTCCAGCTCTGCGGATTGATCCGGATCACTTTCGCCTCAACTGGGATCTCAAACATTTGCCGAAGAGGCGTGTACTGGTCAATAGGTCCTCTAAATAATTGAGGGGCGCCCGTTTTAGTGGCAACATAACTGAACTTGTGACCGTCGGGGCTATGCAGCACATGGTAACTCGTCACAAACTCATCGAAAACAGGACTACCCTTTAGTAAAACCCCATAAATCGGTTCCAACTGGCCTAAATCAAATTGTAAATACTGATTACGATCCGTTATCGCCGGAACCCAACTGCCCGAAGAAGAATCACTGGGTTTTGCGCTCAACCGCGAGTTCTCAGGAGCGGTTTTTTCGTTTAAAAACGAACTAGCAGTAAACGCATGATCGGAAATTGGCTGATTTCCATCGATTAAATACATATATTTGTGTTCGTCACATTCTTCTGGAGGAGTCACCGTGGTTTTAACAATGAAGGGGAGCAACTCGTTTAAAACAGACACTGTTTCATTTTGCAAAGGTTTTTCGACAATTGGTTGGCGGCAAGCAGAACGATCGCAACTATAATGGTTTTGGATGCATTGACAGATTTCACAATCAGATTCTTTGTGAACAGTTCCCGGCTAAGATAATACATTTAAAAATCAATTTAATTCATCAATAGAATAAAAGAAACTTACTTTAACTGGAGTTCCGTCATGGGCAACACAAGTACAGTCAGCGAAAGCAACGCAAGTGGAGTTATCCCGCCAGATCATACCTGGAGGACAGGACAACTGTCTGGTAGCTAATATACAACCTTCTTCGCAGGCGTCTCCAGTTAGGCACGTTCCTTTGTGTCGGACGGTGTACGAATAATACAAACATAAGCGTTGACACTCTACGGCGCATGGAGAGTAGATGTATCCATCTGGACAACCGGGAACCTCTTCAACACCGAAGATATCATCGCCGGTTACTGGTTTCTTAGGTTTTTTGCGCCGCGGCGGCTCCGCCAGTGCCTTAAAGTCTTCGAGTTTTTCGCATTCGGGACGAACCTCCATCACCGACTTAGGCCAATCACAGATCATTGTTTTCGGATTATACATCATGTGGGGGCCGCACGACTTCTCAATCAACTCGAACCCGTGCAGAGCTGGAGCGCAATGGTAGAACAGATGGCAATCCTTGCTATGTTCCTGATGCGGAACACTCACATCACATGATTGATGATGTGACGTTGGGATAGTTGTTGCCACGGTATCGTCGCATTCACACAGAACTCGAATTTCAAAGTCTGGGCACGGGATTCGTTTCGCTCGATCCGCCTTGCAGATCAAGCCGCGTTCTAAGCTGCATTCCACATCGAGACCGGTAGCTTTTGGGTCGATGTGACCGTCGACAGATCGGCATTGGATATCCCACATCTGGGACATGGTGCATCGGCCCCCATCAGATAATGAATTCAATAAAATCGGCAACGGCAACGGTTCTACATCCACATTCTTTCCTCGTAACTTGCCGCCCCCTTTGATGGTCTTTTTAGTCGGTTGGCGATCCTGGTTAATCCACTCAGTCCAGCCATTTTTGCACTCCAAAATCTGTTCCATCATATACGATACGGGCGCTAATGTAGTGGTGCACGGCTTCCCCGTGCAGACTTTGTTCGACCTAGTGCAATAACAGCTGTGGCACGCATCCTCTTCGATGACGTCGCCCTCGGAGAAGATGACTCCGTCGATTTCCATGCATATAGGTTTGCAAGTGGCGCGGGGAACACATTCGAGGGCGCTTGAGTTGAGGTATACTTGCGTTGGAGGACAAGATTTCGGGAGGCAGCCTTCTATGCAGGTATCTTCGACGCAGAGCCGGTTCGAAGCATGATGCTTCGTGTTCAAGAGATTGTCACATGTTTCCAAGGGGCAAGGGGAGATACATGGAGTGTATTTGGAACAACGTTCATCGCATTGGATCGCTGAAAAATATATAGATTAATTTATTAACCTGCACTCTTTTTTTTAAATCATAAAACATATATATATATATATATATATATATATATATATATATATATATATATATATATATATATATATATATATATATATATATATATATATATATATATATATATATATATATATATATATTATATATATATATATATATATATATATATATATATATATATATATATATATATATATAGACTTACGACATAAATCATTAGAACGCCACTCAACCGGAACCCCTCTTGTGTTACATTCTTGCGCATACGCCGCCAGGGCCGTACACAAACATTCACAATCCCCGCCTTGGTCGCAGGCACAAGTATCGAACACGCACCGTTCTAAATAAGGCCCAACCGGCACTTCGGAGTGACAACTCGAAAAAGTTGAAGATTTAAGAAGACCGCATCGTTTCGTAGCCCAAACTTTTCTTTCTGGCCGCTCGGCGCATGCATCCGTAATATCCGATGCTTCCGGACAATAAGGTTGCAATCGCCAAGAATCCCCAAACAATTTGGCCGAAACTTCGCTAATCCCTCCTGATGGCGTTTGGAAATCATCCAACTGATTATCATTATAATTTCCACAAAGTCCTTTGACCCGACCCTTCCAGCGCGGGTCAAGACGGATATAAACCCGAGTGCCACGGTCCCAATGTACAATAAGACCTAAATCTTCCGATTCGACGATCACAAATAGGTCTGTTTCCCGTAAATTTAAACGTTTTCCAGTTAAAATCGGAACGGGACGTTCGCGCGTCAATGTGACCACTTCACCGCCAGCCTTAAGGATAATCGCACGTGAACAACTGACACCTAATGTGGAACACGGGACATTTTGGACCGTCAGATCAAAATGGTCATGTTTCCCTAAGCTGCCTTTCGCGAGAACATAATCACATTGTCCCTGATAGTCGAAAAGTCGTCCATCGAAAGTTTTGTAGTGAGAATCGCCCCATACTGAACAAATCCCGGGACAAACACGTGTTCCACACGACCATTTGCCCTCGGAGCATTTGCATACGTTACAATCGTTCTGGACGGTTTCGCCGTCGTAGTAACTGCGGCCCCCATGGTGACAGGGACACGCCAATGGCGTCACGCATTTATCCGCGTACGAATCAAAAACAAAACCACGCTTGCATTGGCACCCGGGTCGACAAACCGCCGGTGTGTTCGCTGGGGGCGCATGCATGTTACGACAAGTAACTGGGTCAACGGGTTCACATGTTGTGAATACTAAGTTTGAAGACGCGGAACATTTCGCTTTTAAATCTGATGGCTTAGGAAATTTGGCAATTTCGTCATCTAAAGCAGGCCGGTAATTCCAGATCGCATTCGCGCAAGTGCTAAAAGAGTTTCAACCAGTGTCAGAAGAAAGAGTAATACATAAGATGATCGAAACTTACCATAATTCTTGTCCGCGACTGGCAGGTCTGATCTCTTTGTAGCCAGGTGGGAATTCCAAGCCGTCGTTGCGACACGGACACCTACCAATTCCCACGCACTCGCCATGATTATCTAGGGCTTCACCACCTGGACAATTACACCCTTCGACGCATGTCTTCTGGCAATCTGGTCGCGCTGAAATGTCTGCGCAACTCCTTGAACAAGAATCGCCACAAACTTGATAGGTTTGGCCACCGGGACAGTGGACGCCGCATTCTCGCACCTCGGCACGCCATTCTACAATAGGCCCACGGTGGGCGCACTCTTTGGCATACGCGGCGACAATGGGACAAAGACACTTTGCCAATTGTGTCTCACAAGAACACACATCATATAAACAGTCTTGGTAAAAAGAGTCAGGGTCCACATGCCAGTGGCAATCTAGCAATAGTAAATAAATAAATGAATAAATAAATAATGATGATGATTTTATTTTTTATAAATATTTACTTGAAAATATCGTTGATTTAATCTTGCCACAATGCAATTCAGCCTGCGCTTTATTGTGGATGTTCACCTCACATGGATGCGCCTTATGAGTGTCCAAAACATCTTTACACTTTTCATCAGTTTTCCATTTGTTAGCGAATGGAATGACGGCTTGTTCCACATCTCCATCAGGTGTTGAGAAATCGTCTTTCTGGTTCGAATTGAACGTTCCGCAAAGACCTAGTGTTTGATCTTTAAATGATGCAGGCGCGTCTACATAGACCCGCGTCATTCCATCCCACCAAATCTGAAGGCCGGAGTCGAGTTCCACTAAAGAACACAAAGTAGCAGTAGCAGCTCAGTTGATTACCAATGTGATTAGCTCATCTCAGCTCAAGATACTTACACACAATAAAAAGCGAGGAAACAGTACGCAAATACGCTCCGTCCAAACTGTATGGAAGCTCAGTGATCTCTTCTCCATTTATAACAACTTCTCGGTTCTGTTTCAGTTTGATCACTGCTCCCAAATCGGTTCGAATCGTCACAGTTTTAGTACAAGATGGCAGCCCAGCTGCAATATTAATTGGGAAATGCATTGCGGCCGAAATGGCACCGGCACACGCAACGTTTTCAGCTTCAACGCTAAAATTAGTGCCTTTCACTAAATAATAGCTGCACTGACCCATAAAATCGTATCTAATCGTAGCAAACAAATGTGTTAGAACGTATCTAAACGAGGAATACCTTCAATACGCTTACCTTTTACCGTCGAACGTCTGGTAATGGGGGTCTCCAATGGCGGAGCACCGGGCGCCGCAGGACACCTGCGTACATACCCAGTGACCATCAACGCAAGTGCAAGTGTTACAGTCCTTGGCGACTGTGTCGCCGGGGGCGAAGCTCTTCCCGCGCAACCTACACGGACACTTGTCCTTCGTAACACACTTGCCATCATGTAACATCGTTCCCAGCGGACAATAACAGCCTTCTTCGCAAGTTTCCTCATTTGATTGCTCCATCGAGGTATCTTCTGGTGTGAACATTGATGCACCACATGTCGCTTGACCACCGGCAGGGCCACAAGATAAGTATACACGACCCCCAGCACAACGTATCGCTAAATTGAATATTGAATTCATATCATAGGAGTATATTTAAATATTTACAAACCATTTTATATACTTACGACAAGTTTGATCATCTCGCCAACTAACAATCCGCTTCACGCCCTTATGCCTACATTCTCTAACATAAACGTTCATCGTGTTACAAGCGCATTCGCTGGCATCTTCAGATTGGCACGCGCAAAAGTCCCAACGGCAAGCATCTAAGAGGACATCAACATCCATGACAGAATGGCAAGCGGTAAACCGTTTATCGGATAGCAGTTTTTTGCAGAACGTTTGACCGACTTTAGACCGTGAATTATCGGTGCATCGATGCGCTTCCGTTGGCGCGGTATCACATTGTTCTACAAATACCGCAAAAACGTCAAACAACTGCACACTGGATCAGAAACTTAAGACTTACCTCCTAAAGCGTCGATTTGCCAACTAGCCGCGAACGTAGCAACACTGTGCGCCGTTGACCCTTCCTTGGCGGTCATATCGTTGTCCTGGTGGCCATCAATTCGTCCGCAAAGTCCTTCGGTGCGATTCCATAGGGCCTCAGTGACCTGAACTTGCACCAGTTGTTCGCCATCCCAGCGTAGTGTTAAACCAACACTATCCAAAGACACTACGATGTAATGTGCAGACAAATCGGCTCGTACACCGGAGATTTGCGTTGGCAACGGAAGACGCCGTTTACCCGACATTAGAATCGGGACTCCGGTATCTAAACATCGATGCAATCAATTGTAAAACAAAGATTTTAATAGAAATAAATTTATACTTGCCCGATTTTTTAAGAGTGAATTCTTTATTCTGTACGTACAAATGCACTTTTCTATAACAAGCTCCAGTTCGTGTAGTGCACCCAGCACTATTCTGCACTACTACGCTAAAAGCGCTGTCCAACGCATCCCTAACAAGCGTATGCGCACAATCTGATTCAAAACTAAATACTTTTCCATCAAAAGTCTTAAGGTGTGCGCCGCCCCAAGTGAAACAAGTCCCTGGCGTTGGTAAAACCTCCTGGACAGTCAACAATCGGTTCTCCTGTGTTCCATATCGGCCCACATTAGTGCTTTTGTAATTGCTAGTATTCACTAATCGCTCATTATTAATAAATGAACCACTTTCGAGTTGGGTAGCCCAATTCGAGCGTCCGATGGACGTATCTGGTTGAAAGTCCTCCTTCCCGGTTTCGTAGTATGTTTCTTTGCCACCACCGATAGGAATGACCTGCATGTTGGTACCTGGAGGCCGGCACCGAAGAGGTATTCATTTGTGACTTATTATATATTATTATTTCTGCTCGCGGACAACTTACCGAAAATGCATTGAGGCACTGGATATGGAATAAAAACGCCGGTAGAATAAGCACACGTGTAAAACGCAGCTGGAACGAATTCAAACGAAATCCCATACGGACATTTAAGCGAACACCGGAATGAATCTGAATCTCCGGAACAGTTGTATCCTCCGTTGAATTGTAGCCGTTTTGCAGAGCAAGAATCTGCTCTAAATTGACATTGAGGACCCCGAAAATCTTGAGGACACTGGCAGACGTTAAAAGCGAGACAATTGCCACCGTTTTGGCATCCGGGAGTACAAGTAGCTATAAGACCGATAAACAGATATATTAATTAACATCTACAGTAACACAATCTTTAGATGATGTAGTAAGTACCCTGGCAATCCGGTACGGTCACCCATTCCGGTCTGGAAGGCTTCCATTGCCCATCTTTGCATAGTAACGTGGTAATGGCAGATCCTCCCGGAAACTCATGGCCTTGCATACATGAAATGGTGCACTGTGTTGAGCTGCAAGTCCTCCGGCTATTTAGGGGTAAAGTGGGAAAATTGACACACGGTTTATTCTCAAATTGACATTGAGGCCCTGCAAAATTCTCGGGGCAATCGCACTGGTTGGGGGCGATACATATTCCGTTGTTTTCACATTGTGGCATGCATTTGGCTGAAAATATGAAAGTCGCATTTTATTTCAAAGCGGAAATTTATGTGTGTGTGAGGGAATATTACGTTCGCAAGATGGGATTGAGTTCCAGCCGAATCCTTCCACGTTCCAAACTTCGTTCTGGCAAGTAATATACAGTTGGGATTCACCGTTCGGGAATTGAAATCCTTGGGTGCAACTTGCGCGGCAACCGGAATATGAGGAGCAACGCATTTGCGAATTGAGAGGGGCTCGTGGGGCTTTCTTACATCCTAAATGAATTAATCAGTTAATTGAAATAAACAGGAGATGTGGGGGTTGCTTGCATCCTGAGTGATATCAGAAACTTTAAGTTATCAATTAGTGCATATTTCATTTATTTACAAAAAATATATAAAAAAACAGGATGTGTTATCACATTTCCGGTTGCACTAATTAATTTAACTATACCTCCGGAGTATTGAACGGATATGGTTTCCACTTTATCCAGTCCTGGTCCAGGTTGGTATCCACCTCCTGGAGGAGCGTAATTTACGCCTGAATAGCCGTAAGATCCAGATTGGGACGAAGCCCCAGTTTTTGTATACGTGGACGTTTTTGAAGATGTTTTGGTGCCGCCTCTGATTTAAAACAAATGTTTGAATAATTCAGAGCAATTTCATGGGTCATAAATGAGCACTCACTTTCTAGACGTTTTGATCCCTTCCACTTCGCGGGGTTGGGGATTGTTGGCAAAAGATTGCGCATATTTGCCGGTTTTAAAATATTTCGGGTAATGATCAGGCAATCGACTGATTTAATATAAATAAATTAGCGTGTATTTTAATTAGAAAAGCATTTTAGCATAACATATAATTGACGAAATATAATAGCTTGAAATATAGAGAAATTGCTCACCTTTCTTGCGCTAGTACAAACTGAATAAACAGCAGTACCACTGCGTGGCACAGCACAATCATTCTCAAAGAATTAACCACCCAGTTTGAATATTAATATTAGTTTGTTTACACTCTGTTCAAATAACTAATAAACTAAAGTAAAAAACACCTTATTCGCCCTATATAAATGTACGTTATGCGAGTGGGAACAATCTCGACCGGAACTCACGGCTTTTCGCAAATGTCCGATAAGACATTAATAACTGGTACAAGGCTGATCCGAAAAAACGCACTGGCCTAAATTTGACGGGATGTTCCAAATGGACAATCACCAAACCCGAAGAAACATCCGAGATTATTTTGTTATTGTTTAACAAAAATAGATAAAACAAAATTGAGCGAATCTGCATTTTTCTTTCGGTATAAGAAATATCATTTAAAATTATTCGGAACGAATTGGGAATTAATTAAAAATTCATTTATTTCAGTAATTAAAAACAGGAATATATCACAAAAATGATTTGACTATTGTCAAAATGATTAAAATACCAATTTTTCAATCAACAATTATTGTATAAGTAATCTATCGTGTTAGCGGTTACTATGTAAAACTCCATAATATAAAATTAGGAAAAGTAGAAATAATTACTCTGTGGAAGTTTTACTATATTTAATTTATTTTAGTAGTTACTAGTTTCACCACACTTTTCCTAATTTTATATTGTATAAGTATTTAAAATATCTAATAACGATTATAATATAATAAAATAAAACATATATGTTTATGTATATATATTTCGATAAATCATTAGACAAATTTTGTAAAACAGCCGCTAAATTATCTAGTAACTTCATTCTACGATTGTATACATTATATACGAGAATACGAGGTAGTAAAAAGTAATGAGGTATAATTCAACAATTTTCTAGGTGAAATAAAATTATTCTTCAGCTTAAATTTAATACTTTTGTAACAGTAGCCATTTTGAAAATTACTAACTCCTAGTGCGGCCATCTTGTATAGGTACCCATATTGAAAGTTAGGATTTTTTTTTTTGAGATTAAAAACTAAATTTCCCACGTACCTTAAAGAACCCAAGTGAATTTCGATTATAGATTAGCGAACCGAGCCCCAAATACGCTTGGACAACGATTTCTTTGTGTTGGATCAGACACCGATCATGTAGTTGTTCGATTGACGCCACTAGCTGGCGTCCGAATTCATCGGCGGAAAAAACGGCTCGCTGCGACTCGTTCAGGTGTTCTACACACCAATAAATGCATTATTATGAAGGGGTATTGGGTATTAGTTAGTAAGAAAAGGTTTATTACCATGAGCAAATTGATGTAGAGGATGCGAAATAAATGTGATTAGAGGAGCATCATTGCTGAACGGATTCCACCGTTGGGTGAATCCAACTGGGGCACCTCTGTTCCATTGTAAGCGGATTCCTCGAGTTTTTCGGTCTCTTGACATATAAGAAATAAATAAATAAATAATAATACTAATAAATAATAGGCACTATGACACCTTGGGTTAGAATCTCTGAATCAAACTTTTTGCTTAATTCAACTATTTATTGGTTATCTATTTGAACTCATTAGGGTTTTGCAATTTGATTACATTTATTTAATCAGTACATATAATAAACAGCTTAAATTAGACCTGTAGCAAATAGGGCCTACCTGGGCTGAAACAGACTAGAATCAACGTATTTCTGGTCAGTTTTCGACCAGCGTTCCAATAAACATCCTTTCATAACGCCGGTTACACCCGTCGCAAAGCCATTCAATCGTCTTTGCAGTCAAAACAGATAAAAATATACATGTTCGTCCCTACGTAATGAAACCAAACGAAAACCAAACTTACGGCACCAATGAAGCAGATGGGTAAACCAAGTCGCCTAGCACCAGCGAATCTAAACTATCCAAGTGGATTCGTTTGAATTCGAGCTGTTTCAACGCGATGAAATCATACTTGACGGAGATGACTGATCGGCCGGTTAAGATCACTAGACGCTCCTTTTCCGTATCCCACAAGGTTACCCTAATATCGCGTAGTATTTTAGCGAAATATACCTATGATAGATAGTTATCCAGTTACATACTCTGTAAGTAAAAACGTTGCTATAACATCGCCGTCCATGTCCTCTTGGACTAATTGTTGGACGCAATCTTGAGCAGCGTGCTCAACGACCCCATCGCGAAACGTGAAATAGTCACTGGCGTCGCTACCAGGATCGGGGGGAATCGCAGTGGGGAGCACGTCTGTGCTTTCGGACAATTCGCCCAGTTGATTGTTGTTTTTACACGACCACAATGTCTCCGAAACTAAGTCGAAACAGAAAACACATTCAAATCTTTTATTATTATTCTTCTGCACTTACGGCGCATCCAACATTACTAACTTCGTTTGGGGATATCTATTAAATTTGAACCAAATCCAACTCGACTATTACTACTGGATTTATCGTCGATATTTGCGTTTAATTCGTTGTCACGAGCCTCTTGTTTATCACCACAATAATTACTATTAATAACACTAGTTTCTCCACCAAGGGGTTTCAACACTTCTTGTGCGATTTCTAGAGTGCCCCCTTTGAACACTTCAATATTATCATCTTCCAACGTTTCTTCCATCATTTTTAAAACTTTTCTGGAAGACGTTTTCACTCACTTAGTTAATTAATAATACCCTAATTTAACGTATACTTTGACATGGATCATTAATTTTATTTTGACAGAAAAAAGGTTAATAACAAATTGATTATGGGGACATTCATTTTTATATTTATTTAAATTAACTTTTTATTATTTAATTAACCAATTTAAGCAAATAAGGAGCTGCAAAATTATTGAATTATTAAATAAATTAAGTAACTTTTTACAATTGCTGGCTAAAAAATTAGGTATTTCGTAAAAAAAAAAATACATAAAACATGAAACAATTAATTGTAGCAAATTAGGACTTAATTATAAATAATTAAAACGTTTTAAAGCGCTTTTTCAAGATTTTAACTTAACATATTTAGGGAGTTTTTGGGTTGCTACGTGTGGGAACACTTTTTCAGCTGTCAATGCAGGTCAAACAAATGTCATGTCAAGTCGTCGTCGTCAAAAATGATTTCAGCTTACGTAATATTTAATTTACCAGTCGGTAAGTTGTAAATACGATTTAAATGAATGCAAAAATACAAAATACATATTCGTAGTTGCAAGTGTGCAAGCCTTAGAACTGTTGTTGTGGTCTTTGTAGGTTGCCACAAATTCGTGTTAAACAAATGATAGCTAACCGCGCAGGGTGACACAAACGAAAAAAGTGCCCAGTTTATTTTTAGACGATATTTTTAAACCGAATTTCAAACTGCAATAGACAAAGGTTAGTACTAGAGGATAGCCTAATTAGTAACCAGTTTGAATCCAATGAAAATGTGTTTAACGCTGTTGCTGTTTTGAGGTTATAAGTGAGCATATCGGAAGAGGAATGCCGCGTAAAAAAGAACAGGTCCATATTGTTTGATTTCATTGTTCTGTACACTGTTTATTTTGTTAAAAAAATACCTTGATTTTTTGTGATAGCGCACGCCACTGTAGTGTCATTCGCTTTTTTTTTTTTGTTTCAGTTTTGCATGCCCTTGTCTTTTTAACGTACACACCGTGTAAAACCAGAGCGACGCAGCGTAAAAACGAACACTAATGTGAGCGTCTTGTATATGTGTCCTTAATGGCCGCCTACATAAACCGTACCATTTCTTTGATGGCTGACGAACTTCCCCCGTCTCCTCATCGTGCTACCAACGGGGTGCATGTTGCTGCCGCCGTGATGGACGCCCCTCTTACACGGGGCCCCATCGACACTTCGCCCCTGCAGATTTTCGTTAAAGCAAAAAAGAAAATCAACGATATTTTCGGGGATATCGAAGTGTACGTCGGAGATGCTTACGAATATATGCACTGTAAGTAGTTTTAGAGACTCATTTAGCAATTACAGCAATTACAAAGTATGTTTCTTGCAGCCCTCGATGGAGAAGTTGCAACTGTTAGTACGGTGGAACGCGTTGCCACGTACACGAATAAAGTCCACAATATCCGGGATGTTTTAAAGCGAGACCACATGAAAGTCGCATTCTTCGGTCGAACGTCTAACGGTAAATCCACCGTCATCAACGCCATGCTCCGGGACAAGATCCTTCCGTCCGGCATCGGCCACACCACCAACTGTTTCCTCCAGGTCGAAGGCTCCGACAACCAGGAAGCTTACCTGGTGACGGAGGCGCGCCCGACTGACCGCCAAAACGTTAAAAGCGTAGGGCAACTGGCGCACGCTCTATGCAAAGAAAAACTCAACGAATCTCAGTTAGTTCGCGTTTTTTGGCCACGCGACAAATGCCTCTTACTCCGCGACGACGTAGTCTTCGTGGATTCACCAGGCGTCGACGTTACACCGAATCTGGACGAATGGATCGATAAACATTGCTTAGACGCAGATGTTTTCGTCCTGGTCGCAAACGCAGAAAGTACTCTGATGGTCACGGAGAAGAACTTCTTCCATAAAGTGTCTACGAAGTTGTCTAAACCGAATATATTTATTTTGAATAATCGATGGGACGCGTCTGCGTCTGAACCGGAGTTTTTAGACCAGGTGAGTACGGCGGAATAGAAAAGTGCGTTTTCGATTATAATTAGCGAGCGGTTTCCTATTGAAATGTTCAGTTTTAAAAAGCGCTTGCCGTTTTATAAATGTAGTTCATAATATAAGTTAGCTTCATTTGTTTTGTGCAGCAAATGGATGAACAGCAAGAGGTAATTTACCGAGAAATAGCTTTAAAATCAAACTGCTTATATTTTATACCATTATAGAAACCCTAGCGGCAAACAAGATAAATGTTGTGCTGTTATTAGGTCCGAAGACAACACCAAGAACGCGCCATCGACTTTTTAGTGCGCGAGCTCAAAGTGTGCGAGGCTCGCGAGGCAGAAGAACGAATCTTTTTCATCTCGGCGAAAGAGGCGCTCCAAGCACGGATGGCAGAGCAAAATGGTGGCATATTGACCTCGTTGGCGGATGGATTCCAAACGCGGTATTTCGAGTTCCAGGACTTCGAACGGAAGTTCGAGGAATGTATATCGAAGTCGGCAGTCCGCACCAAATTCGAACAGCATTCAATGCGCGGCAAAGGGATCGTTGGCGATGTGCGAGACGCGTTGGACGAGGCTTTCATGAACGCGCACAAAATCCGCGGACAACTGGTGCAGGAGCGGCAGGGCTTAAGCGAGAATTTAAACCGAACTGAACAACAGTTAATGTTGGTGACTACGGATATGAAAGATAAAATCCATAGAATGGTTGACGATGTGGAGCAGCGCGTATCACGAGCGTTAAGCGAGGAAATCCGTCGTTTGGCTGTGTTGATCGACGAATTCAGCGTTCCATTTCACCCGGAACCTCTAGTGTTGAATGTTTACAAAAAAGAGCTGCACATGCACTGCGAACAAGGCCTGGGCTCAAACTTACGAGCTCGTTTGAGCACTGCTCTAGCTCTCAACATTGAGCAATCTCAACGTGAAATGGTGGACCGGATGGAGAAACTTTTACCGGAAACCATTATCACCTCAGCTCCTGCCGCCGCGACTGTCTTACACCCCCGCAGACAACCATTTGAAATCCTCTACCGTTTGAATTGTGACAATCTTTGCGCGGACTTCCACGAAGACCTAGACTTCCGGTTTTCTTGGGGCATTACTTCGTTGATCCAGCGCTTTGTAGGGGCCCGCGCGGGCCATAAAATCGCTATAAAACAATCCCGAGAGACGCCAATGTTGCAGTCTCCGATGGAAGCGCCTTTAGGGCATCCAGTGCCTTACCACGGTCCTCCAGCTGGAATTACTCCCGAAGACTGGTCTCTGTTGTCTAAAGTAGCCATGGCTTCCGTAAGCGGAAGTCAGGGAACAGTTGGTGGGTTGTTCGTGGCTGGGTTTGTAAGTTTTATAAATATATATATAAAGCGATCAATTGAATAATAAAACGTTTTTCATTTCGTTTCAAGCTTCTAAAAACGGTCGGTTGGCGCTTAATTGTCGTTTCCGGTGTAGTCTATTCGTGCTTGTATCTTTACGAACGTCTCACTTGGACCAACAAGGCCAAAGAGCGTCTTTTTAAGCGGCAATACGTTCAGCACGCTACCCAGAAATTGCGCCAAATTGTGGACCTCACCAGCGCGAATTGTAGCCACCAAGTCCAGCAAGAACTGAGCGGTACCTTCGCCAGACTGTGTCACTTGGTGGACGAAGCCACCGCCGGCATGGATAAAGAGTCGAAGATCCTTGAGATAAAAATCCGCGACCTGGAAGAAGCGGCCGCAGCAGCAAAGGTGTTAAAGAACAAAGCGAATTATATCGGACATGAGCTGGAGTTGTTTGAGGATGCGTACCTTAGGGCGCACCAATAATTCGGCGTTTTATGATTTCAAAAAAATGTTTGAATTGTCTATAAACATTGATCTTGAAATTATAAGCGAGTAGAGGGCACTTTTGATAAGAGTGTTTTTTGACGTGGTCCCGCCCCTTATACTGAGACTTAGTTACCCATAAATCAATTGAAGTCTGTAGATATCTTGTATTAAGAATATTGTTATATTATTATTTTATTATATAAAAAGCACGTATATTATTATTAAATAAATCTTAAAAATCGCATGGTTGTTTGTGTCTAGTTGTTTGATAATAAAATTTTAATTAAACAACATTTGCGGGCTTTTTTTGATTAGTCGGAGTTTAACGCCAAAATTATTCCGGTCGCGTATATTCATAAATTTAAATTAGTAGTTTATTTAATAGTGTTTTGATAGCCTTGAACATTTAACTATAGTTTCGGATGACCTGTCGTCACTTCACAATAACAATAACTGCTATTTTTTTCCTTTATTTATTAAATAAATACATTGTATAGAAATCCCAGAGTGTCAGACAAAATGCAAATACAACGGAGAGGCTCGTTTGAGGTTTATGTTGAGACACATTATTCCATATACATATATTATTCTATTGAGTAATAATATCGGGGGACGTATTACTCTATTAAATGCAATCTCTGAGACTTAAGATTTACAATTTTGAAGTAGTTCAAGTGCCCTATTTAAACAAATCGTTGTTAATAAACATTTTGAGCCTACCCGGGCTGCAAATATGTTTATATTATTATTATTGTGTTGAAACCTTGATCGTAGTTAATTATTATAATTACTAGTGCTATCGCATTTATACCGAGTTTAAAAACGGGAATCCAACTATATATATATATATATATATATAAATGTATATACATTTTGAAACTTCAGGACAACTTTCACATATACATCTTATGTGGCGTCATATGTTGTTGTTGTACTTGATCTTAATCTGCAGACCATTAGTAGTTACTGGCAGTGTTCAATCAACAACGCACTAACATGTATCGTTACGTAATTCTCTTGCTTTTTGCTGCTACGGTTTCCGCAGAATATGCCAGCACGGTAAGTCAACAAAATCGAATTTATATGTATTCCAGTGCTAAAAACTGCTTTATATTCAAGAAAAAAGCAACCTGCTTGCTCTCAGGTGCCGATGGAGTAAAAGGACAAATTCTCTTCACCGAAACACCATTAGGCATAAAAGTGACCGGTTCCATCAGCGGCCTAATCCCAGGGAAACACGGATTCCACGTACACAACCTAGGGGACCTGACCAATGGGTGCGCTTCCATGGCTGGCCACTATAACCCATTTAGTCACACACATGGGGCCCCTGAAGATGAGATCCGACATGTGGGAGACCTAGGGAATGTACTAGTTGCTGCAGATGGCGTAGCCCATATTGACATTGACGATAAATTGCTAAGTTTTGATTGCAAACATAGTATTTTAGGACGTGGAGTTGTTGTCCATGCTCTTGTAGATGATTTGGGCAAAGGAGGACATAAAGACAGTTTGACCACAGGGAACGCTGGGGGCAGAGTTGGGTGTGGGGTGATTGGAATCTCCGCGGAGTAATTTTAATAACAAACATTTATATAAGTTTGTAATAGTGAGAATTATTTGACTAGAAATAAAAATATTATTTCTTAACATTGAATATTTATTAATTCCTTGTGGGTATTCTAAATGAAGTCGCTACTTTAATCAATTTTCACGCTGAAATCTATATAATCTATCTAATATTTGCAAATTACAGAACTCCTCTAAATTATTTAAAATGATTTTCTATTATAAATTTGGCTTTAATATTTTTTAAAAACGTCTCTGGTGGCACGCAATCTGAATTACAGTTATATGTATATCTAATTGCTTAAACCAGGAGTGTATTATTTATTTTTATATTGTTTATCTAAACATATTAAGGGGACCCAGAAATGTGCGACAGTGGTTTTAATTTGAGCAGAACTGTTTTATACTAAAAAAAAATCGTATAAATCAGCTGCGAAATACGAAATAAATAAAAATATACACTAAATACTGTATTACTCCCCCTGTTAAAGGCATATTAAAAGAAGTCTAAAATCCTCCTCTCTCTCTCGGGGTTCTAATCGTAGTTCAATGTCAAATTTGACAAAGATGATATTCACGTGCTTTATTTACAGCAGAGAGAATCAGTGAAATGGAACAGACAGAAGTACCAAATGTTAAAACTCCGATGACAGATGAAGAACGGATTGCGTTAGCGAGCAAATTAGATGCAGAACTGGATGAATTCATAAATGGTTTGGAGAAGAAACAATATACCGAAGGATGGCCTGAGGACAGATGGGAGGAAGAAATGGATAAACACCCTTTCTTCATGAAGAAAGCCCCGGAACCAGGAGAAGAGCTACACCCTCTGCTACAAGGGATACAACAGCTCAAGTACGACACCGAAGAAAATACCGCGGAAGGTTAGTTTTGAAGTTCAAAATCTCCTAAATAACTACCAATTAATGATTTCTCTATAGAACTAGCCGTTTCTTATAAAGATGATGGTAATTTTAACTTTAAACACAAAAATTATCGTCTTGCAATAATGTCTTACACCGAAGGCATCAAACAAAACCATAAAAACCAAGATTTAAAAGCTAGTTTACTCAATAACAGAGCGGCGTGCCATTATTTCCTAAGAAATTACCGGTCGTGTCTTCGCGACTGCGAGGCGGCCTTAAAACACCAACCTAGTCACGAAAAAGCAATCATACGCGCTGCTAAGAGCGCTTTTTCCGTTGGAAAATACGAAAAAACTATCGAGTTTTGCGACAATATCCTACATGCGAAACCGGAGGATGCTGAGATGCTTCAACTTCGACAGAAAGCTGTAAACACAGCGAAAGAAATCGAAAGAGATGCTCGGAGACGTCAGAAAACTGAAACCAAGCGGAAAAACGAAGAAATCGCGATTTTAAAAGCGATTAAATCGCGTCAGTACAGATTTGATTGTCTTAAATTAAGTTTGGAATACTTGGAACCGAAATTGGATGAGCTAGCTGGACACCGCGTCGCGTTAAACGAAAAAGCAGAGTTAATATGGCCTGTCGTTATATTGTATCCTGAATTTAAAACTATGGATTTTGTACAACAATTCAACGAAAATTCAAGGTTATTTTTTTAAATCAACGAATGTTGTTAATAGTAAATTCCAACTATTTCTAGCATTGAAGATCAATTAAAAGAAGTACTTACTGAACCAGCGAATTGGGACCGGGACCACAGGTACACTGTCACGAACGTGAACGTTTATGTTGAACTAAATGTTAAAAAACCACCAGAACAAATACACTTGAATTCGACGTTAGCACAACTTCTTGCACATCATAAGTAATTTTACATGTTTTTAGATTATTCGACAGGTGTTTTTCATTTACATACGTTTCCAGGTACACAATAAAAGAAGGAACACCGTCGTTGATTGTAATCCAGAAAAACTCGCAAGCTGAACAGGCGTTCCTAGCCTCTTATGTTCAATCATGACTTTATACGTTATTTTATTTGTATTCTTGGCTAAATAAATGTAAAATATACTAATCAATTACTTAATATTCATGTTCAACTGGTTGAAACATACTAAATTAAGTTAAACGATATTAATTTAACAAAACATACGTAACGACATTAAAATGACAACCATTTTGAATTCAAATACAGCGCGGATGACGTTTACGGCAGAACGGTGAACTAATTTTTATTTATTTATTAAATTATATTAATTTATCGATAAATAATCAATTTATAGTTATATTTAATAAATAAATACAAATTACGGCTTACGTACTCTTTATTTCATGGTTTAAATGAATTTTATTATGTGCCAAGTAGTTGGTAACACTTTTGGCTTTACTGTACAGTCCGTTGCAGAAGTTTAGATGGATTAAATTTATTAATTATTTTCGTGAAATTAATAAGGTAAAGGAACTAATTTGTAATAAATATCAATAAATAATTTATTTATGCTGTAATATATGTAAACTAAATAAAATTAATAAACATCTAAATATACGCAACCCGTTTGACTCAACGACATATTCCAATGCCTATATGCCGGGCGATTTATTTTATTTTTTAATTATATTTTAGTATTTAAGACATTTTATTCAGTAAACGATCCATAAAATAAATAATAATCAATTTACTAAAGTTTTTTTTACTGTCCATTAACTGTAAAATTGCTGTACGTGTAAAAATATAATTATTTACCGTTCGTTTTAGTATAAATTGCTTGAAAACTGATCATTCAATTAAGTTTCAGCGTTTGAAATAGTTATTTTAGTAAAAAAAAATGAAATGATTTATTTTATTGGTAATGATAGTTGCATTAACAGTATTAAGATTTAATTTCAGTATACAATTCTCTTTAATTTGAGCCCAAACACGATGTAAAGTCGAGGGCTAACCCAAGGAGTTTAGGCTTCATAACTTAGGCCTCCTGGTTACTTGAATCTTTCAGATTGGGTATGCTCAAATCCACTAACACCAGAGCCAGAAAAAAAAAGCTAGTTCTGTTCTAAATGGAGAGAAACTCAAGAAAGAAGGTGAAAAATCTCAAAATGGGGACCTCTATTTAAGTAATCCAAAGAACTATCCGATCCTCAAGAATGGAGCAGATTTTATCGAAAAAGAATTGGATTACTGGATTATATATTATGGCAACCCAGAGAAGCACCAATTCCGGGGAAATCCTCCTCCAAGGCGTATTGAGCAATATATGATTTAACAAAACAACACCTGGAGCACATCTTCAGAATAGTGAGATTCTAGGCAATGCCTTTATTATGATTTAATATATAATAATTAGTATGTATTGAAATTTAAGTATATTTATTATTTGAAGAATAAAATTAATAATGTTACCATTAAAAAGTGTTTCATTTTTAATTCTATTACGGCAACTATATAATTCAGTCCTTATAAATGATTAGGTGTACAAAACTGTTTTTATTTGGGACCAATCTAAGCATATATAAATACTCGTATTAAAAGTCACAAATAAATAATTATATACGTGCCAGCAAACTCAAGCGATAATTATTATAATTTGAAAATTATATAAATTAAGGGTAATTCAATGGAGGGGGCTCAGCCCCCCTGGTGGATTGCCGTTCCACATGAACCTCGAACAACTTTAGCTCAGTCTGCCATCGTCTGGTGTAGCCAACAGATCGAGAGCGCGAGTTAAATGTATTTCGTACATTTTTTGCTTTAAATGATCGTGCAACAATTATTTCATCTAAATTACGTGTGGCTTAAGAGTGGTACTTAGTGAATTTTCAGTGGGACTTTACGGCATTTTCAAGGATTAATTTGCAGTAAAGTAAGTTAAGCTAATCATTCATAAAATCAGGATTCAAAATTTCGATTTAACATCACTTAGATTTAGGATTACCCCAATTATCTTTGTTGGTATTACTATTCTGATCCGGATTTTAAACTTATACGGATATCACTTCGTAATCGAGATCGCTTTTAGTAAAATTGTAAAAATTCGCAACGGGATCTGCGGAGGCTAGTGGGTAATCCGAGTTCTTGAGACCGGTACCCGGAATTTTTGTCCGACAAAATGTGATTTATATAGAGTCTTATTGATGATATACAAATATATAGTGGTCATAGGATGTACTCGGTATGAAATAATGTATTATTTAGTATTGTGTAATGTGATATTCGTATAAATAATAATAATATTTTTCGACATAATTTATGGTGTAATTTCATCTGCTAGCAGGCTTAAGACTTTCTCCAGTTCTCAAATAATTATTAACAAACAAATATCTCAAAGGAGAATTTATATTTTCCCATAATACATTGCTTAGAAATAAATTACTTTGAACACGCAAACATTGAATTCCCTTTATATTCGCATTTATTAACCAATTAGTTATGTAATATATTGCATATTTACAAATTAATCAGACACGCAAATTGTTATATTAATTAATATTTAAGAGCCTATTTGAGCTGTTCTCAAAATGATCGCTCAAAGCAATCAGTTCTATATCAAAGTAGCCGTTTATAAATAAGCCATTTCCACGTGGTTATTTTATTATTTATAAACAATAATAAAAAATCAAACGGTATGCTCCAACTTATGTGAGTCATAACTGTTTGTATTCTTTTGTGTATTCATTGTATAAATGTGTTCTCGTTTAACGCTAATGAGTAAATTAATTTTAGCAAAATAGCGTTAATAGAAACAGCGCGTTTCAGATGAAACTGGCGCAGAAATAGGGACTCGGAAGATTAATTGTTAGATATTTGAACTGGCATTTAAAAATTCGGTGAGGAAACAAAAGTAGGCCAACACGAAAAACAAAAAATTTATTGTACGCGAGAAAAAGTCTACTCGAATGTTTTTATTTTGACAGACATTCTGTAAGATGTTAACTTATAGCGCGTCTTGTAGGTAGTAACTATGCGTAGTAAATTTCCAAAAAAAAAAACACGTTTGATTTAAACGAATTTTGATCCCTGTTTACGGTTACCCCATAAATTAGCGTAAGCAATGTTTTATTTATTAGCAAAAAAAAAAAAGACTGCAACGCTTTAAGAATCTTGTTATGACGGTATTTCCGATGAATTATTGAGTAGATTGATTTGGAATACGTTTTCGTGAGATATATCAATCACCAATCAGTATTAAATTTCCGGACGCCCCGGATAACACTTCGACGCGTTCGGAAAGAATTGAAATAGTACGGTACTGGTTTCGATTCCCATTTGTGCAATAACTCGCATCTGCCGAGACACCCGCGCATATTGTATTTATTTGTAAAGTCTGGGCACGGTCGATGGCTAGAAGATGTTGAGGAATGTCTGGATTTACCACAAGAGGGCGTATCCAGGATTACTTATAGGTATAGAGTTTCAATAGCTATTATTATCTCATCCGATTCAAACACACACACATATACACGTCCATAAATCTAAAAAGCCTTTATTACAAACCACTTTCTTCGTACTGGTAGTATGCCATGTAGCGTTTGGGTCTCCACTGTTTTATTTTTATTATTATTTTACGCACTTTGTCCGTATTGGTAATAAACCCCCAATGACCTTTACACATTCTTCAACCCTCAGACAGATGCAAGGATGGTCCATTCTTAAAAATAAAAATAATTAATGAAATGCAACTTAGAGTTTTACATTTCATTCCAAAATCTTATCAACGTAGCACTCCGTCTTCGATACTAAACATTCTAAGCTATGGATGAGCTGCCTGTTCTTAGGATTTGCCGCTGCAGTGAAACAGATGTGGATGGGCCATCTAGAAGCCTAATTCTAGCGGATCAACGTGTTAAAAACATCGAGTTGTTGCATAACAGCTGCAGCACGTGCCATCCGGTAGAACCGTTACCAAATCATCAAGCTAGTCAACTTAATAATGCACATCGCTCCCCCATTGAACACCAACAGGAGGGGAACGCTACAACAATAATTGTGACCTTTGACATGGATAGCATCTGGCTAAGCTCTGATTAACTGAAGAAGCGTCGCCAACCCCTGTTGATGTTTTGTTACTAAAATGAACAAAGATCTGTTTGTTTTGTGTTAGGGGTGGGTTGGATTTGGTGTAATGAACACAAAACCACTCCAGATGGCGTGAAAAGTGTGACCAATTGTTAAGAGGGCATAAACCCTTACTGCATGAACTCGTGCAGCGTTGCTGATAAAGAACGTGAATGCCCGATATATGTAACAAGTCTTCCAGTTCCATCCGAGTCTGTCCGTGTGCATGTGTGACCTCGACCTTGGTCTGTGTTAAGATCGGTCACGCCTTAAGGTCACTGACTGACTAGGAACTACCAACAACTTCTTCAGCCTCAACATTACCACAAACTTTACCAATAGCTTAGCTTGTGGTTTCTCCTCAACTTCTTTGCATTTTTCTGGTGCGCGGGCGTGTGAACGGGTCACCTGCTCTCTCAAGGGTCACCATGCTCTGCACTCTTCTCTTCACGGGCAGGCACTGCGCCCCCCCCCTTAGAACAGCCATAATCGTGACTGCCCCTAAGGAACATCATTTTGTATGTAAGAATGGGTTTTTATTGTTGTTGAACACTGTGGTCAATCAATTGACGATTAATCTTATTCAATCTCAATCATTTCCTACATTTAGATGTTTATCCGATACACTCCAAATCTTTGATAAACGCAATAAAAGTGGTTGTAAACGTTGATTACAGAATTGGTCAGCAATGAACGTGTCTTCAGTTCGGTAACATTCAAAGATGACCAGTACAGGGGCCATGAGTGTCTCTAGTGGGGGTGGAGGCGGCGCAAACCGACTTCGCTCGCACCAAGGCGGTGGGAATCGCCACCAACAGGTGACGGCGTCCACCAGGACACGGCACCATCGCACCTCGCAACACCAGAGGACGGATTACCACACAGAAGCAGACACGGATCGAGCGTCGAGTCCGAGAATCGGGCAAAGGTCACAGTCTTTGGTAAGTTGGTCCGAAGAGAATCTAGGTAAAAAAATCAGTGTACGCCTATGGTCTACGCATATTGCCCAGGGCGCTCTGCATTCCTCTAGAGCAGACACCGCCCTAGGGGGCACACGAGTGGGGGACTCCAGATCATTTTACATTCTCATCCGAAACTACGTACATACATATATAATCTTTTTTTGGCTCGAAATAACACATTGTTGATATTCCTAAAAACAAAATCCTCCGGAACGGACGTCTATGGTTAATTTATATCGTATTCATGAACGGTCCGTTGAATTTTAGCATACACATATGAAACGGATGTAATGTTAGACAAAAGGGAGTAGGTATTTTAGATTTTATAGGGCTCATTTCCGAGTGACGGTTTAAAACTTTTCATGTGTGACCTTTACGGGCGAGAAGGGGGCTTTAAATTGTCTGCAGAGGAAGTTAAAACACCTGTTGACGGATAATTCTTCAATATATAACTATATCTACTGGTTTAAATGTGTAAATATTTATAAGAATTTAAAACAAAGACAATTTTGTTGTAATTAGAAATGCTAATTATTTAGCATAGTTTATTAGAAGTATGAATCAGAGGCGTACATCAAGGTGGGGCCTTGATGGGCGATTATACTCTTAAGTAACATTTAAAAGTCTGTGTCATACTGAAATAAATAAATTTCTGTTAGGGAAAAACACTTGAAAATGATATTCAAATCATGGACTATTAATTCTACTATAAGTAACTCGAGATAGAAGTAATTTGAGATGTTACTCAGAGGAAATTATACAACCTGAACACGTCTACAATTAGTTTCATTTATTTGATAAAGAGTAGAAGTAGGTGAATTTTTAAACAAATGACCGCGAAAGGTTCGTCGTCTGCCTCCCTGCTAGGGTCTCCAATTTGGGATTTTATGTTAAAACGAATATTTATGGAAATATGACTAGTTTAGATTAGTTTTCATACTACTATTCGCCTATTCCTTAAGACACTACTTGTGTTTTGAGTTTTAAATTGATTTTTGGGAGCAATCTTGACATAAATAAAAAAGAGTTATTATTTGGTTTATTTTCCTTTCTTGAGTAAATATTATTTTAAAAGTATTCTGTGGGAAAAACGGTACTTTCAAAGTACAGTTCTATATTATATAAAGTTGATTAGTGCCCACTGTATAGAAGAAGAAGAGTAGTTATAGTCGGAGGGCTCGTGCGTATATATGTATCAGAAAGAATAACTAAATAACCGGTTCCACAAACCACTCGCACTTATTTACTAAACTAATCTAACCGTTGATACTAATTAACCATTACCCAAGCAAATAAAACGATCAATAATAAAGTATAAAAATTAATTAATTACATTCATTCATTAGCATTAATTGCAAGCTCAATTTTTTGTTAATACGGTCCTATCAAGGGTCTCTGCGGAATCACGGAATCGTTTCATATCTTACTGAGTCAATTTGCATTTTTAAATGACAGAAAATTAATTGTGGGAATTCTATTTCCGGAAAAGAAATTTGTATATACTAACCATCTGTTAAATTTGACACCATTGCCATTGGAGACTGTACTTTTAGTTAGCAACAATAACCTTCGATGCGTCAAACAATTGTTTAACATTTATTCATAGGCATATAATTAAATTTAAAACTCGTACTCAAGTTATTCTAATTGAAGTTAAAAGTTCGCCAGTGGGTGGATTCTTTGATGAGGTCGCTGGCGCCAGGATATATAACTGACACTACCTAAAACAAATTAAGATTAGTTTTATTGTTGCTTTTTAGAGTGCCCTACAACCTGCAGCTGTAATCCAACCACGAATGGCCCAATTAGAGACACTAGAGGCGAAGGTAATTCACGTTCATGGTCCGTAAATAAACGAATATAACTAAATAAAATACTTCTAGATGGCTTCAATTGAGGTATCTCTCTCGTCGGCATCTCCACGTCGCAAGAAAAATGGAATATTAACCTCCCCCAGCCCGCAACTCACCTTAACATCAACCAGAATCCTTTCGGCGCAAACTCCTCCACACGCAGCCTCAGATCAACTCGAAGGACTCCGAAACGCGTTGCGCGACAAAGAAAACATCATCAGAAGTCTCCGGAACAACGCGTCCCAAACGACCCCCCAGAATGGCCTCCGGGCCCTCATCCAGATCCCGCGCGACAAAGAGCTGTTAACAGATGTCGAAAAGAGACACTTCGAAGACCGGTTGCAACGTCTCAAGTCGGACACGGACCAAAAGCGGCTTGCAATTAAGAATTTAAAACTAGCCTTAGACAAATTGGACATCACCGACAACATTGACATCCGTATTCAACAGGCAGAGCTTGAATACCAACTTGGCCGCGAAGAATTGAACCTTTTGACCCTTTTGGAGGAAACTAGAGCCATCCAGGGCCGGTTGGATGAGAGTGCAGCCGCGGCCCAGGCGGCCAACAAGGGCAGGACTAAATCAAATTCGGTTCACAGCTGTGTTAGTGATTTGGGAGGGAAAGCTTTGTTGCTAGCGGTGGAAACTAAATGGGACGTGAATTGTCCTAGATTTGGGGCGGCTCCGAAGGAGTCTGGAGGGCTTTGGGTCGATTGGGCTCTGGAGGATACCGGATTGAAGAAAGGAGATCGGTATACACATAGTTTTGAATATATATAAATAATAATAGCTAGCCGTTAATTATTATTTTTCTTGTCTGTTTTGATTGTATGTGTGATTGTTTGCACTGAATACAGGAAATATGGTGTCCTGCTTCGCTTCCGGTCGACTATAAACGTGTGTGAATCCTTGTGGCTTCAGAACAATGCTTCAGTTCAGTTCAGTTCATCTATAGTATAGTAATAAGAGTAAACCGTGACACGCCGCGCCGGTCTATTGTTCTCAAAGACACACCACAGACACACATCATGTCTAATGACTAAATAAACAGGGCCGGCTTGCTAATTAGTAAGGGGAGCAAGAACATATATTTTTATAACAAAATCTAAATCATTTGCTGGAATTATTTCATGATGAGTCAGTGAATGTCATTTCATAGCAATCATCATCTACCACAGGTGTCATTAGTTCCACTAACCACGTAGATCCTCCGTGTCTGTGATCAGTCACGGATCGTTTATTGCTATCAAATGCTTTCTTCAATCTTATCCATTGTTTATCAATAGTAGTTTTCGTATTTGTTCTTGTTTGGAATGTACAGATCTGTATCTGATCTAATTGCACAGTTAGAGCGTTTTAAAGCAATGAAACATGAATTGAATCAGAAGTTAACTATTTTAAACTTACAAACTCATTCTTTTAGACTTATAGAAATCAACGGGAAATTAGTGGTAAGTCGTTGTGCGACTCGTGAGGACCTTCTTCGTCTGTTATCAGCAGCCCCAGATCCAGCCCAGCTGGTGGTGTTACGACCTAGTGCACCATCTGCAGAGGAAGATCTTAGGCGACCACCTAGCAGTGTTGGGGAAGTGGGCGCACTCAAGTCTGAACTGGTCCTTGTCAGAGAACGAGCTGAAGAAGCTACCAGAGCCAAAGATGGCCTCAGGGCAGATAACTTAAGGCTAACCCATCGGATTTCATACTTAGAAGAACAAGTACCTATATGAAAACAAAGTCAGTTAACTTGGAAACCCCTCAACTAATTGTGATTCTTCTGGTGTCTAAAGGTATCAGAGCTGTTAGAGAGCAGAAGACACCGTCACCATAGCTCTCAGAACCACCAGCGAGCCTCGCAAAGTCACCAACGACCGGAACGTGAACCAGACCAACAAGTTCGAGTTATTACAGCTACGGCTGTTACTAACAATCAGCAAAATGTTACAAACATCAATATTGGTGCTGGGGATATGCAGGTAATGAAGGTTTAAAATTTCGTGCGCCTGCCTTGCATGCAACCTGCAATACTTAACTGTTAATTGAGTAGCCGGTTGTAATGGCGTTATTATTAATTAAAATGTTAAAGATATATACTTAATTAATCCATAGGTAATCAAAATTAACTTACATATAAGCGCGCGTGTGTGTGTGTGTGTAATGTTTCTAATTTTTAATATAGGTATATCAGAAAGGGCCCCAGGTGACAGCCTTGGTGCAAGGCACTCCTAGGCACGCTATTCCTCCTGCTAGGACTCCCTCAAATCCATGTATAGCCGCAGGAGACAAATATACCACCGATGATGACCAACGAACTGACATAGAAGAGGTATTGCTATTAAAGGATGCCATATGTATATAAGTGAAATATATTACCGATTTGAAAACATTTCAGATACGTTCACGAAGTCACCGTAGGACCGACCTAAGAAGTGTGAAATCTTTAGATTTAGACAGCGAACCGACTTACCCGAGTCATCAGTACACTAGCCACTACGCCAAACCCCGTAAATCTGTCGACTACACCTCGGAGCCGGTAGCCACGACGGTTTCATCTGGGCATTTCACCCGGAAACGTCCAACGCCCCCGAAGAAACCAGTGCGCCTCAGTCTTCATCGGGCTCAATCGTTGCAAAGTGTTGAGAACGGTTTGAGCACATTGCCATCTCATGCCAGTCTTCAGGATTCGATCGGAAACAGTCGCGATTCGATGTATAATAGTAAGGACTCCATGAGAGATGGCAAGGAAGGCCGGAAAAGGACTCACCGGGGCGAACGGAGCGCTAACTTGGGTCTGCGATGGGGACAAACTGGACTTCAGGCAGTTGCCGTTCATTTACACCAGAGACAGACCGCCAGATGGTGTTAATTTATACTCTTAATTATAACAAATAGAATATTGTATATACAAATGTTTATTGTTTATATTTATGTTAGATTTTATGTAAAACTTTAAAATAAATATAATTTTTTAAATAAATATAATTCGACATTATGTTTAGTTTCCCGAGTTGTCTACAGATGCCGCCAGATAGCTCGTTTAAAAATAAAAAAACTCATATTTTGCTCAACATCTCAAGAACTGTAACAGTTATAAACAAATGTTGATGATAAAAATGATTTAGCATATTATTAGCTATAACTTTATCCATAACATTTTTTTGTGTTCAATCTATTTGAAAATTTAAGAAGATGTTAGTCAAATATAAATAAATACCTTAGAAATGTTTATCTTTGTTTCCTTCAATTATTACGCTTAAAATCTATTTACAATAATAATAAATAACAGAAATAGCTTAGAAATTCCTAAATATCACAGAATTGTTTGGGGCTTCGAGTACATGTTGCTACCAAGGTCGCCAAAGGGTTGTTTCTTGTTCGGAGGGTTGTTTTTTGGGTAATAATTGTTGTAAAAAGTTCACAGTCATCTCTAAGATGTCCGCTTTATCCAATTTAGTAACAGAGTTTGGAAATGTTGAACTTTTGCCTGAAGCCTCTATCAACATTTGCTTTAACACTTCTAAAGAGTCGTTCATCCGAGCTCTTCTACGTTTTTCCATTAGAGGTTTACGAATCTAGACACACATAAATAATACGCTAATCTTTTAAAATCCAAATGTCTAAAAAATTACGTTACCTCTCGACTCATGTGGCTTAAGCTGTCTTCAGTTATTTTTCTCATGATGAATCGACTACACGCACTTTACTTGCAAATGTTAATGTATTTAACAGTTCTGCTACAACTCTTGTGCCTGAAATGCAGTCAAATGACCAACTAACTATTTGGTGGTGCTTTTCACCGTTTAGTAGTAACGATCCCCCACTCTCGAGATGAAAAACGTTATTTTTGTAATACGACACTGTTTTCGTCAATGGAACCGACAGCGACAAGTACCTGAGATTGTGGACAGTTAAAACATCTTCCCTTGGGGCCCTACAATGGACCGGAAACGAGGCGGAGCACTCCGAACGACGACAAGTGAGTTTTTATTCACTTTACGTATAATGAAGTACGTTAAAGTACGTTAGATTTATCAAGATATTTAAATCAATTTATATATATATATATATATATATATATATATATATATATATATATATATATATATATATATATATATTAGTTTTCGGTAGTTTATTCGATATATCCCCAACAAGAAAGCAAGAAATGCTGACGTATATAATTAATGAATTTGTTTACAATCCAAATAATTAGTTTAAGATTAAATAAACTGTGATTTTGATGTAAAAATGGTGTTATCAATCAGAGATTTCTTCGTATTTTTGGTCATACTGGCTGCTCTGCGTTCGCGCATACTTGCGACGCTCTTCTCCAGTGTCTCCAGCTTCTCTTGGACGGCTCGGACGTCGACAGTAGGCGGTTTCACAGACCTAGAGGACAGTATATGGGTTGCAGATGGGGTTTCCAGGAGGGTAGGCGATGGGGATCGTCTATGAAGCGGACTGCCAGCTTGTAATCGTTGGTCTAGCCTTTTGGCCTTCATCAGCAGAGCCAAGCGGCTCACCACGTCGTCTACGGAAGCTGACATCTCCGAGTCTGCAATATGTAGTCGCGGCGAGACCAACTTGGAAATTGAAGGCGTTTTTATCGTCGAAAATCTGCTTATATTATTTAGATAAAAACTGGTCGAAGGGGGCTAAATAGAATTGTTACAGTGTACCTTTTCATGTAGTACAGTAATATGGTTATGAAAACCATGCCTAATCCTTTCCAAATGGTCAGTTTCGGATTCTCTTGCTCGATTTCAGTTTCAAGCATCTGCAAGTGTAGAGATGTTCTCAGGAGCGCCGCCCCTGGGTACCGGTAGTCCCAGAAGCACAACGCCCCCCAAAGGAGCGCTCCGAAGCCCAATAAATAGCGCCATAACACCCCACGCATCGGAAAATTCTAGGATTCAAAGATTATTAATATTAATTTTTTTGACAGTTTATTCATATTTTTAACCATAACAACCAGGCGTTATACGTTTGTTTTAAACTCCAAATATATACTATATTTCTTGTTAAAGGATACGAGTTATTAGCACTAAGATGTTTCTTAAAGGGGTCAATGCCCCAACTTTTAGATTAAATACTTTTTTGTACCAAAGAGCGCGACAAAGTGGTAACATTTCGTTTTTTCCTAACCCTATTATGATATGATCATTGCAAATGCGCGGCAAAGTGGTTATTAGTCTCTGTTCTGTACAGTGTACAGCGGCACTGATCAACCGTATCATCATTCCACCATTTTAAAGTGTCCATGAGTCTATTTGTGCGAGGTGGCAAGGACCACAAATGGACAACAGCCCAGTGGGGAGTTGAACCCTTGGTCATGAATCACCATTGACCAGTCGGTCCTTACGATAGAACAATTTTGTTTTTTGAATAGAGGTACTTGTACTATATAATATACCTTCCTTTAAAAGGGCATTGTCCAGTTGAGTTCATTGATAGCTCATTTCCTGTCCCAAAAAAACACCCGTATTTTGTGGTAAATTTTATATGATATTAATTACTAATCCAAGATTAAACCGCGCGATAAATTAAAGCAACGTTTAATCATTAATTAATTAATTAATAATAATAGAAATCATTTAGACTTCAACATTTCCCCGTAAGAGGCTCTCCGTTGTTTCCACCTTCAGGAACATGAGCAACTGAGCATCATGTTTCTGCGCAACCCTCGTGTTCTTTCCTGGCAAGCCTCCAAAATGCGTCTTTAAATCGCAATTTTACCATTAAAAACTCTGTTAACAAGTGAAAAGTATTAAAATCTCGTAATTATAGATAATTGTTTATCGATTCAATGCAAACTTTGGAGCGAAATGGTTCTTTTAAGTACAAACCAACCGGAGATGACGCGACCATTATTGGGCTTATGGTGAGTGATTTTGCCATCGATTTTTTGATATTTTCAATAATTAAAAGTGATCTGTATTACTAATTAAGTAATATTTGTAGCTTATGCAATCGGGGTGATGGGGTTGTGAGCTGAATTTGATCGAAAATCTATGAAATATTGGGTGTAGATTTATTGCATTAGGCTTGGGCGTAAGTAACCTCAATGTTCTCTATGATTAAAAAAAATAAGATACTTTCAATATAATGCAGAAATAGTAAGTAAATATTTATTTATTATTAATAAAAAATCATTCACACACACACACACATACTTATTATAAATATAAAATTTATAAAGCAGTGACGTAGCCAAATGTACAATTAGGGAAATATATGAATAGAGAGCAGTTGTGCCCTTAGTAGCTACGCCATTTGTAAATATATCACATATATTTATATATATTGATTTATTTATTTATTAAATTACCCTAAAATCACAATGTTTTATGGCCTAATGAACTAGTTGAGGTGTTGCACTACTAGAGCCCGCGTATTGATAATTTTTGAAATCCGGAAATAGCTGTCCGTAGCTGGGTGGCTGGTCTAAATCCTCATAGCGCGGTGGTGTTTCTTGAGTGGGCGTGGTTCCTACCACGACGCTAGTAGGTGTGTCGTCTGGGGGCGTAGTATTTGTTGATTTGGGCCTTCGACAACAACACTCCCATAACCCACAAAACATAAGTACAGTTCCAAACAGGAGCATTACTAACATCAGATACCCCCAGGGACCATAGTGACCGAAGGCAACTGAAATATTGTCGGGCGAGGACGGTTCTGCAATTTATTGTATTGTATTGTTGTATACTCAAAAACCATAGAAACAAATGTTATTTGTTGAGATATTCAATTGTTAATTGTGATTCAACTGCATTTCTGCATGCAATAAACCTATGTATGCATCGAAACAAAACAAATATGTTTACGTACCAATATGATGGTTACCACGTGGGTCCTCAGTAGTGTTTTCAAGGCCATATATACCCGGTAGAAGAGTGCCCCCTTTGGTTTTCCCAGAAAATTTCTTTAAAAATTCCGTCGCAATTTTCTCCCAATTCGTCGCACTTAAGACTTTTCTATCGCGACAAAACTGCTGATTCTCATCCCCTATTATGGCACCTGGTGGGCAATGGACCACTCCATCACAGAGTAGCTCCTCAGCTACACACACCAGGGGTGTCCAACCCACATGAATACAAGTATGCTGGTTTTTCGATCGACAAAATTCCTCTAAAATCATTTATCACTCACACACATGTATAGATACATATAACAAGTGGTGCATTTACTTTTACCCAAAGCCGTGATCAAAAGTTTCTTGTGCCTCATATGTTGCGTAGCCTCTGGAGGTCGCCACAACAACATAATGATATTTGGTAACAACCCATACGGGATGCTAGTGTCCATATTGCAAGCGTCTCCCGTCCACACGGATTGGAGATGCTTCTCTGGAACATACTATAAATATTCTATAAATTGTTTTGTTTTCGCCCTGCCCTGCACCTCTTCTCCCTCACCACACTTAGAGTACAGCTTAAGTGATCACTTTTATTTGTCGTATTCATCTCGTTGGACGTTTGGGTATCGCCAAATCGAATATAGATTAGATGCGTTTCCGGCGCTAAGATTCGAATCGGACAAGCTTCCGGTGCGTTGTTGGTGGTAGTTTGTAGAGGCGCTAGTGTTAATGTTAGACTTGATTCGATGCCGGTACCTTGGAGATGGTACTCGGTTTTATTGTCGCAATGTATCGTTGCGAAATCTGGAATTTAGATGTGCGCACGCGTTTAATTTGTATTTGATTCAGTGACAATTTGTTGTTTACAACAATAAATTCTAAAAATAATAACAGTTTAAATTGAGAATTCATGTATTTTTGTCTTGTTGTTATTGTAATATTGTTTTCGTGTTTTTAAAATATTATCTACACTAGTTAAGGTCAATACTCTTAATTATTCTTAATGTTTTTTTTTCATATTTAATTATTTATTGCAACTGAATAAGCTGCATTGCTTTGACTTGATGCACGCCCAAGGGGAATAAATATACCACTGTTAATTTGTAATTTATTTTATCGTAACCTTTAACCTGTGTTAAGGCAGTGGCGTTTCGTGCATAAAGCCCTGAGTTTGAATTTACTATGATTATATTTTCGACCGCCACTGACTGTGTTGAAATAGAATTAGATCTGTGACTAACTATTAATTGGCAATTATTTATTAGTAGTCTCATTGACAAAAAATGATACAAGTATCAGAAAAATTGTGCACTGATGCAGTGGCGTGACCAGGGTGTTTAATTAATCCTATATTTAATATAAATACATACTTATATGTTTGTGATTTTTGATTGAATTGCACGTTATTACCTTTTTGGCCATTTATAAATGTTGGGTCCCTAACTAATATCATAGTAGCAAAAATCAAAAACATATCTATTGTGGCCGTTTGATAATCACTATACATTTCAACACGAATGCTTTTATTATTATTATTATTATATTTACAAGAAACCAGAGAGCGAATTTTTCAAATTGCCACACAGCGCAACGTTCGCAGTCAATCACTAAACGTATACTAAGTCTACTAAATCTTATTTTTAAACATTACAAGTCTGACTCACATTCTATCTATCTTCATACATACATACATACAAGTGTGAAAGATTTTATTTACATTTATCCTGATATACTAGAAATGATAATAAATACATACATACATACCTATATAGAGATAAACAATTTTCCTGAAAACATTAACATTCAACCGAAAAAAAAAATCGTTTTTATTTCAATTATTTTATTATATAAAATTATTCTTATAATAATAATATCACAGTTATACATAGTTCTATAGTATTGCACCCCCCCCCCCCCTATAAATAAATAGCCTCGGCTCGAGGGGGCTAATTACAAATGACATGATTATTTTTAGACGAGTTGCTTCAGTCTTATATTAAAAAATAAATAAATTCACAGTGGACTTTTTGGTCCTAACATAACATAACATCGTTCTCTATCATTAATACTTGAATAAATAAATACATTTGCTATAATCGTTCATAAAAGTCATTGTATAGCGCTGTTTCGTTCATCATCCTCTACCCCATTCGACTACCAATCTATAGAGCCGTAATGATACATTCTCATTTCTAGGTCATTTTCGCCTCAGCAATAACAATTCACTGTTTATGTTGGCGGCATTGTCACAGTGGAGTATTCAGGTGGTGGAGCGTCCACTTGTACAGTGGCGGCCTGTAGAAAATTAGGACTAACGGCGTGCACGGGTACAACGAACACATCATATTTTTCCGTTTTCTCGCCGTATGTTACACTATCGTACGGCGGTGGTGCGAATAGATGGTATGCAGGCGGCGGCGTTTCGGTACAGGCCGCGGCGGCGGTGCGTGCACGTTGAGGCGCACACGCTCCTTGAGGGGCGCGTCTGGGTTGAGCCTGTTGCGCGGCACGGTTCCTCAAACAGCACCATTCTGAGCAGGAGACCACGAGGAAGAATGCAATCAGACCCCCGAACGAGCCGATGTACCAAACGACGCTCCACGGATCGAAGGTTGATGTTACGGTTTGATCATTGTTTATGTTGCTTGACTTATCGTTTGCGTTGCTGTTTTGTTTGCCGAACAAGTCCCCTATGGTCATGCCGCGAGGCACGTACACTTGGGCCACATCTGAAGGAACCCCGTAGTCCCGGAAGTTGCGGTACAAACGTTCTTTGGATTCCTGGTAGCTGGGATCCAAGTCTGAGTAGGAAAGGTCCGTATCTTTGTATGCGTTGTAAGTATGAATATCTTTACCTGGAAAAACAATTAATACATACATATTAGAGACGCCTTCATTATAATCAGTTATGCCTAATGCGCACGCCACCAAGTATACATACGAGTAAAACTAGTTGTTTACCCTAATTTAAATATATTATTATTCGTCTTTCCCATGCTATATACGCTCATTGCTCATTTTACATACTACGATTAGTTGTATTGCAATGCAATGTTTAAATACATTGTTTTATTTTCTCATACTTATTTTTTTATATAATAAGTAAATTATATAAAAAAAATTAAATCTTAATGGGAAATTATTTATTTAAATATATATATATCCATTAATAAATACAACTGTTCTTGACCTATTTGAGTTTTACTGTTTTAAAGAATTGCAGACAATAGAATAGACTATTGTTATTTGAAAATGAATGTGATTTATTATTTTTGATTCCAGTATGGGTTAAAAATAAATTTATTTTAGCAATATACCGCGATATTTCTAAATGTTTACTTTTATGATAACGCTTATCACTATTATTACTACAACTATTATTATTATTATAGGGATACGTTGTTGGTTTTGCACTTAAGCGTGACATTTTGATTAAAATCTTCAGCTTATTTTATTCATAATAGGATTTTTTTTTCCGCAACTATAATACGTATTTTAAAAAAAATCCCTGATTCTCAAATTTGAATTGTGGTCCAGTGGTAATTCGTTATCAGCTACTGATTACAAATGGTTGCGTAGATTGACGATAAACATTAATATTAATAAATTTTCTACGAATAAATAATTTTCTCCAGAAATACGATAAAGTTATAAATATTGTCAGGAAAAAGTAGTGCTGACCCCGTAACCCAATTCTGTGTTCTATAAAAAAATTATTTATTTAAATACCTAGTTTGGGCGCGAAATAATTTATCGGAATATGTTGTGATAGATAATTTAACGACCAATTATTATTTAGATTAAATATGTATTTAGAGCTTCAAAAAAAAAAAACTGTTAATTTGTCATCTAATCACTGTGAATTCTATATTTAATTTAGTGTCATAGCCCTGTTAATTATTTGTTTAAGTATGATTCATACTTTACAAAATAATACAAATATGTTCTTAGTGTGAATTGAAATTTGTAGTTCTCAATTCCAACCGGAAGTTCTGCGAACATTTTATTTGTTTTTGTGTCCCCGTTTCCAAAATAACCACTCATGCAATACCACAGTAGTTTTTTTTCTTCTTTTCTTTTCACTCTACAATACATTGTTTATTATGGCAGTTATAGTACACAATTCTACACGAAACATACTATCTATAGCAATAGCTTTTTAGTTGAATGAACCAACATATATATATTTAGATTGAAATTGCAAACTATTTAATATTGCGCATTGCTTTCTTTGGGTTCAATACATATTTGCAGGTCAAAATTGTTTTTGTATCTTAACGATTAAATAATTATTGTTTAGACAATTATTTAATTTATAAAACTTACCATCAACAAATTTAACAGCACTGCTATGGACTGCCACCACTGTGACCACACAAATCCAAATTATTTGCCACATGTTCCACAAAAAAATATTTGAAATTGTTTAAAAAACGAACGGACACTTTTACAGGATAAAAGGACTCTTGTTAGACACCACGCGTGTTACTATTATAGGCTAAAACCGCTATTTCGACTACTATCGCGTTTGTATCTACGATTGACTAATTTTATCCCAAACATACTTTTATTTTTATATATCTCACTCGCGTCTATGGCAGTGGGGGTCTCGCTTCCCCCCCCCCCCCCATATTGCAGCGCCAGAGACCATGGTGGCTTCACCTGTAGCTTCAATGTCTAGGACTTGTTACTGAGCGAATTTTATTGATTTTTATCGATATCATAAGATTATTAGTGATTTTGAAGAGGTTGTTGTCAAGAGGAAGGTGTTTGAGATAAGAACAGTGCCGGACGTATTTTTAATAAACTCTCAAACAATTTTAAGACACCTTACGACCTATAAGGGCTAAAACTTGGTTGAAATAATCCCCCCTCCCTCCCCCCACCCTAATCGTACCATTCAACTTCCACCTAATTATCACACTTTTAATCATTTTAAAACATCCAGCGTTTAAAAACAATTTTAAATATACCATAAGGGCCTAACACTTATTATTTCATATGTATAGAGTGTAAAAAAAAACCCCTAATCTTACTTCTCCTCGCTCCCTACAAAACATTTTAGTATAATTTTCCAACTTCATATACTTATATGTAAATAAGAAACATAATTCAATTTAAAAATATATTTTTATCCGATGAATCAATCGCAGATATCACTTAAAAATAGAATCTATATGTCTATATGGATCTCAAATTGATAAATCAATATCATATTGATTACACCGCGTGATGTACGTGTACTGCCGGGGCACCGATCAAAAAAATGAAATTGACAAAACAAACATTTAAATTATTGATAAGTCGTTCGCAA
Source organism: Nebria ingens riversi (assembly GCA_018344505.1). NCBI lineage: Eukaryota > Metazoa > Arthropoda > Insecta > Coleoptera > Carabidae > Nebria > Nebria ingens. The sequence continues at coordinate 120,492 of JADQWA010000207.1, forward strand.
CTGATTAGAATCAATCCGAAGTGATTTTTGTTGTTTTCTTTAATTTTTTATTGTTGTAAATTACCTTGGACCAGTATTCGTGGGTCTAACGGGCTGTTTACGCCGTTGTTAACAATTTGTTCCAAATATTTCACCATATTTTTAAGTTATTGCTTGACGCGTATGGTAATTAAGATTATGACTCAGTCCATTTAACAGATCTTCTTTAAACCAGCGGGTTTTTGCTCTTAACACGAAGTCCCAAGGTAAACGACTCTTAGAACATGATGCAACTTAATAATTCTATTATGTTGTTTTAATAGAGCGGCTCACGTAAAAGCCGCACAGTTGAAATTAAAAAAAAAAAGAAAATGTGTAAAAGCGAAATGTTTCGCACGTCATTGGAAAATGAATAACAATTGTGAAAAACCATGTGTAACAAATGAATTTTTAAACTTTTTTATACGAATGTATATAAGGACGTATTGTATCATGAAAATGTTCGAACTCGAGAAATACACCTTTTGACCTTCCCTGAGTCGAGTGACTATATTCATAGTTATTTTTTGGGATTACTGCAATATCTCCAAACGGGTTGCACTTACAGAACATATAGCGCTATCAAAATGATAGATATTAATAATAATATCGTTCGGCCATAATAATTTATTACCTGTTCTCCGGATTATACAACGTTTCGTGTTCTAAAAGTTAACGTCACGCGTAGATGTAATTCATAACATGATTTTATGTATAATATGTGAAACAACATTTTGTATATTACGGTTGTTATAATATGTACGTATGTATATGTGCCACACTACATGGGTATGTAAAATAATTGTTTTTTGCAAAATGTTGAATTCACTTTAAGTAAAATGTACTTTTAGATCTTACTATAAAAACAAATAATTGTCTTAGAATTAAATGTTGTTGTTAATAAATAACTGTGAAATGCATCTTGCAACACGCAATTATTTATTAATGGTACAAATAGGCGTTCTAATGATCATCCAGGACTTTATTAGGCAGACGGCTTTTCCGCGGTCGGTCAGCCGCTGTTGCTTTTAATAAGAACCTCAGTGCTGTCCGTATTGAGTTTTATTTAAATTATCATTTTTAAAAATGAAATCAAACACATTTGTTTACTAACTCTATCCTTTAAACAAATTGTATTTGATTCATCATCTTGTATTCTAATAGTTGTTCTACATATTAAATAATTTTTATGTAATTGAATCGAATTTTTAAAAAACATCTAAAGCAGATGTATAATAATTAGTTCTTGTTATAAAAAGTTGGATTTTTACAGAGCGTCAGAAAAATTATGTTGAACAAGATATTTATTTGAAGTATGGACCCTCCAAATATACTTGGCCAATTATTGCTAAAAAATTTCGAAGAGGAGGGAGCAGGAGCTGTGGCTTCTTCCAGAGATTCTCTGCAAATGTGAGTGATTTTAAGATGTTTTTCTTAGTAGTAAATAAGAACCCATTTAAACCAGAAACTTTCAGACAGCCATGAAAAAATAGCAAAATACTGGCAGACAGTTAAAAAAAATATAATAATCGAAAAACAATTTGTTAGTTAGCAACTAAATCATAATAACAAATATAATCAAATAATAGTTATTATCTATCAATTGACAATCTGTTGTTGATTGGTCCACAATAAACCGTATTCATATCAAAGAAACCTTGATTTATTAACTTCGTATCATAATTAAAATGTTGTTAGTCTAGAAATATTAAAATTAGATTTTAAATTGAGAAAAGAAACATCTTTCCTATACCGGTACCTACTTTATTAAACTGCCCAGCACAAATAATAATGCTATTGTCCAAATTCAAATATTAGGATATTACTGTTGTTGGTATAATTATTAAATTCGAGTTGAAATTACTTATAATTTGAACCCAAGCATGATTTTTACTTTCTTTTACGAAGTATAAGTAAGTATTGTAATCACAAAAAAAAAATTCTCGAAATTTTTACGGAAATACACCTTTTGACCTTCCCTGAATCGAATCTGACTATTTTTGGAATGTCTGTGTGTGTGTGTGTGTGTGTGTGTGTGTGGCTGTGTGCGCTCTACAGGCTACACTGTTGAATATAAAATTATGAAACTTTAAACTTAAGATTTGTATATGCCTGGGGTGAAAACCTCCTATTTTTGAAAAGCATATTCAAACCGGAAGTGCATGTTTAATTGAGTCATTTTTTGTAATTTCTGCAATATCTCCGAAACGGCTGTACTTACAATAAATATAGTTACATTAACATTGAAAGATATTAGTATTCTGCACAACTTTTGTTTGAAACATTTATAAAATATACTGACTACGTAAAAGAAAGTTTAGGGCCAATACATGGCCGATGTTTTATTACTATTTTGCCATCAAGGGCTCAGCCCTTGGGGCTTACTCGTGTATTGCTTAGCTGCAGTTGATTAGGAACTGAATCTGTGTTTGGTCTCTTTTTAAAGGGAATTTTTCTCGAAAATAATTCGATATTTAAACGTGTCACTAGATTAATTAATCATAGCGGGTAATTGATGAAAGACTTATACATATGTCATAATCAATAAATAGATTAATTTCTATTTCCTGATTTCGTTAGACTAAATTAAATAATTATTAATAGATTTGATAAGATTAATTATTTATTTATTTATACGAGTATTGATATTAACAATTGATATAATTATAAAATGGGCAGGCAACCAGCATCTGGTATTGGTAGCCAAAGATGCCAACATCTGGCGCTTTCATTGCTTGTTTTAATCACCACATGAATAAATATATAAAGCCTTGTAGAATAATCAATGATTTTCTTTATTTAATCAAACCAAAAATATATAAATGAAACTGTATGTGTTTAAAAACAGCATTAAACTGCAAGTGGATATGACCAATAATATCAGTAGTAATAGTCATAATTCGTCTGGTTCCCGGTCCGGTTCCCAGTTCGGTTCCCGGTCCGGTTCGCTGGCTAACAAATTCGGCTGAGGTTTGGTAGTGGTTAGTGGTATGCCTAATAGACTAACCCCCCTAGTCACGGCATTGAGGTCATGCTGGTCCGCGATGGAGAGTACACTGTAAAAATAAAAAATAAACCGCGGAAAAAAGCGCCTGAGTTAAGTTTGGTACAGAATCTTTTATTGTTAATTTGCCATTTTGCAAAAATACAGGTCGGTTTGTGTGGAAGCAATAGTAGGTATAGTTGTTTTAGTTTTATTCTTCAATCGACTTGTTAATAGGAGTCCTGGTCAAATTTTCCTCATTGTCGCACATCTTGCTGCAGCAACTGGCACTGGCCGCATTGTCTGCACTGGAACTGGAGCCACACTCGCCGAAGGAGACCTTCACCCTTTTGTCCAGTTCGCCCTTGAAGATCTGCGATTTCCTCAGTCCGAAATTGAAATTATTTACTGGGACCTTTTCGCTGTCGGCACTGAGACACAAGCGGCCCATTTCATTGCAGATCTCATCAATTTGGGTACCAACATAGAAGCATGAGTTCTTCTGTTGGAACGCTGCCATCGTGTCGCTCTGCAGCCGAGTGCTTAATTCTTCTGCGTCCAACTCTGTTGATCTCTGCTGCTCCTTCACAAGCATTTCGTCTATCAAGTTTGTTTTCTTTGAGGTCCTTTGGATTTCTCCATTCTCCAAGTCCAAATTTTGCACTTTTAACATACAGCATGATGATAGGTCTCTGCGCGCTCTAGACTTTTTCAAGTTCACTTGAATTTCTTCATTTTGCAACATTTCTTTAAAGACTGCTTCATCCATCGCGAAGGCATCAGCCGCATCCTCTGAATGTTCAGACATTTGTGTGGTCGATGTACTCGCACGGTTTTCGTCTTTTTGTATCTCCACGACTGTATCTTTTTGTAGTATATCCTCTTCCTTTTTCTTCTTCAACTTGGCAGTAATTTGTTCGCGAATCTGTCTAGCTTGGGCCACAAAATCATCGGCTGGTAATTGCATCAAGCTGGCTTCATCAATGCCTTGTTCGCTTAGCGGATCATCTTGCGTCGAGGTTTGTTCCTCAGAGTCTTGCTGTGCAAAGCTCAAGTGCGAACTACTGCTGGCGGATGAGGAGATGTTAGTCGGATTCAGTCGGGGCTGAAATGAGTCCAACAATGGTGCATCGAGTTTATTTACAGATGTTTGGTGACAATTACCCTTTTCGGGTCCTGGATCCTCAACCGAACTGGTCTGAATCAATCCGCCGCTTGAGACTATTGATATGGAATCATTTGGACTGGAGATTTGTGACGAATTGATAATGCTTATCGTCTTTTTGTTTACATCCACAATTTGATTGATGGATTCTTGAAACGATCGCAAATCCTCTTCGATCTTGTGGTGCATGTCCTTTTCAACCGTAGGCAAATCCATTTCAGGCATTTTCCGTTCCAATTGCAAGTGCCCCGGTTGCTGTGGCGTAGCTACAGCGTCTTTGTCGCCCTCATGCTCTATTGAAGAATTGCCCGATATGCTGACCATATCTTGGTGCAGGACCGTCAAGGTCAACTGATTCCCGGTGTCCTCGCTCTGACCAGAACCTGCACTGAATTGTTTTTGCATTAGTATGGTTACGTTGCTAGGTCCAGCCACCTGCACTTCGGTGCCCACCTCACCCTGGTGCGCCAAATTCTCGGAGTACACCGTGTCCTCTATGCGTTTTATAAATGACTCAGCCGTATTAAGTGTATGAGTAAAGAAACTGCTGGATTCGGACATTTCCCCTGAACCTGGATCCGTCGACAGCGGCGCAAAGTGGACAACGTGTGAACTCTGGACATGGTCAGCCAGATCCTCATCTATGGCTGCCAAGCTGGGATAATTCAATTCTGGATCAATCGAGCTCGAAGATATAGAGAATCCAGCATTCTGCGAGGGACACATATAGCGAAAGCTATTCATGTGATCCGGATCACTTGGGAATTCAAGATCTGGATCTTCTATATATGTGCTATATATGGCAGGATCGGCTATTGCAGGAATGGCAAATTTTACATGAGCGTGCTCTTTGGACACATCTTGCTCAGACTCACTTTCAGGTGTGGGCCTTCTCTCTTCTGAAATACTTCCTCTGCGAGCCCTCACCTGGGGTCTCTCTTCTTTACTAGAGTTTGCTGTTTCAAAGTTTTGATCTTGTAATTTTCCACTCGTTTTCGATATATATTCTGAATCCGTATCAGTTTCATGTTCCAAGAAACTCAAATTCAAGTCGGACCTCGGAGTATTACCGTCGAAAGTATACAGCAGTTTTTGATCAATTTCGGCATCGTCTTTTGCGGCCATAAACCGAAACTTCTCTGTTGCCTTTATAGCATCTTTATCAGGATGTAGATACTTGAAATCCTTGGTAACTTTGGTGCATTTTGTAGCCCAGCTTGAAGACTGCGGCTGGGGATCTTCTACATTTACTTGATTTATTACAAACTGCTCATTATTTTGAATAGAAATCACTTGCTCGCACTGCTCTGAATCCTGCACATCTATCGACTTATTTGCGTAGTAATTTGAGAAGCCAGCGGCTTCTTCCAAAAGCTCTATTTCTGCAGGACCACTCTTAATTTGTTCCGAAACTGTGGCTGGAGCTTCGACGTCAGGCTGTTCTAGGGTTGCCTCAACGGTGGACTCAGATTCTTGCGCCTCCGGAGGCTCTGGTTCTAATTTTGGTGTAATGGACTGATGCATTAGATATGAAACAGGATTATACTCGCATAATTCAGAGTAAATGCTTGTCAGGAAGCCGGCAGTTTTTTGGAGGCCTTCTTTGAGAGAACAATGGTTTTTCAGAAAAACTTGTTTTTCAGAATTGGTCTCAATTGTAATTGTTGTCGGATGATCTTTCAAGTGACTGAAGTTTTTTATGAAACTGCAAGAGGAAATAGGCTCCAGATGTGGCTCTGCAGAAGGAACAAATTTGCGTTCTTCCGTCAGAAGAGCATTTTCCTGGACTGACTCGTCCATTGATTTATATTCATTCACGTTATGATTTTCCACGTTTGGCGTCTTCATGTCTCTATTATCCATCACTTGCGATTTGCTATCGCCTCGTTTTAGTCGATCACCCGACAAATCGTATCCAGATGCATCATTTGTATTTTGTACTTTGCTCACCTGAAAAGTGCGTTCTATAATCTCATCCAGTACATTCTGGGCCACAGCTCCAGACAACTTGGCCGTAATATCCCCAAAAAGTGACCCATCTAACCTTCTATCTACTCCAGCGTTAATACAGTCTTCTTTCAATTCATCAACTTGGACCAAGAGCTCGTTGATCAGAGTCCGAACGTCTTGTTCGACAGTCTCAAATGTTTCAATTTTCTCAGTATGGTAAGCTTCGAGTGAGGTGACCGACGTCAACTGGTCCACCTGGTCATATTGATCGAAGCCAGACATTATCGAGTCCAGGGAGATCTGATCAATCTGATCATCTTCATCTATATGGATCCCGGCGCTGGTATTAAATCTGTCCCGATAATTATTGGGATAGAGTGAGTTCAGCTGCTCCGTCGAAGAGCGTTCACTGTGATTAGAAATAAAGTTCATCAACTTCTTCCTGGTATGTTCTAACACCACAGAAATGCCGGGTTCCTCAACCGACATCGCAGTGCACAAGGCACTGGTCGTGGCTTCGCTGGAGGCGCCGGAAGGCTTCAAAGGTGAGTTTGAGGGTACAAAGTAATTCTTGGAATTCTTGCACAAATCGTCTAGAGACTTTGTGGGACGAAACCCTTTACTTGGACCAGCCTCATCGGAACCGGGGGCATTGAAATCGTTCCGGCTGTGCTGCCTTAGATCTGAAGTAGAAGAATTGCCAAATGACCTTCCGAACGAAGACACTTGGGTACCACTGCCCTCTAGCAGCAACAAGTTTATTTTGGATTCTCTATCCGTGGAGTCAACGCTAATTATTGGTTCTGTCGCTTCAAATTCTTTCAAATATTCGTCGTACACTCGTTTGTCGTGAAGCAAAGACATAATTTTGCGCTTGCGCGTGACTTTACACCTTTCTTTCCCTCGGGGCACCAGTGCACTACTAGGCAGTTCCGTTGGTATGGGGTCGTAAACGACAATATAATTTTGGCTCGCATGGTCAAAGATCATTTTGAAGAACTTGTCTAAACGTATATCTCCTTTTTCTTCCATGGTTCGCGTAGAAATGCTTAGTTCTTCTCGACCGTCTTTCAGAGGAAAACTAAAGTCGAGCGCAGACGGGGCCTGGAAGTTGTACATGAACGCTTGGGAGAAAATAGCTGTTTGCTCGTTCAGAGTGCCATATGTTTTATCACTTGCTTCATCCGAAGACAATATAGTCCCATACTCTTGCGACGGCCGTAGTGTTTTTTGAAAGTCATGTGCATTGTTTGTTGCTTGAAGCTCTTCTGGATGTGTTGGTATACTTTGTTGTGCGGTTATTCGTGTGACCACTTCCAATTGTTTTGATGCCATCTCATTCAAGTCTTGGCACCATACTTCAATCTCGTTTATCGACTCAGAACTTTCGACGCTTTTTATTCGAGCCAATCGCTGGTGCTCCTCTACGTCTTCGAATAAGTGTCGCCAATCTTGTTCGTTGTCTGCCTCGTCTTCGTCGTCAACGTCATCGTCGTTTAAGGTGCTGATTGATGTTGAGATTGCGTGTGTGTTGTTGATGTTGTTGTTGTTATTGTTGTTGAGGTTGGTGGGTGGACGCCTGCACGAATAGGGAAGATCGACATGAACACTGTACGTAAAATGTGTTTTTAAATAAACTAAACTAAACTGCTATGCTACAGAATGAGCTTCCCTATACGTGCAGCAAGATGTCTTCTACTTATACAAATATATGAGGACTTACGTCATGTCGGTCGCTGAAAACTGCTGCTGTTGACTACTAGGCTGTTCTACTTGTTTTTCTTTATTAGAATTCAGAGAATACAAGTCCTCGCTGGGCGCAGATGGATCCAGGCTACTCGGGTGCGGTCCCGGATCACTTGTGGCCGCTGTCGATTCTTCTTCCTGCTGAAAAGGCACCACCGTGGCTACCGGTCCTTCCGGGGTCGTCTTTGCATCCAATTGTTCTTCGGCTCCGAAACTGCCGTTGGGGCTCGGCATGATGTCTTCCGGCAGCATCTGGAATACAACTGGTTACCTTATTCGTAATTATTAACAGCTCTCTATTGTATTACTTGTGTGGGTTCAAATGTCGTGTCTGCGACAACGTCGGGCAAATCCTCAAAGGGTGCAGGAAGAAACGTAACTTTCTTCTCACTCAATTTGGCCACAACTTCTTTACTTGCGTGTTGCGATAGTTCTATGCTCTCTGGTTTACTGGAATTCGTATCGAGTTGGTTCACAAGGCTCTCTACGAGCTCCTTATTTTGGTCGATTATTCTGTTCGCTTTTTCCTCTTCGTTCAAGCTTTGCCCGGAGGATCCTGAATATTCGAATGAATAGTCTTCTTTCGTTATTGTTGAAACTTGATCTGAATCAGACTTCAGTTCATCCTTGAGTTTTTTTGCCTTTCCTTTCTTCAGTTGGGCTTGAATTTCCTTCAAGATTTTATCGGCATTTCCTTCCGGAAGCATTATCTTCTCCTTCGGGATTTCTTCTTCGGAAGACAAGGAGTCATCGACCAGAAATTCATCAGTGGTTGATTCGAATTTTGAAGATGCTTGGTCAGTGTCTTTTAATGGAATCCATGAAGTGTTAGTTTTCTGCAAAGATGGAAAATTTAAATGTCTTAATTAAATTGAAGTAGATTATTTCTGATTCTTTTTTTTTACTTCAGTGACTTTGCTGTCTGAATCTGATATATCAGAGTCTTCCTGCTCTTCGAAGATGGTGTCTAAATTCGGTGCTTTCATTGCGTTACGTCGCATATCAGCTACCACCGATTCTAGGGACGAGCGAACTGCTACGTTAGATGGACAACATTTTATTCAGCGTTATACACACTTACCTGGCATTTCTTGTTTACGACTTTTAAACCGAAATATACTTTTCCAAAACGACTTCTTTGGCTTAATAATATTGGCATCTGAGTGTTCAATACTGTTTTCTGAAGGACCTGCGTCTGTCATATCTGTACTGAGTTTAGATTTTTTCTTTTTGTTGATTTTTGTATTAGGGGATTCATCTACTTGTCTTTGAGGGATGAAATATATATATATATATATATATATATATATATATAATATATATATATATAAGATGAAATTTGTTTTGCGCAAAAGACAAGACTAGTGTAACACTTACATATTGTCCATATTGAAGGGTGGAGGGTTCAAAAGATTCTGCTTACTAGAATTTATTGTTAAATGAAATTTCTTCACTTGAAATTTAGTTCACATATTTGTGTCAAAAACACAATGTTCAAATGTTGTTATTTTTAGAAATTTTGTTTAAATTTATCAAAGCTATCTTATTATTTAAAAACTAATCACCTCACAAATAAATAAACATACTTACATATAGGCGAATTCACATAAGAAGAACATTTTTGTGGCATGAATCATCACTACAATCCATATGATTATTTGTAAAAAGTGTATGATTCATGCCACAAAAATGTTCTTCTTATGTGAATTCGGCTATATGCATATACATATATTCTTTCAGATATGAATATTTTTCGAAAAAAAATCTTAAATTACTCATCATCCTGGCTGCAGCATCCGGTGGACCATATGGTATTTAATTTAAGGGGTGTCCTAAGGTAGATTCCTCTGTAGTCTCCCCCCTATTAATATCTGAAGGCCTTCTTTCACGGCGGACGGCGCTGAAGAAGTCTAAAGTCTATCAGAGTTACTCTTCCAGTGGTAGCGGACGGTTGTGTTGGCATTGTCTTTAACGAAAAATATTATTGGTTGTGATTTTGTGTATACAGTTTTGGTGAGTTTATATATATATTTTTTTTGTTTGTTTTTTACTGTATTAAATATATATATATATATATATATATATATATATATATATATATATATATATATATATATATATATACATAATATGCAATTTTACAAATATATTTTGTAAATAAATATATATATATATATATATATATATATATATAATAAATAAATATATATATATATATATATATATATATATATATATATATATATATATACATACATATATATACACACACACACACACAATACCTACCAAAGTACATAGATACTTATAGCGAGCATTTCTTCGTAAAAGTTGAGACAGTCAAAGAGGCAGCACGCGTGTTTACTTGTTGGTGTCCCTCGGCATCTGTGGCAGGTGTTTCGCGCACTCGGACACTGATTGGACCATTGACAGCTGCTGTGGTTTGTTCTTCAGCAAGGCAACAGCAGCCGTCAGGTTCAGATTTCCATCTCGGCAACGGCATCTCGTGTTTCACATCAGGGACGTGCTGTACGGCTCGGCACAGCTCCGAAAACACCTGGCTTGTATTGCAGAATCATTTGGTACATCGTAATTGATTGAAATCCTGTATTTCTAAACGAATTTTATCAGCTGTTATATATATATATATATATATATATATATATATATATATATATATATATATATATATATATATATATATATATATCGTAATTACCACCCGTATATAAATAATATTTTTTAGTTTATTAATAGCAAATTTACTTAACGTATTTGCCCCGAAAAAAAAACTAGACATTTCAAAAATACTGGTATGTTATTACCCCCAATTACCCTAAACAAGGTGGTCCGTAAACACCCCCTGGCCTTTATTACCACAACAAACTATAATTGCGAACGGCGTAATGAGCGTTGTGTATTTAAGAACAAATAATTAGTCAGCAATTGAAAAATACGTCGAAACGAATAAATAATTGTTTAATGCGTCAACAAATGTTTTAATACAGACATATTTGTACAAGATAAGATATATTCATTGTACAGTACATACCAACGGTTGGTTGGTTGGTATGTTCAACTCTTTTCGGAATAATTTCTCTACGGTTTGCTGGACAGCAATTACTCGACAGATTATTTCCGAAATTTTACGCCAGCTGCCTGGGCCAGACTATTCCATATTTATAACCCTCTTAACACCCGAAAATATGTACAAACTCAATATATTATCAACGATTTTACCATAGTAACATTTACGTAAATGTTTTATCTTGCTAATAACACTTTCGCCGAAAGATAGTTTATACACTGTATAATATTTATTTAAAAATAATAAGCTCAAATGTTGAGTCTAAAATTATAAATATTACTACTTATTTCCGGCACGCCGTTCAAATGTTTCCCGGATTACCTTTTCGGAGTTAGGTCACGTAGTTAAACATAGTACCCACCGACCGGATATAGATAGTGAATGTTTTATTTGATTATATTGCTTTCTTACGTTTGATATTTTTATTAACTGTACTATTTTCTTTTATAACAATATAATTCTTTATTTAAAACTAGATTATGTTATAATATTATTTTTCGAGTATGTTTGTTATAACGAAATTCGAAGTTGTGCTTTAGTTTATCATGATTGATCTGTATCATTCGTATCCCCGAACGGAACTATTGTAATTGTCTTGTTTATATCGAATGGTGAATACTGTATAGTGTTTGTTTCGTGGATTGTTTTTGGAACACCAACACCAATGTTTTGTAGCGTTGAGTTAGGAGGAGGGACTTCTGTGCTATTCAAATGTTGCCTAGATTGGTTTTGTTCCTCCAGCGAAGAAAGAAAACTAGATTCTTTTTGATTAACTTCGCCATTCGCAGAGTGATCTTCTGAAGCCATACCATCGCATTTTTATTTGTTCCATCAGTAGTTGTTTGATTCGAAGGCGTTCGAACATCAATTTCTTCACTATGTTGTAGAGTAGAGTAAGGTTTAGGCCAACTTTGCGCTGCCAGCACGGATTCAATCGCATTTTTGTTTGTTAGATTTGAAGGCAAAGTTTGAACTCTAATTGGTCCACTATGTTGCGGAGCAGAATTAGGTGAAATAACTTCCGTATCATTCCAATCTAGTTTAGGCCAATTTTGTGCTTTTAGTACGGAATCTGTGCTATATTCCACTTGATTTGACATACCAATCGCGTTTTTGTTTATTCCATCGGTGGTTGTTTGATTCAAAAGCGTTTGAACACCAACTTCTTCACTATGTTGTAGAGTAGAGTTAGATGGGGGAACTTCTGTGTCATTCAAATTTTGCTTAGGCCAATTTTGTGCCTCCAGCACGGAATCTGGGTTATGTTCTTTTTGATTAGCTTCTCCATTGGCAGAGCGATCCTCTGAAGCTATAGTTTTTAGATTCGAAGGCGTTTGAACATTAGCATCATTTTGTTGTAGAGTGTGTGCATCCAGCGCTAAAACTGATCGCTGACTAGCTTCTCTATTTGAACTATCTGCAGCAAACTGATATTTTGAAGCTATACCAATCATTTTTCTATTTGTTCCGGGGATAGCTGATGTTTTGGTGTCCTTTCTTTGATTCATAGGAGCAACTTTGGCATCGTTCAGATCTTGTTTATCCCTACCTTGTGCACCCATCATAGAAAGTAAAGTAGAGCTTTTTTGACTAGTTTTATATTCCCCAAATGGGTTAGTTTCATTCGAAGCAATCGCTTTTGTGTTTATGCCGTTGCTAGTTGGTCCTTCTTGCTTCTTGGCACTTTTGATATATTATTATTTTTTTGTGATTTGTCCGTAACAGGGATAGAAGATATGATCATATATTTTGTTTTGTCGTTTGCAATCTTTTTTGCAGCTGTATGCGCTTTGGATTTGGCAAAAGGTATAGCTTTTTTGCTTGTCCTTGAATTTGGCCATAGCATTTTTAAACGCTGTGTTGTAAGCTTTGTCGTAAGTTTTCCTATAAATTCTCTTGTACGCTTTTTGAGCATGTCCAGGTGTAGGTACAACTAAGGATCCAACTTTCACATCTCGAGGCTATTTGTTATTACTAAAGTGTTTATTCCTTCTTGATAATAAAGATGTTGGCATTCTAATTTGTTTTATTATTTTTCAAATGGGCATCCAAATTGGGCTTAGTTTAGGGAAAGTCTTTCACATATACTTCTGCATATGCTGCAGCGTTAGCTTCAGCTTTAAATTTATCCTTTATTTTAGCTTTAGCTGCGGTTTTAGCTCGAGCATAAGCTGTAGCGTAGGCTTCATCGCAAGTGCTCTTAACAGCTTCATCTTCAGTTGCAGATGTGTGTGTACAATCTTCAATGTCGCTTAGTCCTGCACCTAATGTCCTCATTAGGTAACTTCCAGTCCCCAATAATTTGAGTTCTTATTTGTTTGTTTCTTTTGAATCTATATTTTGATGAGCTTTCGCTTAACTTTCAGAATAAGCTTCCGCATAAACTGTCGCATAAGATTCAGTCTTAACTTTATCATTAAATCTAGTTTACGCTTCGGCTTTAGCCATCTCATAAGCTTCAGCGTACGCGTTTTCGTAAACTATCGCATAATGTCTAGATTTAAATGGATCCAGGTGCTTCATCTTCAATTTCAGGATATATATATATATCTTATCTTCTAGCCTCATCTCCTTATCCAACAACTCTTGATATTTCATATGATCATGTCTAAAAGCGAATTCCATATTATATTAGTCAATTGGGAGCAGGTGGATGATTTTATTTCGAAAAACCTGTTTAATCCTAATAAAGTATCACAACTTTGTTTGATTAAATAATTGATTCCAATCGGTACATGGGATGCATTCAAAGAATCAGCTACTTTAAATTTGTGGCAATTTTTCGTGACTGTTACCAGCGCTTCTGGAGGGAGTTTCCTAGAGTTGAATAGCAGTAGCCCAATATTTTCGAATCCTGGTTCTTTGGTATTTGAATACCACTGGTGGTATTTCTTCGACGCAGTTGAAAATACCACCTAACATGTATGTATGTGCATATATTATTAAATAAATTGAAATAAATAATAAATAAATATATGTATATATATATATATATATATATATATATATATATATATATATATATATACTTGAATGGTATTGGCCTTTACTTTGTAAAACTCCATTATAAGGGAAATTAAACACTACTATGCTTTTAAGTTTTACGTATGAATATTGAAATTTATTGAAATTTAACAATTTGGTGACTAGTTTCACCACACTGTGGCATCTTCAGACTAAGTCACTTAGTCTGAAGATGCCACAGTGTGGTGAAACTAGTCACCAAATTGTTAAATTTCAATAAATTTCAATATTCATACGTAAAACTTAAAAGCATAGTAGTGTTTTATTTCCCTTATATATATATATATATATATATATATATATATATATATATATATATATATATATATATATATATTGTATACCTTAGAAACAATTGTATAAAATAGCATACATTTAATTCGATACAATTTACTTTATCAACTAATTTAAGCTGAACCAAATCGTTTTATATAAGCCATTTTACAATTTATTACAATCAAATCAATTCTGGATATTTCAATCATTTTTATGGACAAAAAGCACGGTTTAATCAGTTTTTACGATAAAAAAAGACCCGCTCTAATACAAAATCACATTAAGAAATCAATGATTAATTAAAATCGATATTAATAAAATATTTTTCTATTGAGAATTATCACGGATAGTTGCTAATAATCTTAAATTAATATCTTTATTGTTAAATTTAATTTAAAAAACAACAATTAAAAGCGTCATTTCATTTTATGAACAAAGGTGTGGGGGCCTGGCCACCCCCTGAATACAATATCTATGATTGTTATGCCAAATATTGGTCATTGGTCATTTTTGTTTGCTCGTAGAGGGAAGTAAATTTTGGTAACACACGGGGTCGCTTTAAGGGTAAGTAATCGATTTTAGTGTGTATACAACGTTACCAAACGTCACTACGTACGTATATGTATGTATTATTTGGGTATTAAACTTGCATATATAGAAATAGGTTTGAAATTAGCTGCAAGTGCCTTTGTTATATATATATGTTTTTTTTTCGGGACTCTTATAACGCACTGTACGCGATACAAAAGATATCAAATGTTGAGCATTACTAGTTCGGGAGTTGTGTTTGGGGTTGATGTTCGTGTGCATCAGAACGCGCGTGGATGATATTTGCAGATTTCAACTGTGAGTCATCGAGGATGCATTTGTTTTTGGGCCTCATAACCATAAATTTATTTATTACAAAACATAACGCATATAAAAAATTGCGCAGGTTTTAAGGGCTCAAATTATTACAGATAGTCAAGCGAATTAAATAATACTGGCTACAGTAGCTTTTAATTAATGTTAAATGATTTATAAGAGTTCTTTTACTAAATAGCGCAGAATTATTCTACCAATATGGAAATTATTAGTTAGACAATACATAGAACACTTTCAGAGGCCCCAACTCAAAAACAATTCGATTTAACGCCCTTTAAATCCTCGTTTTTTTTTTAAGATACATATATATATATATATATAATTTTTTTTTTTTTTGGGAATATTTCAATTAGAAACGCGTTCATTAATTAATTAAGAAAACACATTATTTGTGTATATTTCGAAAATATACCGTAAATGTTTGATGGCAAACTGACATGGTACATTTGGCCGTTATCAAAACTAACTTCCGACGCCAAAATGAATGGACGACACTGCGACGACGCAGTTGCGTCGAAACTTAAACAGACTGCACGACGACGTCGCTTGGCCAGTTCGGATTTAGACGCGAGACGTCGTTGTACAGATATTTGAATAGTGTCTTTTTTACTGTGTACATACAGTATAAATGTATTTATTTTATTAGCGTCGTTACTTTTTATTAGGCTAGACGCGTAGTAGTTTTTAATTTTTGTTTAGTGAAAGCCATGTTTTATTATTTCGAGTGTAAAAGTGTTGAGTGAGTTTTTTTCCCCCGAATCGTTTGGGATTTTTAAATGTGGATCATGTGAATTTGGTAAGATTTACTTTTGCGAGCGGCTGTTTATTCTATTGTGGTGCTGCTATTTTTAGTTGATTGGTCGCTGGATTACGC
The DNA here is from genome assembly GCA_018344505.1 of Nebria ingens riversi. NCBI lineage: Eukaryota > Metazoa > Arthropoda > Insecta > Coleoptera > Carabidae > Nebria > Nebria ingens. The sequence continues at coordinate 136,480 of JADQWA010000207.1, forward strand.
GAAACCAACCTGAATCCGTCAATATTTCGCGCGTTGAATGCATGGTTATTTCGGAACAAATCCCGCTGTATTATTTCCATATGAATACTTGATTAGGTGTGTGTTTAAACTGTAAGCAAAAAGGACAAGGTCAGATTTGAATTATTCATACATTTCACTCAAACAGCAAATCAGAATCGATAAAGCAGAAAGAAATTGTTGTACACTCGCATGGACAATCATAATATTTACGCATTAAGTTTTGATCAAAACTGCTTAATAAACTGTTATTGATTGTTCAGAATATTAATCAGTAGGAAACGCTCTAATTTGAGTCCAAATCGCTAGATTTAGTTAAAATTTGATCATTCGAAATACTAATCAGCGCAGAGTCCAAACTTGATGTTTAATCAGTGGATTTAGTTAAGTTTTGATAAAACTACTCATTTAATAAATGTGTTTGACAATTCGCAATGTAAATCAGCAGAAAATTCACTCAAAATTGAGCTCAAACTCGATGTTTAATTACTAGATTTAAACCATATTGAGACGCAACGCCGTTTTTAATCCTCAATGTTCTGCGCTCTCATCTTGGCGAACTTGACGCATAACTAACGCAGTTGACTATACTCAACTTTGGGCTCAAATTAAAAGAAACTTTACCTTGAATCCAGTACTATTAAACCCACAATTCAGTTCCTCCAAATAGATATAGATATATATATATATATATATATATATATATATATATATATATATATATATATATATATATATATATATATATATATATATACTCGTATATACGATATAATAGATTACCTAAAACAGAGATGCTCTTGAAATACCGTTAAAAATTAGCTCAGTTAACTAATGGTAAGTAAGGAACTAAATCTAACAAGAGTTGCTTACAGTTTGACACTTTCATATTTCAAATGTATGAAAACTTTACGTTTGCAATTACACACGATTACTTTCGCGGTATTTTGGGTTAGGATCGTGCGTAAAAGCCGCGAAAAATGCCTACAATATATGTTCTGTTGCGCATTTCTTGTTACACACCGTTGTGTTTTTAACAACTCTCTTCTAGAAATAAACTGATTATATACAGAAATTATGAATAAATTACAATACTCTTGAAGCTTTAATAAGGGTAATACATACAATCGAAAAAGGAAACTTCAACTTCAAAAATGCAAGTGATTATATTTTTATTTTGGCAAAACTGCATTTGATTCATATCTGCATTCTAGCCGGTGAATCTTGTCGTATTACATCCGGCGTCATGCACGTGTCTGTGAGAATCGAGAATGTTATTAGGCAGATGGATTACCTAAAAGAGTATTATTTAAATATTTTATTCAATAAATAATAGTGATGGTCAAGATTAAAGGCCGCTTAGCACTATCGTGTTACTAATTCGCTGGCTGTTCCAGGTCAAACTAAAGGTATCTATATCTGATAGTGTTAACATAAGGGTTGATTGTTTTCCGTGATCGAATTAACAAGAAAAGGGTTCACGATAATGAAGTTTGCTCAGAGCAAAGACATGTCCTGCTTAGCGGGCGGCACACGGGTGACTCGCTCCATAGAGCCGGGGTACGGCAGGTAAAATGGTTACTTTGATGAGGTTTGCTGGTAAACAGTGTATACACTGTTATTAATTATTATTTCTGATGTTTTGTTGCATATATTATGTGTTGTTGGTATACAATAAGTTGTTTACAAATTGTTCTGCACTGTTGCCAACTTGAGTATGTGTAAAATACTTATTATTCAACCCCTTTTTTGCCACAATGAAGTAGGAGGGAGTGAACCCTCTTTCGATACGTATTTTATGGTAGTATTACGCAAAAAAATAGCATATATATATATATATATATATATATATATATATATATATATATATATATATATATATATTGTAAAGAGGGTAAAAACTATTTCAAAAGAGGGTAAAATGGTTTTTTAAAATTATAAATCGTTTAGTTTTGCTTGGCACTAAATGAAGTGAAGTTAGCAAATGTCAGTCGTTAATAGTTGTTAACGCAGCAAGAGGAGAAGAGAGTACTTATGTTTCGAGAGTTTAATCAATTAGCAATTGAACCCAATTTGGTTCTACTTTCAGAGTGTTTCGGTGAAGATGCTATCCAAGCAGAGTACGCAATCACGTTACTGCCACCTTGTTTGAACCGCGCCTTTCTTGAAAATGTCTCTAACTCCTGAGGTGCCCCTAGCGGCCAACTACGACAACAATAATGAAGCAAACGCTTCTAAAATGAAGGCACAGCACACGAGTCTGCAACAACAACAACAACAACATAGATGCGCTTCTGCAGCGGAGCCTAGACGTGGATCCACGTCAAAAGCACCAAGAACCAGAGGCGTCGGAGCCTGCGGAGGCCGATTGCATCTCAACAGCTTATGGTCGGTGTGGTACGGGTTCTTCGGCACGTTTCTGCAAGCGTACACTGCAGTGAAATGCACCAAACGATTTTTAAGTAAGTTGTTTGTATAACACATAAAGAGTGTAGACTAAAATTGCCGGTATGGGCTGATTCTAGAATACTCAGTGCTACCATGGACGTCTCCTGCGGCGCTTTGGGAGCTGCATGCGTGCCTCCTGGTGACTGGACTTGCGGTGCTATTGTTGCCGCTATTCTTAGCTTCAGCCGTTTTTAAAGTTAGTCTTCCTCAGCGGCTGAACTATATACTAAGTGCTTATCTTTCGTTTCAACGCTTTTTTCCAATGTTCCATAGATCGGTAACCACGCAAATGACGGCTTCAAGCTGGGCAGGACGTCATCCATCTGCGACAAGGATCCACCCAGCTCATTGCTGGGCCCTCGGTGCAGTCTCTGGAGGCATGGCGGCCCCACCGCGGCTTTCTTACATCTGGTGATCGCCTTCAGCTTGCTGGTACCCAAACTGGTGATGGAGGCTCGGCTCGTTCAAGGAGGTTTTCTTCCAAGTGGTGAGTCAATATGTTTCCCCTTCCCCGCCGCCTCTTTATTCTCCTAATGTATATTAGGGAACGAAAATTAAAATTTAACGATTAAAGCAGCAGTTACCAACTAGTTTAGTGGGGTTTCCTCTGGAACGTTTTCTAAGATTGCTTTTGTCATTCGTTTAACAATATCGATTAATTTGTTTGGTTTATTATAGATTTTTAGGTATGATTAGTGATTAGTGTATTATATTTCTCTAACTTTCCGTAATCGTATTTTCCGCTTAATTAATTCTGATTCGAAGACGTTAAATTGGATTAAATTGTTAACCATCTTAAACTGGATTTTCGTCCACAATTCGGCATTTGCGTGCCTGTAATTCCAATTCCGCGATTCAATGCCGATGCGCTCGTCTTTTATTCGTACAGAATTCTTTTTTTTTTTCGCCGTTACTAATTTAATTTATCACGCTAATTAGCGACAACATCCAAAGAGAATCGCTATGTATTTGGATTTTTGTCTCTGATACAATATTAGGCGCAATTTTTGAAACCAGTACTAAACAATATGGACAGGATGAAGGATAAATACAGGACTGGTATCGAACAGTATATACAGTTATCCACAACTGTAAGCGCGTTTTTATTTAAACGTGCGCCACTGACGCGCCTATAAATAAAATACCTATTTTCTTAAGCGCAACACTATTAATTTATATTGTTTATTATTAAGCGCTGTTTAAGCCTAACCATGTTTATTATTTTGGATTCCAAGTGTGTACTTTAACCAATCAATTTCCTATTTATAACTGAGCGTTGTTAGTCGAATATGTCCAGAGTTTACTGACCGAAAGGAATACATTTTTATAGATGTGGCTTCAGTAAAACTAGCCCTGAATTGTTATCGTTTATTTAAATTCCCAATTGTTGTAATATTTCAATGTTGAACCCGCTTGAGTCTTTCTTATTTTACACGAGCGGATTTTTGTTGGTTAGTAACAGTGGTGTCGTTGCACTGGTTATAATAACCGGCGAGCAAACCATTAAATATCAAAAATATGCGCTGGTACTTCGAGGCGTCGCGTCGTTGTGAAATGCCATTTATTCTGCATATTCCGCCGGTGCGTCACTTTTTCTGAAACATTACACCGATTTATGGAACTGAAAGACTGACTTGTGAACTGAAAAACGTTGTAAAATTGTTTTTCAGCATGAAATACGTGCTTTATAAATAAAAGTCATAAAAACATTTTATATATATATATATATATATATATATATATATATATATATATATATATATATATCTCGCTCTTCCGTATCTCCTGCGGGAAACTACTGATATTTAAAAAGGGTCAAATTAATCCTCTGAACTCTCTTAAATAATTTACTGATGGCTGAAAACTCGTCAGCCTGCATAAAAAGCTTATCTGGTACCTACGCTGAGAAGCTCATTTTAAGCGCTCCAAAGCATTCATTGAACCACTGGGGGAGGAAAAATATACGCCAGGTGGAATCCTTTACACCCTTTCCACACCACCCCTTCCGCCAACTGCCACAACTGAAATCGAGCTTTTACTGATAAGCTCCGTGTATCAGATAAAGTTTCTGGCTTGGTTTGGTTTACTCACCATCCTCACCTCACCCGTTAGATGTTCAATTTTAACTTTATTTACATTCAATGTGAGATTTTAGGAGGTTATTTTTACAAATATTAAAATTTTATTCAACTCTCTATCATACATAATAAACTTCCCTCTGCTTCCACTCATCTATCCGCTCCCCTCTCTAAGCTTTAAAAAAATATTTATAAATAATTTGCGCAAACTTAACAAAATTATTAAAATATCTTCAGTTTTGCATCGCGTTGGGTCATCCGTATCAAGAACTTAAGTAGCTTAACAGTAAAAAGAATAACAACCAACGTCACCAGTAAACAGTAGCCCAAAACGTCCAGTAACAAAAATTTCCACCACTCAATATCGGCGTTGGGTAACCGTAGATGTTTAGTGCCCTTATGGCGGATGACGTACTCCATCCACCACACGACTTTGTCTAACGATTTCATGGGCTGGTCCTTAAGCAAATCGGACACGTGAGCCATCCGTTTGGCGTATCTAACCAATTCAACCACACTACATACAGGAAACCATTTCTATTGCGTTAGCGATACTTACATAGGATTTCGGATCACTTCTATTATGGCGTCTTTAAAATCATCTTTGGACATTTTTAAATAATCTAAACCGAGTCCAAGGCCAAGCTTTTTTATTTTACGTATATTTTGGGGTTGATCCGAGAAAAATGGCAACCCCAACACTGGTACTTTATTATGAATCGCTTCCTCCAGCGACTGAAGTCCACCTTGTGTTATAAACAATTTAACATTCGGATGATCTAAAACCAGTCGTCTTGTAATCGATTGCTTGCGAAGTGTTATTAATTAAATGAAATAAACCATACTTAAAATGTCTTGTTGAGGTAACCACTTCCGGATCTCGCAATTTTCGGGTTTTTCTGGTAAATGTTCATCCTCAAACTTCCACAGGATCTGATACGGTAGTTCTTTAAAGGCTTGCATTATATTGTGTTTCACTGAAGCCGGTAGTATTGCACTTTGCATGTTTGAGCCTAAACTGAAGTAAATCGCGCCTCCGCTAGCGTTGTCCAGGTAGCTTTTGAGATCCTGGGAAGCAGCGTTTCAGTTCATTTCTATTGTTACTAGAGATCGACGTTGCTTACCTGTGGTAGAGGCTGGTTCGGTTGTATGTGGAGCGAACTGTACTCGATGATGGCTGGCCCATTCGCTCGGGGCTTAGAGAAAATCGGGTTCACATTTAAAAATAGCATATCCACTTTTCGTGTTAGTTCATAGTAGCTGGGAATATCTCTTCCAATTATTTTCGATATTCGTTTGTCCAGTGGTGGTAGTTCGAGGTAGTAATAATAATACCTAGAATCCAGGAATTGCATCTTGAATGCTGATGGTGTTTTCAAAAAAAAAAATGAGTTACCTGAGCCACAGAGAAAATTTCACACTTTCTAAACGGTCCCAAAACGTTAGATCTTCATGAAAGGGTAGAAAGGCCTCCGGGTTTAACACCGGATGTACAGGGTTTCCGAAAGCTTCATATATTGCCAGTGATGCTCCAGCTGATGAGATACCAACCTAGGACACACACATATATAAATAAATAAATAATATATATATATATATATATATATATATATATATATATATATATATATATATATATTATGCTAATGCAAAGTAAAAACGCACTGTAGGACATTTAAAGATTTCCCCAAATATCAACATCGTCGGCAGGATCCATTCCACAATGACCAAATCGAATTTCTCATTTTCATTCTTCATCAATTGCTGCACTTCCGGATGCTGCAGTTGCTGCTCACTGACTTGTTTTAAAACGTGAACCTGCTCTTCAAGACTGTCCTTTGGCGATTGCATCGCCAAATTCGTGAAATTTAATACATTTTTCAAATGGTGAAAACTCAAATCGATCTCTCTTACATTCGTCAGGGTCGAATCGCGAATCGGATGTGTGGTCAAAATGACCTATGTAATACAGTTGTAAAACTGTCGTAGAACTTATATAATATGTTAAACCTTACCAATTCGTGACCCCTCCAAGCTAATTCTTTATAAACGGCTTGGTAAACAATTTGATGGCTGTACGAAGGCACAGAAAATACCCCCAAAATTTTCGCGCCCTCGCTTACGCCAATTAGTAAACCGGTAATAAAAAGCGCACTAAATGGTAACATTTTGTAATAGCGTATTTTTTGTTTCAGCTATCGGCTTTATATAAAGAATATTACATGCTGATAATTAACGAGAAATTATTTATTGATTCATTTATTAACGACGATGACGCGCGTGATAAACAATTATTATTTATATTATAGGACGTTAATAAACAGGCGAGAAGTATTTACAGTCACTGATAACGCTTATGTGTAACACTTGGTGTATTTAAACAATTTTTGGAACTACAAAATTCTCACGAATTATTATTATATGAATAAAATAAATAGGTATTTACCGTAAAAAATTGCTTTCGGACAACAATTTTTTACTCTCTTTTTGTAAAACTAGCCTCGAAAATACAATACAAGCTATTATTTTCGATCATTTTCCATCATTAACACGTTTTTATCACCTATTATTGCATAAATTGTTTTGACGAAATGTAGACGTCATATATATTTACGACAAACACAGATTTCGTTCGATAAGCGCGCCATAACGTCGTTTTTACTCCGTATCATTTTGTCCCACGTCTAATATATGTATATTAAAATGTTCAAATCCCTGAACCTCCAGACATTTTCCAATTGAAATGATCGTCATATATCATGGGGAGAAATATCTTACGATAATTCAAGTAAGGCCACACATAAAAGTGATAACAATTGCATGTAGTACATCGTTAAATTATAACAATAAAACTAATTCTGTCAGCTGTTAAACTAACATCTATTTCAGTAGTATTTTTAGTGCGCGGTTAATTTTAGATTGCACTAGATATCGTAAGTATTTCTGGACTTTTACTGTCTTGAATTTTGTGTTATATCGAATCGAAAATCATTAAATTGCTCTCCTTTGGTACTTGTTCTCATTTTTCTAGAAGACACAAAAATAACAATCTTTTATCTAGTACAATACATAATTTCCTCTCCAACACACCCAATCCCTCCAGGACTATAACTACAATATACATATCAGCAAAAAAAAAAAACATTGCTTCAATTGTTATGGTTGTTATTGTTTTTATATGTATTGTCTAAACTTTACATTTTGTCTCAAACTTTTATTTTTGATTTTATTGAAACAAGTTCAATAGTACCATTAAAATAATTTTAAAAAATTCCCACCCAGTCCTAAACATGACATTAACAAGCAAAAGGGTTACAGCTGTCGAGCAAAACTAGTTTGAATTCGTGATAAAATGAGCCCAAACACGGTTTTTAATCACTATATTTAGGCCGGAGCTTAACTACCCTATCAACTCCGGGAGCTTCAGCTCTGAGTAGCCGCAACTCCGGTTTATTCCTTCTGAGCTAAATCTAGTGATAAGATATCGTGTTTGGGTTCAAATAAAAGGGAATTAACTGGAGATTGCCTGGCAATTATATTGTTTGTTAAAACTTTTAATTTGTTCTAAAAGAATATCGATTTGTTACAAAGTTGTCAGCCCTGTCCGGAATCATACTATTAATAGTTTGTTGAAACAATTGTTAGCGAATTCTGGTGATAGAATACCACCAATTAGTACAAACAAACACATCGTCATAAGCAAACCATATTTAGCAAGTTGGCAATGCTGAGGCCGCAACACTAATTGGTGTATAATAGACAACCAAACCGGACGTAACTTCGGTGTAAATTCACTAAATTAACATGAATATAGATCCAATTCTGATATCATTCAATTTACCACCGCGCGCATTTTAATTGATATTTAGCTAGCGTCCCTACTATTTGAGTAATCAATTTGAAATTTTCGGAAAACATAGTTGGAATATCGGAAATCAATTCCCTAAAGAGAATTTAAATATATGCAGTCAATTCAAATATGTGACTGTTTAAAAACACTTTTGTCAATGGTGACAAAAGTGCTTATATAAATTGTAATTTAAATAAAGCAAAATTTAATGAATTATAATTAAAAGTATGACAAATCTAATGCCGAAGCTTTAAAGTTTTTAGCGCTTTTAGCTTTGTGGGTACAGCTTTTCAAAGTTAGATCTTAGTTGGACATTTTATCAAAATAAATTATCTTGTTACTAGGCAACCCGGGGGACAGTTGTGTCAGACTCTGCTGAATATATAGGAATTAATTTCAACAAATCTTAACGAATAAATTAATCGCGAATGGGACATTTTAGAGGTGAATGTTTTAAATAAAAGTTTTACTACATAAATATATCTGCAATTTTTGTTATAAATGTTTCTTTGTAAATTGAGCCGTTTTTGCGATATTAGACGGAACGGATGGGTGCTAAACATTTCTAGAGTTAAAATGATTTGATTCTCGTGGAGTTGGCGGCAGTGAACCGGAAACGACATAAGTGACAATTTCACGGCTTCGTTCCGGTTGGTAGAGTGATGTTCCGGTAAATGGAGCCGCGTTCCGGTGATACCCAGATCTGTATCCATATCCGGTTGAGATATATCAATGCTTACAGATTTACCTATGTAGTTCAGCGTAGATGATATACTTATTTTGCAACCTCCAGTCTCTAGGGCAGCTCGGGTTTAGGGCCGGACTAAATATAAATGATCCTCCAGAGAAATTATTTTACCATTATTTTTTTATGTAACATACATAACCAACCCCTTTCAATCTCAAATAAAATGTCCTACAAATCCCCCCCCCCCCCCCTCACACCTAAAGTACATGCGTGGGTATCCTTTTACTAAAAAAAAACAAATGTTTCTAATAAAACTTATAAGTATATATTTTTTTAATATTACTATGAACACAGTTTTAAAACAACCCGGATCTTTAAAACTCCAGAAGATCTCAAAACACTTGTGAATTTTTCCAGAAACCAAAAACATTACGCTATCCATGGGGTTAACGTATCCACACTTCACCTCCCTACTCTTATTCATAGTACACCCCCACTCTTATGACCCCTCAACCCCTTGCGGCTTCCTTCACTACCCCAACCCCCGAAATAGCTGGGAAGTATATATGGTGCCTCCGGCATTTGTATTGATTTCTGCCGCCTCTTGCAGCAACCACCCCCTTTAAACCACCCCTAACAGACAAGGATAGCAAGAGAAAGAGAGAGAGCTGTATCGCTATGCATTTGATATTATCATTATTTCGATTAAAGAAATATTAAATTATATATATTTATTTATTTTAATGTGTAGGTCCTTTAAATTACATTTTAAAATTATTTATATACCTAGAATTAGTTGTTGGAAGTACGTCTGGCAAGCTGCCGTAACGCTTTCCAGAATGTAATAATCATTAAACATTTATTTAGATTTTTTATCCAACAAATAAATTGATTAGAGGAGTTTGAGACATCTAGTAATTAATTTAGAGGATTCTGTTGGCTAGTATCCATTTCCAAAGGGTGCAGGGGGAGGAAGTGGTGTTGGATACCCTCCAGTATAAATACGCGCAAGAGATGATTGCACTGTGAATTGAATCTATTGCAGATCTTTATTTTCAGTGAGCGGTTCTTTAGAAATCCGCTCTGTTGACATTACATCTTTGGTTCCAGTGGTATTTTAATGGTTTCAGTCTGACCTATGTACTGAATTTTGATTGGAAAACTAAATGATTTATTACAGCAAATATAAAACTGTCTCCAGTATAGCTTAAACGCGATAGTGAATTCAGTTTTGAATTCCGGTTGAACCGAGCTTTTATCACTAGTATAGTTTAGGAACAGACAACTAAGTACGCTTGAGGCCAGAGTTATCGCAATTTTCAGCTAACCAACTTTTTATCTGTATTCATGTTTGAGGAATGGTTTTTTGAAGTTGAACTAGTATTAAATATAGTTTGGTGGGATTTCAATGAAAGCTCCTGAAAGCCTATTGTATATGCATATGTAAAATGGACAAAAGACCAACATATGTATATACTAAATGGCTCTCATCGCATGATGGGTGACATATAAAAGCTCCTTGAAAGCTGTCAACTATATGTGTATAAGCTCTGTTTTAACCGCCATCGAGCATCACAATATGATTTTATCTCAATCAAAAGTTACATTCATTTCATACGACATTGTGTAGTGTCGGAAATGGTGTTTATTTGTTTGAAAACATTGATTATTATATATATATATATATATATATATATATATATATATATATATATATATATATATATATATATATATATATATTTAGAAGTACCATTCCATATTGTGATAATACGACTCCCCATAAAGTATAAAAAAACTAGAAAATAAGCACCCTTTTATGTTCCTCCAGTAAGTTTGTTAGTTCCGGTCGGTCCGGCACTGCGTTTAATTTGAAAAGTGTCTGCCATGATGACTTCAGTACAGGCAGAAAGGACTGGAAAAATACATTTTCTATTTTTCTTTCATCTTGTCCTTTTCTGAGCGGGTGTCTTTATTGTATTTTCTTTCCACATATAAATTGAATTTTATATTTAAAAAAAAAAACCCGCTCGATAGAGCTTCAAACATATTAGTTTGTAAATATTTTATTTAAACCATATGTATATATACTATTTTATCGGAATCCGGCTTGAAACAAACAACAGTTGGTATTAAAAACTCATTTAAAACTAAATCCCCTTTAGGTTTAAACGAGTGAGGGACATAGTGATCTTTAATTGGAGTCCCATGTGGCCAATTGCCCTTAAGTGCAACCCTATAATTATATCCTAGTTTCCTATGGCTTTATATTGCGAATTAATATATTAATACTCTGAAATACATTTCAAATTCGCCGCCAGATATTGCCCCTCCATAAATTTCTGCTCGTATCCTTAACTTCCGGTCTACACGGATCAAATTCCCGAATTTCCATTCTGCAGCTATAACACAACGCCTGAAGCGATACTATTATCTTTACATGTAGGCAAGACGAATAGCCGTCATCAATCTTTATGTTTTGGTTATTTCCGGTTTGTATTTAAATAGTTAGTTTCTAACTTAGGGGGAAGTACACAAAAGAAGTACTTGAATACGTATTTTCTTTTTTTTTATCGCAGATACTATTTGGCGGACAGACCTGGATTTCATGGTAGTCCATCATGATCGATTGGTAGTGTTGAGTTTTATGACGGCCACGTCTTCGGGTAATGGCACTACTGTGGTACCAGTGAGTACTTCCGTGGAAAGTGTTACTAGTACATCGGTGTTGAACAGTACTAAAGTACCGCCGGAGGAGTTCAATTTTATGAAGATGCTGAAGGATTTCTTCAGTATGGAAAGCCCTGATAGTAATGTTGGTAAGTTTATTAATGTTTGAATATTTTAATAAATGTTTAATTAATTTACGAACCCCCCTTAGATTCCGGTTTTGGTAGTTCTGTAAGCGTAGAGTACCTAAATTATGCACTAGCACTATTCGTGTACTCGGTACGCTATCCAGCGATTTTCTGGAACACAAATAAATGTTTTGGAATCATTTTCTCGGTGCAACTATTAGCAAATGGTCTCCAGAGTTTGCTGGCCTTTGCGGGCATGTCAGTTTTGTATAAAGTAAGTTATTGCTATACGTCTATACATAATACGAAACTAACAAATGCTTTTAATTAAAATAGGTACAGATTATCGGGGCATGGAAAGCTTTGCCGCTGTTGCGACACTACCCCGACGGGATGTCCCCACTCGGGGGTAGATCCCCATTTTTATTAAACCCCCATGTGACTTTGGCGTTATTTGCGCTGTCCAGTCTTCTGGTGCTATCTTCAAGTCTGATTTTATATCTGTACGGTCATGGACGGTGAGTTAGTTGCATCACATCGTCTTACCATCGAGAAACGAATTAATTTATTGAAATTCCGATAGATTCAATTCATTTTTAAACCAGCAAAAAGACCGTAAACATATTTTTGTCTCGCCTACAAGCCACCACCATTCCTGGGGATACTTCACACACTGTGCCGCCCTTTGTGTGCTGGTTGCAGTGGCGGTCGCATACGCCCCCTTGTTATACGATTACACCGTTGTCTATCGTGGGTCGTTAGATGGGGCGGTGTTAGCGTGTATTGTCGCTAGTATTTCGCATTTATTCCTGTGGGTTTTGGTCTGGTTGTTTTTGACAATAAAACACAGGTGGACATTTAAATTACGAGTGACCGTAAGTTGAATTTAATGCGTGTGTGTTTTTGCGTTTATATTATTGGGGAATGAATTTGATTATTAGGAACCAAATTTGTAGCGTTATACTTATACTGGGATTCATCAGAAGCAAGCTAAAGTTTTGTAAGGGAGTGTAGCTATAGTAGAAGTGATACACTATAGGTTCGACTCCGTCAGATTATTTTACTAATTTGCTCGTTGTTGGGTGTTTAGGTTGGTAGAGCAACAGTCAGGTCTGCTCGTAATGTGAAGCTAGTCACAGATATAGACCTGGTGGGGTGTCGTTCTGAAGAGGGCGTCCAACAACCACTGTTAATCGTAGGTAATGGCCGGACTTATACAGTCTCGGAACATTCACCGAAAAAGGCCATCATGAGCGTTATCCAGAAGGCTGCGATGGACAAAAAAAGCAAAAACAGCACTGCCACCAGCAGCGTAGGGTAAATAAACCCCCTAAACAATCCCTAAAATAAAAGCAATTCTAATGTTTGAACATTAATCAAATAGGGGCTCCTCAGTTGCGGATGATGACCCAGAAGAACAAATCTACTGGCTGCGACCAGCGTTGGTAACTCCGCAAAGGTCGCCGGATTCCGGATCGGAAGACAGATTGTGTTGGTTCAGTTCAAGCAGTCGCCGGAAACAAGGGGGGCAACATAAACATAAAGTCACCTTTAACGAAGCCTCTAGTACGTCTAATATTCGGTAACTAATGTATCATCTTCTAATATATATGTTGTGGTTTTGTTTGTCGCTGATTTCATTGTTGTTTTTCATTTTAACACGGTTGGCATGACTGGCTCTTTTGTTTTCACTGCGAAGACATTTTCATTCGCATTTTTAACAGCTTTTAAGTGCACGCTTAATTTTAAATGGAATGAATAACTTAAGCTCGATTTGATTTCGGTACGGTATATGTAGCACTCGCTAAAAGAAAAACAATCATGTTTATTTTTCTTGTAGTAATCCAAAAGGACTCGCCAAACCATCCAAGTTGCGATCTTCAGGAAACGGAGGCGTTGATGAAGATGACGGCGACTACGCTACTCTAAGGGAACTGCCGCTCATTCCCATGGTGCACCCGGACCTGGAGGACGATACCACGTCAGAGGAAGGAGGCAAGGTAAGTTTTCTGCCCGCAAACATCTTAAATATAGTTATAGCTTATAGTAAATAAATGTGTGGCTTTTAAACTACAAACTAACAACGCTTATACGACAAAGAAAAGTCCCCTAACAACTATGGTTTCTCAGCTGTTAGCTTGCGTCAGAGATGATAATGTAACATATGCGAGCACCAGCAGGGATTTGATCCCTCCTGGTGACTACGAGGACCCTAGTCCCTTATTAACACCAGAGCCTCTCTCCGATAGAGAGGACCAGCAGCCAACCACTGCCAGACTAACAACGGCGGCTGCGGTTAACAAAACTAATAACCCGGTTACTGTTACCATACACACACAGGTAATGAAGCCAGTAACTGCTTTAGAGCACGCTTAAATCCCAGCTTGTTGCATGACTAAACCACTCCCTAGTAGTAAACCATTTTAGCCTTATTCAATTCTACAGTTACCAATGGCTCAAACACCTCGTTGCCTTCGGCGCGCCGACTCTGGTATGCCGCCGGAAGAACTTACTCCGCGCTCTGATTCCATTTCAACCGAAAGCTCCTCCTCACCGCCAGAACCTCCTGGTTCAAACCACAGCGAAACGTCCTCTGGCGTACATTCAAACGCTTCAAATAATTCAGAGCACATACATCATCAACAACAACTGCCCCTACCTCCTCCTCCCGCACAATTACTCTTTAATCATCCACAATTAGCGCAACAACAACCAATCCTTAACCATCAATTAAGTCAAGTTATCGCTTCGCGAAGAACTGCAAGCGTCGTTGATTTAGCGGGCCAAAAAGATGATAATCAGTGGAAAAGTTGTTCGCTACAACGAAATGTGCAACCGCCTAACTTTAGGGGGCAGAATGGGTCCTCCCAAGGGGCTAGGGTTGATTATTCTGCCGCACCTAGCTCACTAACTCGTAATATTGAGCCTGGTTACGGTTACGCAGGAGCAAAGGCTCAAAATCTCAAAAATGACGGTGCTAATTATGGATATGCATCTCAAAACATAAGAAATGATAACTCAAATTACGGGTTGAACAATTCTACTTCTCAAAATCTAAAAAATGATGGCTCAAATTTTGGATTCAACAATTCACCGACTCAAAACCTCAAGAATGATGGCTCAAATTATAGTTACAACAATTCCACGACTCAAAATATCAAAAATGAAAGCTCTAATTATGGTTCTAATTCTCAAATCCCCAAAACGAACTCATCTAGTTACATTCATAACAACCTGAATTCCCAGTCCCCTAAAGTAGACCCCTCTGCATTCTACAACCACTCAAACCCGCAGAATTCTAAAATGGACCCATCCGGTTACGGTTTTACCAAGTCTAATCCACAAACTCAAAATATAGATCATTCCGGTTATAATTACAACTCTTTTAACTCCCACACCCCCAAAAAAGAGCCAGTAAATTTTAATTCCAACTCTCAACAAGATTTTTCTGGGTTCCAAGTCATAAAAACCGAATCTCATGAAGCCGAAACCCACCGTCGTAACTCTAGTTATGGTTACAGTCCGGTTATAAAACCAGAACAAATAGTTCGGCATAACTCAATTTACGGGGGTTCCGCACCGATAACCACCAATAATTCGGAAACCATTACGGTTAGGGCGTCTATTTATGGTTACACCACAACCGGTTCGGTTACCAGTGATACTAACGATGTGGTTCAGTATTCTCCTAGTACCAGTCAACAGGGTCTGTACGGTTACACTGTTAAACCTAATAATAATGACGTTACTAGTCCGCCAAATGGGATTTATGGGTTTACCAAAGCGAAAGTCTCCCAGGGTGATGTCCCAGAACATGGAATACCAGTTATATTAGAAAACACTGAAAGCACAGTAGTTATAAGACGTAAAGCCGTCAAACCATTGGCAGTGGTTGAAACAATTCCGGTTATAACAGAAGAGCCGTTCGGTCGCTCAACCAACATGAAGATGACGTCGTTCACCGAAAATAACGACCTGAAAAATATCCAATCCTCATCTGCGACCCTTCCACATTACCCCACCCAGCCTATGCAGCCACAGAACCAATATCCACATTGTTCCACGATGCCCCTTCCGCATAATAACCAAACAGGAACGCCACCCCCTAATTTGGGGGCTGGTACCAGTTGTAATGTGTATCCCAGACAACATTCAACAATACCAACTCATCATAATGGTGTGCGACTGTTTCCCCCAAACCAAAATCCCTATACTAAAAGGATTCAAAACATACAAAATGGCGGAATTCGAGGTTCTAGTGAAGGAATTTATGGAAGTACTAATGGACAGAAACCAACAGGCGATATATATCATTATAATTCTTAAGTTATAAATTAATTTATGCTAGGAGGGGCAACACTGGTTCAAAATTTTACTTCAACTAAAGTTAGAATCATTTGTTTAAATCTTTTTTAGGACTACATATCATCTTCATAACGTATTTTAATCTAATCAAATCATATTTTTTCAAATGCATATTCTATTTTGAACGAAAATAGTATAAATTACTTCTAAATTCATCATATCATAAAAAGGTTGCCGCTACTAGCACTCAAAATATATCCCCAAAACGCGTTGTGATGTAACTAGATTTTAGCGCACGTAGGGTTGTATTTAGTAACACTTTCGCCCCCCAGAAACTGCCCTTAAAGCTAAATTAAAAATAGTCCGGGCTTTAACGCCGTTTATAACCGGACTGCAGAATATTATACAGGGTTGCGCCATATGAAAAACCGAAAACGTTACAATAATATCGACACATAAAATGCACAATTTAGTAAATTTTAGCTAGGGCGGCATTTGAGGCAAAAAGCGCTGCTCCGATCAGTTTTTATTCAATATATCCTCAAATGCTGAATGACATCGGTCATATTCAAATAATAAATTATTATATATAAATATATACATATATTTTTACAATTCAGTTGCATATACAGGCTTCTTTAAAATACCAAAGATATCTAATTTAGTATTGTAGATTTTTTACATTCCAATATTTAAAATAAGACACACACACACATACACAAATTTAATGAAACTAAAAGTAACCAACTGTGGACCATCGAAATATCGGCTTATAAACTCATATCATCAAACAAACAAACAAAAATCATCATTTTAGTTAATTACTCACAAAGAAATCTACAACAATAACATTTTTTACATTTATAATATTAGGTACACAATGTGGAAACATCATTTTTATGTTGGGTTCAACTGTTAATATTTAAAAGTAATTTAAAACAATTTTATAGATCTATATATGTTTTTCCCCCATAAATAAATGTACATTATTTCGTTTTCTGTTGAATTTAAATGATTAAGTTGGTTTTGAAGTCTCAAAAATTAATTTTAAATATTAACAGTATGTTGGTAGTAGTGTAAATAATTATTTATGCATAGTAATAGGTTTATTTATTCATAATTTGTACATTTGTAATTGTCTATATGTATACCCATTTATTTTTACGTTTACCTACCAGAGTTGGCAAACACTGTTCCTTACTACAAATAATTTATTATGTGCAAATGCTATTTATATATATAATGGAGTTGTTTATTTCAAATAGAAACAATTTGAAATAAATCATTTCACATCCCTTGGTTAACTATTATTACCTATATTGTTATATTCTCGTAATAACAATGAACAATAATACTCTATAAAAATAAGTATAACTAACTGTCGATTTATTATAATAAATAAATATTCACAAATTTGTTGTTCCGATTATCAAATTTGTCTAGTAATATAATTGCAACATTGATTCTAGTAAATTTAGGACCATATATATTATATGTAAATGAAATTCAGACTGATTATACTCAAAATCCATAGGGCAAATTTGAAACCGTCGGATTTATTATCATGTAAACGTAAACATGTGTTTCTGTTTCATCGTTGAATATTGTTTACTTTTATTTAACTATTTGATGTAAAAATGAACAATAAATATCAATAATTAATTAATGAAATTACATTTAACTCCCCCCACCCCCCGTAAAAAATTCAAATTTGAAATATAAGTTCATTAGGGGCCATATATATTATAATAAAAATGGATCTTAAATCTAAGTTCAACGTGTCATAGGGCCTATAGGAAAATTTGACATTTAAACATGGCTTATCTATGCAGGCAGCCATCTTAAGAAACACTACACAGATATTTTCCCATTTCAATATTTAAATGTTATTTATGAGGATATTGAGATAATTTATGATCGATTTTCCTCTAAATAGCTTTAAAATAGAATAAAATTCCTATGAAATAACTTTTAAATTAAATTTAATGACTGTTAATGTATAGTAACGCTAACTTCAGTGTGGTGAGCGTACGGATTTTCTGTACATTGTGGCACGCGTTGTTATAACAAATTTTACGTTTCTAACCTTTAATAACAACACGTTATTTAATGTTTGATCAATAAATACAAGCAAAACTGCTAAAATGAAAGTCGAAGAAGTGAAGTCGACTGTTAAAACACAAAGAATCAGCGCTCATAGTCACATAAAAGGTTTAGGTCTGGATGAAAATGGTACAGCAATCCCAAGTGCAGCAGGCCTCATTGGGCAAATTGCCGCTCGTGAGGTATTTAACCGTTTTGAAGCACTTAAAAAAGCACTGCAATAATACTTAAGTAATGATTAATAACCCAACAGGCTGCAGGTATTGTAGTAGATATGATTAAGAGTAAAAAAATGGCTGGGCGAGCCGTTTTGCTTGCGGGGCCACCGGGCACGGGTAAAACTGCAGTGGCCTTAGCCATCGCGCAAGAACTTGGCAATAAAGTGCCATTTTGCCCGATGGTTGGATCTGAAGTTTACAGTACGGAGATCAAAAAGACTGAAGTGCTCATGGAGAACTTTAGGCGCGCGATAGGGCTTCGCATTCGTGAAACTAAAGAGGTTTACGAAGGCGAAGTCATCGAGCAAACACCGGTTGAAACGGAGAATCCAGTCGGCGGTATTTATCAATACAAGTCAATAATTAGTCGAGGATTTCTATTGATTTTTTATTGATTCTAGGCTATGGCAAAACGATTAGTCACGTTGTAATCGGTTTAAAAACCGCAAAAGGAACGAAACAATTAAAATTAGACCCGTCTATTTACGAATCTCTACAAAAAGAAAAGGTTGAAGTTGGCGATGTTATTTATATTGAAGCGAATAGTGGAGCTGTTAAACGTCAAGGTAGATCTGATTTGTACGCCACTGAGTTCGATTTGGAGGTATTTTAATTATTTATATCCCCACAGCCCAACGCTCCAATTAAATGTGTTTTTTGTTTTGTTTTTAATCACTTAAAGGCGGAAGAATATGTTCCACTACCCAAAGGAGATGTACACAAAAAGAAAGAAGTAATCCAGGATGTGACTCTTCACGATTTGGATATTGCAAACGCGAAACCCCAAGGAGGACAAGATATTATGTCAATGATGGGGCAGCTGATGAAACCGAAGAAAACTGAAATAACTGGTAAGATTTGGGATAAGAAATGCCGTGCACACCTCACTCATCTTTCTATCTTAGACAAACTGCGCAAAGAAATCAACAAAGTCGTCAATAAATACATCGATCAAGGCATCGCCGAGTTGGTACCCGGGGTACTGTTCATCGACGAAGTCCACATGCTGGACATAGAAACATTTACCTATTTACACCGCGCCCTAGAAAGCGCCATCGCCCCAATTGTCATTTTCGCAACAAATCGTGGCAAATGCGTCATCCGAGGCACCGAGGACATCATTTCCCCTCACGGAATACCTCTAGATCTGCTAGATCGACTCCTAATCATTAAAACTATGTCCTACCTAAGGTGCAAACGACGTTCAGCGCAAGAAAACCACCAGAGATTTAAAAGAATTTTGCGTTTCAGACCCGACATGGAACAAATCCTAAAGCTCCGGGCACAAACTGAAGGTTTAACCATCGATTCCGATGCATTATCGACGCTAAGCGAAGTGGGATCGAAAACAACTCTAAGGTACAGTGCAAATGCTATTGAATTACATTTTTTTAACTAATTTCACACCAATGTTTGGGCCGCCTAATCATTGTTAATACTTAGATACGCCATCCAACTATTAACTCCTGGATTTTTAACGGCAAAAGTCAACGGGAGAACTTCGATTAACAAGGCCGACATTGAGGAAGTATCTAGTTTGTTTTTGGACGCGAAATCATCCGCGAAAATCCTATCGCAACAACGCGATAAATTTATGTTTTAAATTCCACATAACTCGATGAAAAACTACCTTAATTAGAGTTTATTTTCTGTAATTTTTATGTTCTTTATAAATAAATCAATGCCTAAATGCGAAATATATAATTTAAATTATAGTATTCAAAATCGACCAATCTGCATCAGCCATTTGGTCCAACCACTTGTTATGAGAGATCTGATTGGTCCAAGTATCCCGAAAGCCTCGTCACATCTGGTGGCGTCTTTCCATTGGTCCACTCGGCCGCTGTCATTTTAGTCTCGTATATTTGGCATGTCGTGTCAGTGTTAAAATAGGTGTTTTTGGCTTAAAAACGTGTTAAGTATACTTTAAATCGAGTGTAGTTAGTCGAAATTCAACACTAGTTACAATGAAGTATCTAGTTTTATTATTTATAGGCTTATATTTAATATGCGGTACGTAGTCTAAGGTTATTGGTCATTTTTTTGATTGTGGATTTTACTGTGTTTATTTGTGTAATTTAAGATGTTGCTTTGGGGGATATCAATGTGGCTAGTGAAGGAACGGTCGAAAAGGTCGATTTGGATCTTGGAGCAAGTCGAGAAGGATCCAGAACCGGTAAGTCTAAATGCGTCTATGTACATTTTTTTTTATATTGATAAACTCATTTTTTATTCGATATTTGATACATTACTATTCGTTATTTGATACATTTTGTGGGATTGCGGTTACATGATTGTTTTCCGGGTTAGAATTACGGTTTTTGGTCCATCGTAAGAAGATAAAGTTTGATCAAATGGTCCATACGTCTTGTGAAATAAATTCGCTTATCAGTCTTATCAATATTTGTGAATTGAATATGTTGATACCAGCCATATCTGTATATAAAAATGCAACAATAAACAAATCTACATTTGTAAGATTTTCCAATCAAACCTTTGATTCTCTGTAATATGAGTCGCATATTTGTCGCTAGGCCCTTGAATAACTAGTTTTTGAGCCTCTTTTTCGATTAACTCGGGTTCGAAATTGTATTGGTCCTTCGTCGAGATTTTCCCTGTGACTGTGTGAGCTAACACCGTACATTTGAGCACGATTTTGAGCGTCTTTTTGCGACAAATTCCATACTTACGAGTCCTCAAAGGTAGTCCAATTCGTACATATGACTTTCCACTCAATAGTTTATGTCCGAAATTTACTTTAAACGGAATATTTTTCGCCTTTTTCTCTTCTTGTTTCAACGGTAGTTCATACATTTTAATTCAGAAGTTTTATCGATATTTTTATGGGGGTTTCGTGATATATTTCGGAAACCAATTTTGATATAATCGTAATTTTATTAATTGTATTATGAAATAAATTGTTTAAAATCCATATTTGGGGCTGTTTTGAGAATGATTTTAAATTGCGCTTGCATTTGTACTTATTTTGGATTTTACTCGTTTTTTCGCAACTTAGACGACGAGGTAGTCCAAAGAGAAGAAGAAGCAATCAAATTAGATGGACTTAACGTTGCACAATATAAAGAACTTCGGGATAAGTCTGAGAAGTTTACTTTTCAAGCTGAAGTCAATCGCATGATGAAACTAATCATCAATTCGTTGTATAGAAATAAAGAGGTAAGTCTCTGGTCCACTTCCGCAATGTAGTTCCCTTTTAAATAAATAAACCATCATTTCTTAGATTTATTTACGTGAATTAATCTCAAACGCCTCGGACGCTCTGGATAAAATCCGAATGCTCTCTTTAACGGACGCGAAAGTATTGGATACAAATCCTGAATTGAATATTCGCATTAAAGCTGATAAGGACGGGAAGTTTTTGCATATTACTGACACGGGAGTTGGGATGACCCGACAGGATTTAGTCAACAATTTGGGGACGATTGCAAAATCGGGAACCGCCGAATTTTTAAATAAAATGCAAGACGCCTCCGCCGAAACTTCTCAGGATATGAACGATATGATTGGTCAATTCGGTGTCGGATTCTATTCAGCATTTCTAGGTATGTCACAAGATAACCTCGGGGTATTTATTTGTTATGAATAAATTGAATTCATTTAATTATAGTTGCGGATCGCGTGATTGTAACGACAAAACATAATGACGACCCCAATCAGTATATTTGGGAGTCCGACGCATCGAGTTATACAATTGCGGTGGACCCCAGGGGGGCTACACTTAAAAGAGGAACGACAATCAGCCTCCAATTGAAGCCTGAGTCTGTGGACTTTTTAGAAACTGAAACTATTAAGAATTTAGTGAAGAAATACTCGCAGTTCATCAATTTCCCGATTTATCTTTGGAACAGCAAGACGATTGAGGTGGAGGAACCTTTAGACGCCGACGAAATCGGCGATAAGGACGATGAGAAAGCAGAAGATGAAGTTGAAGACGCACAGGTATAGAATAATTGTTTATACTCTGAAATAACGTCCGTGAAATTTGAGATTGTATGTTTAAATCGAATGATCTTTTATCTAACTTGTCCCATTCCTTTAGGTCGAAGAGGAAAAGGAAGATAAACCCAAAACCAAGAAAGTAGAAAAGACCGTCTGGGATTGGGAAGTTCTGAACGATTCAAAACCAATCTGGACTCGAAAGCCGAATGAAATTAGAGATTCGGAGTACGATGAATTCTACAAAGCCCTCACCAAGGACACCAAAGATCCTCTAACGAAAATTCACTTTGTGGCCGAAGGCGAAGTCACCTTTAAATCAGTTTTATTTGTTCCCAAAGCCCTACCGTCGGAGAGTTTCAACAAATACGGCACGAAAGTAGATAATATCAAAGTAAGTCACTAAAAACACGCAATTATTATATGCAATACCACATTTTCTTTTCTGTAGTTATATGTTCGTCGCGTGTTTATAACGGATGAATTCAACGATATGATGCCGAATTATTTAAGTTTCGTTCAAGGCGTTGTCGATTCTGATGATTTGCCATTAAATGTCTCCCGCGAAACGTTACAACAGCACAAATTAATTAAAGTTATTAAGAAGAAATTGGTGCGCAAAGTGCTGGATATGATCAAGAAAATCGCCAAGGAAGAATACGAAAAATTCTGGAAAGAATACTCAACAAATATGAAACTAGGAGTGATTGAGGATCCCAGCAACCGAACCCGGCTAGCCAAGTTGCTCATGTTCCACTCCAGCAACGGTGAGTAAACTATTTATTTTTAATCTTCAGTGCAGTGCAGTGATGTTAATACAATCTAATTGTGTGTAGGTAAAGAAATGACTTCGTTAGCTGATTACGTGAATCGTATGAAGCCCAATCAAGATAAAGTGTATTATATCGCCGGTTCAAATAAAGCTGAAGTTGCCAGATCGCCCTTCGTCGAGCGGCTGCTGAAAAAAGGCTATGAAGTGCTGTTTTTGGTGGAAGCCGTTGACGAATACTGCATTTCCGCGATCCCAGACTTCGAGGGTAAGAAATTCCAAAATGTCGCCAAAGAAGGCTTCTCGCTCGCGGACCAAGAAGGTGGCAAAGAAAAGTTAGAAGAACTCAAGTCTGTCTACGAACCTTTGACCAAATGGTTAGGGGACAGCGCCCTGAAGGACGAAATCGCCAAGGCTGAAGTGTCTGAGCGTTTGAGTGACTCTCCATGCGCCTTAGTGGCTAGCATGTTCGGATGGACTGGAAACATGGAAAGGCTTGCTGTTTCTAATGCTCACCAAAAGTCAG
This sequence comes from Nebria ingens riversi, assembly GCA_018344505.1. Lineage (NCBI taxonomy): Eukaryota > Metazoa > Arthropoda > Insecta > Coleoptera > Carabidae > Nebria > Nebria ingens. The sequence continues at coordinate 160,238 of JADQWA010000207.1, forward strand.
ACGACCCACAGAGATCGTAAGTTCATTTTAGAATTAAATTAAACGAAAAAATATATATAAAAAGTATTTATATTTTTAATATATTGTTGTCATTTCCAGCTACTACTTGAACCAGAAAAAAACTCTGGAGATCAACCCTCGTCATCCTCTTATGAAGGAGCTTCTCCGTCGGGTTGACAATGACCCGGGTGACCCAGAAGCCAAAGACATGGCATTAATGTTGTTCAGGACCGCAACTCTACGTTCCGGTTACATGTTACGCGAGACCGCGGACTTCGCTCTTTCAATTGAGCATATGATGCGCCAGACTCTTGGTGTGCCCCTTGGAGAACTCCCAGAAGATGAAGACGACCTCGACCAACCCGAATACAACTCCAAAGACGACGAAGAAGACATAGAAGACGACGAACATGATGAACTTTAAAAAGTGCCCCGAAAATATTGATTTGTATTTTAATTTTTGGTATTTAAAAGACTGCTGTTTCAAATTTGGATTATTTTACGCAGATATATCCAAATTTATTCATTTTTGTATTTATTACAGGCCCTAAGCCAGTGGCTCTTAACATTTTCAGCAATTTGTAATTGTTTATAAGTTATAAGACTATTTATTTGAATTCTAAATCATTTCGACTTCCTATTGTTATTTTGCATTAGTTTAATTGTAGTATTAAAGTCATTTGGCAATGAGCAAATTGTTTAAAAACTTAATTATATTGTAAAACAAAGTTCTGTTTTTGTTTAAATTTCAATTTATTTGGACTTGTAATCAGTTAAATGTTGTATAAATAATTGTAATTTATTGCTACAGCACAAGTTCTAAACTTGTCTCGTGGTAAGAAATCAGTTTCATTAAGTTAAGAGCCACCGAAATATTGTTTATATTTTTTTGTAATGTTTATACGAATTTGTATTTTAAATACAATAATAAATAGCGTACTTTCATTCGTTTCTACTATTTTTATGGATGTTGCAATCCATAATAAATATTGTATAATTTTTAATCATAAATGTATCATATATGCACAATAAACAATCGAATAGCTCAATCATTTTGGTTAGACAACATGCTGACGAGAAAAATGTTGGTTTCGTTTTGAATGCCGCCAATAAAAAATGTGCCATTCGCTTTGGCTGACATCTTACGGTGAACATTGAACTGCATTATAGAGTCTTCATTGTGACGTCACATCTAATTTTGGCTTCGTTTTGAATGCCGCCAAAAAAATAGAGCCTTTGCTGTGACGTCACAATATGACGTCATTTCTTGACCTTTTCCAGTCTATGTGATCCGGATACCAAATCGTTATTTCGCGTTTTTGAACTCAAAAACTGAAAAGTTTGAAGTGACGTCACATATATATAAATTATTTTTATGCTTTTTAGGAGCATATTGCTAACTATTGGATTGTTTATTGTTATTATATGGTATAATTAATTAAAAAGCATCATTTGTATATATAATCAATGCACTTATACGGTGTATTGTTTAAATAAAGCAGTTTATTGTGTTTAAGTGTTATGTTTAATTGTAATTTGTTATATATACTCTGTAAACAATTGTAAATGGGTTATTCTTAAATAAAACAATATAAATACTGTAATAACAATTTATTTTGTTTATTATTTATACATGTATCAACAAAAGCATTAATATATAGACGGAAGGTGTATATACGCTGGCCGTCAGTGACGAGGGAGACGCCGCCAACATTTATAGGCATCCCCTTTAGAAACAGTTTTTACAAAAGGTATTATATTTATCTTATATGGGTACATTGTTTAGTATGTGTATTTAGCATTGTTGATATACAATAAACAATGCAATAGTTAGCAACAATGCCCCTAAAAAGCATAAAAAAAAATTCTATATATGGTGACGTCACTTCAAACTTTTCAGTTTTTGAGTCCAAAAACGCAAAATAACGATTTGGTATCCGGATAACAGGAATTGGAAAGAGTCAAGAAATGACGTCATAATGTGACGTCACAACAAAGACTCTATTTTTTTGGCGGCATTCAAAACGAATCCAAAGTTAGATGTGACGTCACAATAAAGACTCTATAACGCAGTTCAATGTTCACCGTAAGATGTCAGTCAAAGCGAATGGCACATTTTTTATTGGCGGCATTCAAAACGAAACCAACATTTTTCTCATCAACGCAACGTGTATGTACAACATGTTGTCTAACCAAATGTATACCTATTTTTGTAGGTGTATTATTTCTAACTATTCTATTGTACTTGTTGAAGGTTTTAGCTACAAATAAAAAACAATCTCTTTATTAAATCAATGATTTATTTCCAGTTTTATTAATACATATTAACAACATTATTATACAGACCGGCATTGTTTTGTTTATAAGTGTTAGGGGTGACGCCGCCAACGTTTTTATGACTCTCCCTTAGAAATAGACCTTACAAAAAGACATATAAACAATATAAAGGATACATAACAAAGAATACAAGATTAGGATGTTAAGTATAAGGTCGTTAAAGGGTGGTTTTCAGAAATAATACTAATCCTAGGTTTCGTTTATTATCCAAAGATTAACAAATAACAATACAAGTTAAATAAAATCATGTTTCGGTTCAAATTCACATTTATTTCATTAAATTCGCCATCATCTGCAAATTCTTAAAACAATTTCGTATATAAAAATTAATTTTGTTAAAAGTATAAACACCGATAATATTGTTGTAATAAAAAGGGGGCACTAGTAAATAAAATGTTTGGAGGCCAGCCTAGTTGAGTCGTTCTCAACGCACCTAAAATAAGTTAAGAACGACTGAACTATGGGAAGACCATCGAAATATACAATAATATAAATATATGTCATAAACTTAGTTTAAAAACATAACTAAATATAAACTTTGATTGTTTAATAAAAAAATAAACACTTTTCAGTCCTCTTATTGCAAGAGATCCAAACTAATTCGGACTAAACTCAAGTAGAACTAAATTAAACAGCTTTAAATAGTACCTATATAGTTTTCTAAATTTTAGTAATATCATTTTGAAATATATCCATTATATTTCTTTAGTTATTTATTTAATTCTTTTTATTCTAACAGCAATAAATAGTTATTTAATAATCCTAAATTTCCCATAGATCCAGGGAAATAGAACATGTAACTGTCAGCCGTATGTGCAACTTTAGAGCGGTTTGCGCGCGGCGCAAATTATTTTGATTATTTCGAAAAGTCCCTAACTAAACTAAAATGCAATTCTCTTTTGTGTATTATACAAATGTTTAGTGATTTATCGGGCAGAAATCACTAAACAGTGCTACCAAGTTAACCAATCGTTTCATACGAATCAAAGTGAGACAAAGAACACACAAAAAATAAAATTAGTCTAAGTCCAATGAAATCGGCAAAGGATTTTAAAAATAATATACTATTAGTAATAAATAAATGAATAAACAAAATTATACGCTAACTCATAACTCGGATAAAACGATTGTTTAATTAGTTTTCATTAGAACAGGGCGTATTGAATAGTATTTGCAATCGCTAACGTTTTTTCGCGAAAAAATAAATGAATTTTGGAATGATTTAAGTTTGGAGTTTTTCACTTACGCCCTTTTAGTATTAACTAAACATATTCTGTTGTGTAGCATCATTTTCAAACTCACTCCAAGCGCTGTTCAGCTCCATGAAGATTAATTTCGCGATGTTTTCATGTTCCGTACCACTTTGCTGAAAATACACACGAATTAAAATCAATAAATTACTAATCTTAATTTGGACATAGAACATTATAGAATTGCTTCTTACGAGGCAAAGCTTACTTTATCTGGATGACAGGCTAGACAGGCTTTCCTATAGGCTTTTTTGACATCGGTTGCGCTTACTAACTGATGCATATCACACTTATTCCACTTTGCCCCGTCCCAGAGCACTGTATGTACCGAACACAAAAGCGCCCTGATATTGGTTCGTTTGCCCTCAACCTAAACAACACAAAATTAACTTAATACATCTGTCCCAATAAATGGGATGCCACAATTTTAATTTAAAACTTGAGAGCATTGCATTAAAATTTACCCATTCTAAGATTTTGAGCTTTTCCGGGTCCATAGTGAGCACCAGATCCTCTTTGCGCATTTCATTTATTGTCCTAGGGGAATTATCACGTTTTGACGCAAATTGGTAGCCCTGTGAACCCAGTAAATCCCCAAACACATCCCCGGTTTTTGGCTTACCTACTTTTTGATCTGAAACCCCCACAGCAAACAAAAACATCAAATATATATATATATATATATATATATATATATATATATATATATATATATATATATATATATATATGTATAATTACTTTATTGTCTATTGATTGTACTTACTTGGATCATTTTTATTACTATTTATAACCGTATCGAAATGACTCCGACTATAATCAGGTCTTAAGTCCGCTGCTGGTGATCTAGCTTGGTGTATAGGGGTGGTTTGTGCGTTCACAGGGGTGGCCTGGTGTATGGGCGTAGTTGGAGGCACCCGATGTGGAGAGTGGCCACCATCCGATGCGCCTGAATTGGGGGAGCTTTGCCCGGCAGCCCAACTCGCTGACAAATTACCTAAGCACGCACATTTCCACAAGTATTCATAGAGTAACGGAATAACACAACAAAAGAAAAAGAAATGACAAAGGAATTGGTGTACAAGAGGATATTTACCTAAATCCGCAAACAAATCCGTAGGTTTGGTGTGGGGAACTTCGCTGCTTTTAGCCATGGCCGGATTGGACGTTGTATGATTCATCGGTTTGATCCCTGCACCCAAATCAGTCCAACCGCCCAATAAATTATCTTTATTTTCGTTAGAAGTTGCAAATGGGTCAAATAATAATGGGGCAGCGTTACCGCTGGTTTTATTAGTGGAAAAGTCACCGAAACTCGCATCGCCAATGGGGCACGAGGTGAAATCGCCGAAACTATCGGTACTGGTATCACCGAAGCCGCCCAACAGATCCACATTGGAGGAACTTGCGGTTTTCTTTGGTGTTGAGTGTTCTGTAAAGCCTGCGCTTAAGTTCAGCAGATCTACTGCTTCTTCGAGGTTTGTTGGCTTCTCAGAGAGCTTAGTAAAAAAAAAACTGTTTTATTTTATGTTTAACTTATTTTTTAAACTATTTATAAGAATTACCAATAAATTATCTAAACTTGATGATATACAAATACAATCTAATATTATAAACGATTAGTTTAATAAATTAAAAATCAATAAAATCCTACCTTAACTTCCGATTCGATTGTCTCAATATGAATAGCTTTAGGCGACGGAGGCGCAGGCCTATGGGGCCTCTCAGGTCGTTCGGGGACCTTTGGAGTCACTTTTTTCTCCGTGGCTGCAGGTTTACTAACTAAATAATACAAAAAGAAATACAATCAACAACAGTCCCAATTCAACAGCAAAAACACTCACCAAAAGTATCAACAGTCTCATCCATTTCAACCTGCGACGAGAATATACAATTGGGGCTGCGCTTGGAAGTGTCCGTGAACCAGGGGGCCGGTTGCGAAGGCCGACGCTCTGAATCCGAAACGAACACACTCAAAGCCGCCTGGAACCGATCTTGGTAGTGATCGTGGTTCTCGATCAGTTCGTCCAGTTCCGATTTCACGAACTTCAACAGAGTTTCTTCTTCGCAAATAAAACCGGTGTGGAATTGCAGCTGACAGATTTTTATTCCGGTAGGTTTACCTTGATTCATAACGCCACCTAAGTTGTGACGAGCATGGTACACCACCACGCACACGTCACCACACACGTTTGTGTTTAACGGTAAAACACACTAAAAAACATTAATTAATAATAATAATAAAAGTTATACGTTGTTGCTTTGTTGTAATACCTTTCCTTCAGCCAGATTAAACAATCGCATACGTTCGTAATCTAATAATGTCGACATAACGCAACGTTCACCGCTGTAAACCTCGACGTATGGTCTGCAACCATCTCTAACTTTAGTAAACAACGGCACCGGCTGTAGTATAACTTGCACTAAAGTTACTGGCTTATGATGCGGTAGTAACGATTCAGAATGGTGGGAAATACCGCGTACTATATCCGATAAATAGTATAAATACCGTAATTCTGAGGGGCGCATTTGGGGCGGTTGTCGCTTAACAGCAAACATTTGCAGCGCGTCTTCAGGCACGGCGAAAAGTCCTGCGTAAATCAACAACGCGCAAACAAGCGTTGCTGATGTCGCTTTTCCATCCTAAATTAAATTAAATCAAATTATTCCAAACAACCGAAACATTACACAATTACTTACAGTACAATGTATAACAACTACATTACGACTGTCCCCATCCAGATATTGGTATAAATCTTCCACCATTTGGTACATAGAGTTCAACAGTGGTGCTTTATGGCACGGTGGGTACGCGAACCCGCAATCGACAACTCTTGCGGACCCGAAACGCGATTGGTAACCCCGCCCCGAGACATTATAAATCGAGTAACGCGGATGCCGAGAATCCAAAAACACTTTTACTTCATCGACATGATTCGTCCTGTACGCCGATTCTAATCCCTCGGACGGAAACGGCATTACGAGAATCCGTGATGTAACGTAACTAATATCTAGATCGGATCTAGCGATTGTTCTATCGAAACGATCACAAATTAAACCAATTGAATCGCTTTGGCTATGGCACTGAAAATACTCACTGTTGCATCGTTTGCATAACTTTGGAACTAGTATCTTTTAAGTTCTTCAAGAAACTGCCCGCCCCGCCTTTAAACGAACTGAACAACCCACTTGATGGTTGTTTCGAGTCGGGTGGTCTTTGCGGCTGTACCGGACGTTGATTAGCGGGTGGAGGTCGTTGTGGCGGCGGAGTTCGAACGTGATTGACTGGAGCGGGCGGAGCCGGTCGTTGTGGTGGTGCAGGTTTGGGAGGCGCGTGGTTTGGAGATGAGTTAAAATCAGGTGAATCAGGTGTGGAATTCGGGAGTTTCATTGGGAAGTCTAATGGGGTTCTTAGGCTAAAGTTAGATGATTCTGAAATAGCGGCAAGTCGTTCTAAGACTCCAGAGACGTTTAGGCGTTGAGAAGGGTTCACTTGTAAGCAACCGCCTGGAAATATGTATGTATGTATGTATGTATGTGTGGTTCGAAATAGGTTTTCGGACTAATTTCGGAGGAGTTACTTACGTATAACGTCATGGAATATCCCGTATTTAGGGTCGCCTACAGGTAGAGTATAATTGCCATTAAGTATTCGCAATTTTGCCCCATCTTCGAAGGGGTGTCTCATATAACATAACGTATATAAGATACAACCAAGCGCCCAGGCGTCTGAAGCGGGGCCTACTTGGTAATTACTCCAAGTGTCCACCATTTCTGGTGCACGATACATGGGAGTGGTAAACCGGGCCATCTAGCATGAATCGAGGCATTTAAGTAATTGTAACTTAAGAAAATCAATAATAATAATAAGAAAAAAATAATTGTCCACTGAAAATTAAACTTACTGTATCCTCCAGCATGGAGCGTTGCCCAGCGCTCCAAGTAGCGTCCGGTTGGAACTGTACCGTAGTAGCAGACCCGAAATCGCATAGTTTTATATTTCCATCGGTGCCAATGAGTAAATTCTCCATTTTCAGATCGCGATGCGTGATTGCCGGGTTCTGCACGTGCATATGTTGGACAGCGCGACACGTTTGATATAAAATACAACAAATTTTGTCCGGGTCGAACGGAGTGGTTCGTTGTTGTAAAACTTCCACAAGCGATCCACCTAGAGTTCATCTATTGTAGAGTTACATTTACACATAATCCGTGTTGGTTTTACCTGTACAAAGCTCCGTCAACAGTAAATACTCTGCCATGCCATGAGTTGTTTGTGTTTTGTCAATAAAAGAGGCGGAAATATATTGAATGATATTTGGATGACCAGAAATTTGTTTTAAAATATTTATTTCTTGTAAAATATTTGTTTTAGCCTCCTCATCCGCAGCTAATAGTCGCTAAAATAGTTTTAAAAAAAAAAAACTAACTTTAAAACTACACATATTGCATGGTGTTCAATTACATATTAACATAATCCAATCACATATTTATATATCAAAGTTAAACACTGATAAATCATATTAAATTACCACTTTTATTCGTCATTCAAATATCATATTACAGGTTAGAAAAAAAAAAATCACTTACTTTGAGAGCAAATTCCTTGCCCGATGCAATGTCCTGGGCTCCGAAAACTATTGCAAATCCACCTAAATATACAATAAATCAAATACCACTGCGCGAAATATCGATTTCAATACTAAAATACCTTCAGCGATCACTTTTTTCACTCGTAATTTTACCGTGCCTATCTCGACGATTTGTCCCACAAAACTATTGTCAATTTGGCCATTGTTCGACGAACTAAAGTACTCGAAAGCCGATTTAAACAAATCACTCATTTTGACTGATTAGTTTCGATTTGAAAATGTTTTATATCAAATGTTTAATCATTTCTTTTATGTGACTGACTGACAGGATTTTTGACAAGCCACTTCAGTAGTGCAGCTGTCAAAAATCTGGGGGAATTAGCCATCAGAAAAAGTTACTAGATTATTTGTATTTACTCCTTTTTTTTTAAACAATAAACGAGAAAAAGCGATATTATTTATAGTAAACAGGCTTAAATAAGCAGCTTCATTGCAATTAAAGATGTAATTGTTATTAAAAAGAGTTTAATCATTTTTATGGCAATTTATTTAGGGGATTTTTCTATGTAACTAAACTCGGGAAATCTAATGAATTTAAATTTAAAAATGTAAATAACCGATTTGAAATCAATACAGATGAATCATAAACGATAAATCTAACTTTCGAAGCGTCTAAATAGTTAAATTTATGTAATAACAGGTTGGTAAAATATAGCGGTAAAGTATTGATTTTTTTGAACGGCTAGTAGGATTTTTATGACAGTGACAGTTCATACAACATGTCAAATCAATCCCCGTCATCAAGTTTAAATCGTGTTTTACCAAAAAATGGCCAGTTAATTTTCGAAGATAAAACCGAATTAATAATGTGTAAACCGCGTTTGATTCCCCTCAAAAGCTTAACGTTGCAAAAACTCGAGAATATGCAGAAAGAAATCAAAAATACAAACTTGCCGTCAGGCGAAAAATAGTTTAGCCAGTGCGTTTTAGCAATATTTTGTGTAATTTTAGTGTAGTAAATTAGAAAACATGAGTGTAGGACCATTAATTACTGAAATAGTGTTAGCTTTTGTCGTAGCTGCAAGTATTTTGTATCGATACGGTAACTGGTTTCGCCACCATATATTTGTGACTTTATCGGTACTCTTAGCGTGGTATTTTAGTTTTTTAATCATTTTCGTGTTGCCTTTGGATGTTAGTTCTGTAAGTAGTACTTTAAATAACACTTTTTACACCTAGTTGTAGTTTAGCAATACTTTTGTGTAATTATTTTAAGTAAAATGAGCAGAAAACACCTTAAACTTTTGTACTTTCATCTTAATATATCAAAAAATAATTTTAAATTCTAAATGACAAATCGTAGTCCTTATTACACCATCGGTTAGAGTATTAGTACAAGTTAAACTAATGGTTCGAATCTCTGAGATTAAAATAACAACAAATTAGTTTTAAATGTGTAAATTAATGAATAAATATTTAGTTAAATGCATGGTTCTTATAGTATGACCTATGAAATGATTGTAATCATTTTTTTGTAGAATTAAACAATATTTTCTAACCGTTTTTAGACCGTCTTTCGACAATGTATCGAAGACAACATCCATTTCAATTCTAGCGACTTTGGGAACTCTACAATTCCTCCAACACTATGCGAGGAACCCTGGACCAATGTACCAGAAAACGTATTTCCAAATTTATGGAGAATCGTTTACTGGAGTTCACAATGCCTCACATGGTACATAACATAGAGATCAAATGTCACTACTAAAGTGTTATGATGCACTAATATGATTTCCGATATATTTCAGGCTAATTATGCCTATGATGCAATCTTATATAAAAGCGGGCGATTTTACAGTCCGCGGCAAACTCAAATCGGCTCTAGTCGACAATGCGATCTACTATGGATCGTACTTATTTATTTGCGGCATTCTACTAATTTATTTAGCTCTTAAACCTGGTATTCATCTAGACGGGTATGTTGTATAGACGAAATTTGGCGCCGCGGTAATGATCGGAAACAATGTTCTAGGCAACAAATAAAAGCGATAGCCTCCTCAGCTAGTAACACCTGGGGGTTGTTCCTACTGGTGCTCCTCCTAGGCTACGCCCTAGTCGAGATCCCTAGGAGTTTGTGGAACAGCTCAAAACAAGGTTACGTGCTGAGTCATAGTTATTTCAAAGCAGCGAAACTTAGTTCAGATAAATGTGAAGCGGAGGAAACGGTTGATGATATTTTGGAGTCATTACAAGCGGTTTCAGTTGCGATTCATCCAGGGCATATATTATATGAACATTTAGAGACCATTTTGCAAAAGGTTCCGATCGAGTTAAGGGATCGGATGAGTCGAAGACAGCTACCAGAAGATACCCAGTCGGACGCGCCCAGTGACAAAGCGTTGATTCGTCTACATAGACAGGTAATATAGTGAAACGCTTTGTTTCCGAAATGGAATGTTAATTAGTGGCGTGTGACATTTTAGGTAATCAAATCTTTGCAAACTCTCCAAAGGACTGAGACGCAATGGAATATTTTGGTGGCGAAAATATTCGATTTGGAAGATATCCATAAGAATCAAGTGTCCAGAGATCACAGATTTAAACATACGTTCCAGAAAAACCGGAATTCATGCGTCCGGATTTTGTATAATCCTACTTTAGGTACGTTAAAATTACGTTTATATCAATATTTATTACTGCGAAATTAATTAATATTCTAGAATGGTACTGCAAGTGTGTACTGTACGGTTACATGCAAAAATTATTAGCAATTATTTGTGGGGTCCTAAGTTTCGCGGTAGTGTGGTCCGAAGTGACGTTCTTCAATAAAAGTCCGGTTTTATCAATTTTTGCTAAGATTGTCAATGTAGCCAAGAGTAAATATGAATATTTAACTATTGAGGCAAGTCTAGACTAAACATCCCCAAATTTGCAAATATAAATACTAGTAGTAAATTTGATTCTAGGTGCTATCAACAGTAATCATCGCTTATCTATGCTATTGCGCCTATTCAACAGTCCTTAAAATCCGTGTATTGAACCTATACTACCTTGCCCCGCATCACCAAACCAACGAGTACAGTTTGATATTCTCCGGCATGATGTTGTGCCGCCTTACACCGCCGATGTGTTTGAATTTTCTGGGTTTAATCCACATGGACTCGCATATTATTAAAAACAAAGTAATGGAAACGCATTACACGCAAGTGATGGGCCATATGGATGTGATTTCCATCATTTCAGATGGATTTAACATTTATTTTCCGATGTTAATCCTAGGCTTTTGCTTAGCGACTTATTTCAGTTTGGGTTCGCGGTTATTATCACTGTTAGGATTTCAGCAATTTGTTGGCGACGATGAATTAACCACTGATTTAGTGGATGAAGGCAGAGAATTAATTAAAAGAGGTAATTCAACTAGGGTTTAATAGGATTGATTCTATGGAGACTTTTATTTTGGTAGAAAAACGGCGAAGACAACGCGCTGAAGAGTCTGTGACGCGGAGAAGAGAATTCCAGGATCGATTTAATACAGGATCCGGAAACCGATACCGAACCATACGCAATAGTACTGATACAGGTATACAATTATTATTTAAACAAAGTAATGAAATAAAAAACATAAATCGTTTTTCAGTGCGGCCTCATCGAGACGAACCAAGAGATTCATCTCGGGCAGGGCTGTTGCGGTCTGCAGAACCGTTAGATTATTACGCAGGCACCAAATTCGCTACAGATGAGATCGATACTCGATTACCAACAGGTAAAACGCAATTAAACTTTAATAAATTATATCATTCTTACCTTGTGGTCATTTCTGAAAGGTGACGCGATGCAAGATATCGACGCCCGTTTTGGGGCGAGCACCCGCGATATGATCAATGAACGCTACAATAGTTCACGGAACGTGAACAATTACCAAGGTGACGACAGCTACGAAGTGTTCCGGTCCGGTAGAGTAGGTCCGCCGCCCCGGGGCATTTTCGACGATGTATAATTATTATTTGGACTGTTGGATTTGAGTTTATAACCTGAATAAAAATTTATTTATTCCGTTAACAAACTCAAGAATTATTTTAAAAACTAACAAATATTTTAAAATAAACGGGTTATATTTATTTTATTTATAACCAGTCGTGTTAGGGATGAATCGTTAAGGAATCGCATATAATATAATCCTACTTAAATTAAATGATAACAAATGTAGTCAATTATAATAACCTGGAATTCAGAACATAACGTCTGAATTAGTTACGAAAATGGTGTAAGCCGGGGAAAATTGGGTTAATTATATAAATAGTTAGGGAATTTTGTATGAAAAGTGGATAGTTATACTTATAATACCGTAGTTTGAAATGTACAGGAAGTAAACATGTAATAAGGATTTTATTGATGTTGTTATAACGTTTTAAGTTTATATGAATGTAGTATAGTCGTTATTTATATCAATTTGAATTATAACAAATATAATTTGGATATTTAAGATACTTTTAGACTAAAAACAGCATAAATCATTGTTAATTTATTGAGTTTTTTTATAGGAATAAAAGCACAATATTAAGAAGCGATAGAGTTTTATTTATAATAATAATAAACATTCCTATATAATTATAACAAAACATTAGATAAACTTCTCTCTCTCTCTCTCTATATATATATATAAAAGATATTGCTAATATTTCTACTCTTTTTAACCCTAAAAGGAACATAAATTTTGTACTTAAAATATATTTTAGTAGACGTAATCTAACTTTGTTAAAACTTACAAAAATACAATTTGATTGCAAACTAACTATATATAAATATAAAAGCTCAACTAAAATGGCAAGATTTCGAATAGAATTTGATTACCTACCTATCCTAATTGTTTAAAAATTTGATTGTTGCATTTAAAAATGTATAGAAAGAGTGTATTTAGCTTTGTGTATTTTTTATAAATTTATTTTTGAGTATAATTGGTGTAAATTTTAATTTGTGGCATTTTGGAATTTTTTAAAACTAATTAATAATAATTTGATTGTATTTTGTTATAAAATCAAGCCTAAAATACAGGGACGGCTTCAAAAACTACTATTAGGGCCCTTTTATACCATACAAAATAAACAAATTGCGAAAAATCTAAATGTAACTTTACGCAATAAAATATATGAAAATGTATATAGAAATACCAATAAAACCAAGTTTTTATTTGATAAAAGAGTATTTAAAATACTTTTATAACTTAATATGAATGAAATAAAAACGAAATGAGGCCTAAATGTTTAAATGATATCCCTGTTTAAGCGTAGTATATAATGTAAAACGTAATAATAGCTAAAACAAAGAACGCCAGAGTATACGCGATTGTAATCCTAACAACTTTCTTATGTTCCGAAATTCGTAACCGTATTTTCTCGTTATCCGCATCCTCGTCCTCTTTTAACAGTAACGGTTCTAAGATCGGAAAAGAACGCGCTAACCGAATGTCCTCAAGACTCCTGACTTTAAAACGCGACTCTTTTTCGTTTCGTTTACGCGATAAAAGAATTTCCTCGAGTTCATGAACGGACAACGACGACAAATGTAAATGTTCCCTCGTTTCCGGTTCGCGCATACGTAATTTAACCGGCGTGATTTTATCGAGGTCGCTGTTACTCGCCCAAATTTTACCAAAGCGCTTTTTACGCGCTTTCCCAAAAGAAATACGGTTGGAAAGCTCCTCAAAGCGTTTAACTTCGAAATATTGCTCATATGCGTCGCTTACATTGATTTGAATTAGGGGTTTATAGTCACGAAATGTAGCGCAGTTTCTTTCGATTTTTTCGAAACATTTGGCACGAAACGCGGCTATGTTCATGTCAAAGTCGTATTGAATGTATAAATTTTTCAATATGGCAGCGTATTCAATGGTTTTTTTTACCTCAAATATAGATAAATGGGGGAGTTTAATTAGATTTTGATTCTTTGTATAATCTTGTTCATTGAAATAATAACCACAAACTAAAATATTATTTTCTAACTGTGTAAAATCGGGCAAATTCTTTAAAACACCGTTTAACGATCGATTAAATTTAAAATACAAATCGGAATACACAATCGGATTGTATAAGTGCTCAAATCCGGAGCCGGCAAAGTTTAATGGGTCACTATACCGGAATTCTTTAGCGATTACTTCACCGTGTCGTTGTCGTTTACGAATCTCAATACTATCGGACGATCTGAATTGTTTTCGCGGTGATAACATCCGATATAATTTCGAATCGCGAAATTTCGGACTCTTTTTCGCACGCGTTAACGTTTGCAAATCTTCTTCGCTAAAGTAATGGGGGTAGTTACTGAATCTAGCGTGTCTTTTCAGGGGTGAAACCCCTTTGGGGCGTTTATGCTTAAATATAGGGGATTTTTTGGGCGTTTTTCGTTGTTGTGAAGGCGAAAGACACGCTCTGTTAAGTCAGTATTCGGTTCCAAGTAGTATTGGATCTTTTTCTTCCAGTTTTTGTAGATCGTAAAGGACCTAGTAGGGTTTAAATCAATTTACGGGTGATTTTAATGTAAAACCGTGCTATTGAGTGCTTTAAGCGAAGCTTTGCCGGGTTATAAAACCGTAATTCAACCGCTTCATATTTCATACAATTCGTGCGATATAATTTTTTTAATACAAACATAACTTAAATGCATAATTATTACTTACATGACTCATAAAAAGGTTAACATATTTATTTTTATAATAGGGATTCGAAGGTACTAACCCATAGTGTCATTGAGGCTGATGGCTGCCACAATATTAAAATAAATTATATTTTTGTATTTTCAACCGATTTCGATACAAAAACAAGTGAAACGACTTAGATTTCATAGAAACAATGCCCTATATACTTAATTTCCTTAAGATTTAATGCCTACAAATCATAAATGCTTGGCACATTTTTTGAGGTTGCGATTCGATTTCCGTGATTTATTTACGATATATAACAGCAATACACATGCAAATGATGAATGTTGTAAACACTTACCTCGAGAATGCTGGCCATGCTCCACGCTTGGGTTCTGCAACTTCCTGCACAGTACTTTCCATCGGTGTTTGTCAATTCTGGAAGTCCCCTCCATGCAGACGTTTGTAGTTCAGTGAAATGCCGCGAGAGGATCGCTTTCGTGCTGGCAACAGTGCGCCTAAGTTCTCCATTTTCGATTGAGAAATGAAGACGCGCTCTTAAGAAATATCCTAAAGGCCACAACCACTCCTAAACACACAAATAAATAAATAAAATAATGTATACCCAATTTTTGTGACACCACTTAATATATTTTTCTTTAAATACTCACGGGTCCTTGATGATAGTTGAACCCGTGAGCGATCTTCGGGTCATTTGAATCATTTGAATTATCATAATCCCCACAATATGCCCAATCTTTCGGGTCCAGAGTCTTCATGCCGAGAGGCCCCAAAATGATCTCTTCCGCTTGTTTTAGCGCAACCCAAGCGTGTTGCGGATCAAACAGTTCTGGAGCCTAAACAGTTCGGTTCAAATGATCAGAATTTACTAAAATATATCCCTAAACGAACGTACAGCAACCATAGCTATCGGGAAATTACATCGAAGCTGGTAATCAGACCATTGTTGACTAGCTCCGAAACAATCTTTATATATTCCTCGCCGATGGACCAAATCTGGGCGCTTTTCAGATGGAATTGGGACGGTATTCACCCAAAAGCATTTCTCGAAGTTCGTTTGGATCTTATCCATCCACTGTCTAACATTAAACAAGAGTTAAATATAACAACAAACCATTCTATATTTTGTCTCAAAATAAAATCTCACTTAAAACTCCAAGTGGTGATAGTTCCATCACGATGTTTCCTAGTGACCCCCTCGAAAGGATATTTATTTTTTGAATGCAGTTCTGCCAACCAGTTCAACGAAGACTTACACAGTCCGACCAGTTCTACTGCGGACCCATCGCGCGGCGTCGCCGGTTTGCCGCGATTCCCCGCCTTTTCTGAACTGCCCATTTTATCCATCCATGTGCCGCAGTTGGATTCATTGCCCCCCAATACAAAGCCTGTCTCCGGATGTACCCCAATTTGATTATTAAAGCCCCGATCGCTCATATGAGCATCAATGGAGCGCCCAGCGTTTCTTTCTCTAAATATTAAACCCTGGAAATGAATGTTGAGCGACTCTTGGATTACGTCGTGTAGTGGTTGGTCCTAAATTGAATAAATTTGTTTAGTAAAAAAAGAAATCCCTGTACTTTTATTAGTGCTAATTATATTAATATAATTGTTTTATATTTATTGCGTAATTATTATCATAAATTCGATAAAAACTCGAAAGTATATTTTTTTCGGAAAACTCTTCATTAATGATAGATTTGATGGCACTTACAACTTTTCCAGGCTCCAACGCTGGTGAATCATCGGATGGATACAATCTGGAGACTTTATCCGTTAAAATATGCACACCATTTGGTGCTTCTTGGACGTAGCACTGGATGCAGTATAACCACCACCAAATAGCATCGCGACAATTAAACCTACACACACACACACACAAACACAAATATAATTCTCTTCAATGTTTGTTCTGATCAATTTTCTTCTATATCAAACTGTTATCAACAAAATTACCTTGCATTTTTACCGCCATCCAACAAATTAGGAATCAATCCATGTCTCAGACACGCTGCGTACCCCAAAATGTGGAAGCGGGCCTCGTTGTACCTCCCAGTTAGAATAAAGAGGCCCCTTAGGGCTATGAAGGTATCTCGGCCCCAGCTGCGCATGTACCCTACGGCAAAATGTGGCAAACCAGCCGATAACGTCAAACTAGCCTGTTCCAATTCACCCCGATCGTTCTTCCAACGTTCCGGGAGTGGTGGGTTTAGATTCGGCGATAAGATTGGAAGACTGGAGGTTTTCATGATTGCCCCACATTGTACAGAGCCTAAGGCTAAGCCTCTTACGAAAGCGGAGCCTTGTTTTACGAAACTATTAAACACAAATGGAGTATAAGTCTTATGTGAGAGAAAATGGTGTCAAGCAATTGCAGAATAGAATCATGTGTGAAATGACAACCGAAAAAGTATAAATTTCATCCAACTTACTCTCCCATTAAGTTGTAACACTGCTCGATTAGTAATAAGTAGGTTCCAGTAACGATAACATCGAAATAACATGGAATTAAGTATCTTGGAATGTCTTTTAAGAACTTTAAGTTAGTGTCCAGCCATTGTCCAAGTTCCAAAGTGCCCTGGTCGACTTTTAAACGTTGCCAAATATAATCTTAAAAGCGCAATTGAATAAAAACTGATGTCAATTAAAAATCTAATCAAAAATACCTATCATCCAATTACCATCGCGTAAATTATTACACAATGGATGCCCCAAATCATTACTAGACCGTATTGTGGCTAACAACGAAATAAACCCTAGAAAGACATATTTTAAACCGAAAACAAACCCCGTTAACACCTCATTCTTACCTTGTAACCCACAGTAGACTAAGGGTCCGAAATTTGGGATATTATACACCCCCAATCCTTTCCCATCATCTCGTTCTTCTTCATCACATCTGTACAAAGCCCGATTCAAAGCCACAAGATCCATACGGCTCACAATATTCAATAGAGTCTGATCCATACTGATTGGATTCGCAAAGCTTGTGATAAGTTCCCGTAATTTTGAAATGGAATCCAAAATATGTTTTTGTAAATTGACGCGTATTGCTACAACACTTCCGGGTTTGAAATTCTTGAAATGTAACTGCAATATATTCGCATCACCCGATTCTATTTGATCGAAAACATCTGACTGATTAAGCTTGATGTTCTCTTTTAGTTCTATTTGGAATTCGGATAAACCGTTAATGTATTTGTCATCTTTTTGGTAGTTTTTAAACTCAGAGTATCTGTTACCCCCGGACTTTGCAGAACTATGGACAAGTGTAGCTTCTAGAATAATTTCTTCTAGGACGCCTTCGACTTTTAGTGGTTTTATTTCGCGTTGACAGTTGGCGGAATTGTGATTTGGATGGGAAAACGCGGTGAATGCTACCAAAATAACGCTTTGGTGCGATTCGGGACAATGGCGCGTTACAGCGACAATGTCTTGGTCAATTTGGTCAACAAATACCTGAGTATAACCTTCCATTCCCAAGTAATAATGGAGTTTATTCAACGCATTTTTAGCAGCTATTATTCCGGATTTGTGTGATACAAATTTGTTGTTGTTCAACAGTTTTTTATCGCTTTCGGTCCATTCCGTGTATTCACGACTCTCATCAACTACATGAATCTTAAAAATTAAAACTATTAACATTGAATCCTCAAACACGAACAGCTAAAACGTAGTTTAAATCGCGGAACGAATATCAGCATAAAACATAGTTTAAAAGTCTGAATAAGATAGAAAACGCACTTACATGATGCGGTACTAATTCGTCGTAACCTCGACTGGAGCCACTAGCGCAACAAGCCATCGACACTAGTGCTGCGCTTGGTAATAAATCAAAAACAGATCTTTTCGTAATAGGACTCGGATTATCATGGGTCACATCCATGAATAGAGCATGCGCCACTGAAGGAACCAAAGGGCGGCAGCTCGGTTGGTAAAAACCCCCTACAGGAACCCCGCCATAACGGTAAACTAACCGTCCTTCTTCGTGAGAGTCCCAAGCCGACATAGCTTCCCGTATCAGCGAAGTTATTCCAAGTCGATTGACGAAAATGTTATCTTTTTGGTCTGAGTTCGTGAAGAGTTCTGCAACCACGTACAGATCGGGTCGGATTTTCCTGGCGGCGTCCAACATAAATTCGGCGACTGTAATCGGGGTGGAATGGCAATTGTCCAGGCGGACGCCGTCGAAGATCTTCGCGGTTTGTTCCACGTACGTCTGCATGTGTTTCCACAGAAATGGACAATCTTCCGGTTTTTCGCCGTAGCGTAATTTGACACTGTCGCCCCAGGCAATCAACTCGCGGCGAACGTACACATTGGAATCGGAAGCGGCGAAGTTCTTCAACGGATCTGCGTCCATCACCCAACCGTTATGGGCCATCACGTACTTGCCATCCGGTCCATACATCAAGTGTTCAAAATCTGGGAGACTTACTGGCGATCCATGATCTGTAAAATATCTGAAAAGGTCCCAATTGAATAACCTTGTATTTTCGTAAAGAATACAATAAATGAATATTCACCTAGGAACCAATGGATTCTTGACTGAAACTTCTTTGACTTTAGGCCCGTCATCTTGGACTCTAAAATAGCGAATAGTCGCCAAACAATTCTCGACAGCAGCCGTAACATGACTATAAACCTCATCGTACGCGATTTTATTCAATTGTTCCAGTTTCTTCTTAAACTCCTCTGAACACCGTTTCAATCGCGTGTCTTCATCGAAACAATCGATTCTATAAACATTATAGACTCGGAGAGCCAGTTCGATGTCCACAGTGGCCCTCAACCGGCGGTACTGAGTGTCTCGGATCAATTTCAGTTCTTCGGTTTCATCAGGCAAACCGGCAATTGGTGGTACGCGATTACGAGCCAATCCAAAGAAACTTTGAGCCAATCGATTCGAATCACACAAATACATGTCGGGTATATTGATTTTTGGAAGTAACTCTGTTAATAAAACGTGTCGAATCGCCTGTATATATACGAAAACAAAACAAAAATAAATTAAATATGATTTTCAATATAAATCACAACCCCTAAAGATGTTTACGCAACTCACATTGAGATGATCTTCTGTTTCGACGCACGACGGAATCCCGTTTGCTTGCCAGTCGCCGCGCTCCACTGCTAAAGTGAATAAATGCAGTAATGCATCTAACAGATAGGCCGGACGTAAATGAGGTGAATTAGAACAGTTGTATGTGCATTCCGGGTGATCTTGAAGCCATTTACTTTCGTTTGCAGTATGGTTCAAAACAATATCACATATTGACGTAACTTTCCAATCGTTACGCATTTTTGTGATAAGTTTCTCAACATTTGAGAAAGATATCTGCGAGTTACCATCGTTAAACAACGAGTTTAACTTATGTTGGTCGCTCAAACTGTAGCAAGAATTAGATAGGCCCAATTGCTACAATAATACATTTGAAAATATTTATTAAACCACTAAATTTTTATTAGTTTTTAATCAAAACTCACTTGAACCGGTGTAAAATGTATCATATTATAACCGGATTCTTTAGTAACTTTTAATTTATTTTCCCAAGTAGAAAACGACCCCAACTGTTTGGCAAGCACTGTTTGACACTGGATACAATCTAGAGGAAGCTCCTCGTTTTTTCCGTATTTTAAAATAGGATCCACAATAAAGAATCCCGATCCTTGTGGACCACACATTTCCCTAAGTCAATTTACGAACCAATAAAACAAATGTGTATTGCACTAGACTTTCTTCTACGTATTAGGCATATATTAATAACCCCTCCATCTAAACAATATATTCCTAATACGTATAAGAAAGTATCTTCTAGTTGAAATTATAATTGGCTGCCATTTTGTTCAAATATGGTGCCAGAAATCAAAAGTAATTCTATATGTTAAGATTAGTTAATAGAGATGCACACTGAAAATTTTAGTCAAATCGGTGCATTGGTTTAGATCTTAAAAGGTCATCAGAAATGCTGAAAACCGTTTAAGTTTCGGAGTTATTAACTGGAAATAGTTGGAGAAAATTAGCTACATACTTATAGCGATTATTTCAATTATCGATTTTTCTCTCGGTAAATTAATTATAAATTAAATCAGGACTGTAATGACTTAAAATATAAATTGCGAGACATTTAATTTAGGTATCTGGCAGTATTCGCATTCTTAGATCTTAAAAGACAAAAATCAACTTACGTTTTTTCATAGATGAAGTAATAGTGGAAACTGCCTGCTTTACGCGCTTCTACCTCGCAATACGCGGACGTATCATCGGAATATTTGCAGCCGTCATCTTGGTACCAGGGCAGGACTCGATACTGATTTCGCACGAACTCCTCGTCCTTTTTCATTGTGCATTCATCGCCTAATAGCGGATAATTCGTGTATATGTGTACTTTTCGCCCGTACAGGGATGGGCCTAGGCGAAATTGGATGATCCAATTTTTTTCGATGCGAAACAATGTCGAGTCTAAGTGTTCGTTGTCGTTAAGCGTCAACACGCGAATTTCCGTAGTACGTAAAGAGTCACTTGACGGCATTGTACGGTTTCTTATATTTGGTAATAACGAATATACTCTAGCGGGCAAGCTGCAAACTAGCGAAGGTATCCAAGCGATTTTATATAAAACATTCGATTTATTTGTCGACTTATTTAAATTAGATTTCAATTTTTTTCGTTTTAAATCTGCTAATTGTGGAAAATCTTCATGTTGCGTCTCAAATCCTTCCCTAATTTCAGTTGGTTCGACTTTAATTGGTTCTAATTCGCTCAAATCAGATTGAGTTTGCTCAACCAACTGAAATGTATTGTTGTTTTCAGTTGATGTATCAATTTGCTCAACTTTAAGTTGATCCCCAACGTCAGGTTGACCCACTTCAGTGTTACTATCTGCAGGCTCTTCAAGTTTAAGCTCCAAAGTCTTCAAATTGGTTTCGGTGTCCTGTTCTTCAGAAGATTGTTCTGGTTTTTCTTGTTGATTGTCCCCAGTTACCTATAGATAATATTTAGATGCAACTCAAAGGCTCTAGCTTAAAACTGGGAAGAGATAGATGCTCAAACTTTTCACCAATGAAAACGGGATCTAATTTTGAGTCAATTTTACGCTATAATGCTAATGTAATATAATAATGATTCAATAATTTATATTAAAAATGGTTAAAACAATAAAAAATAATCAAAATTTTCTTACTATTTGATTTCGGATCATTGCTGTTAAATTTCTGTATATATTTCGCAAAATTTCGTACATAAACTTTGGGTAATAAAAAATGAAAAAACTGATTATCATGTATTTATTTGAATAAAAAACAAGTTATAATTTTGCGTTTGAAAATATTTACCTCAACATTAGCGACTTAACAAACAAACCAACTTATAATGAAACAAAGTCACCGGAAGATGTCTTTATAAACAAGACAAGATCTCAACCATAACATTTGTTAAGAAATATAATACTTACAAGTTTCTTAACGTTACAACTTTTGTATAAATTCAAAGCATATAGAAAAAATGGTCCTATTGTATTACTGTAAACAGTTTCTATACACTGTCTGACAAAATCAAAAAAACTCAACATATTTCGCGAAGCAAAGTTTACAGAACGATCTATACTTTTGTGATTTTCAACCACTTAAACAACGATTCGGAAATCACCCAAAAATAACAATTTTACATAATCAAAATTTACTTCAACTTTAAAGTATTCTAACTCGAAACCCGTTTTAGATAGAGCCCTAAAATTTTCACCAAACGACAGAACGTTTTTTATTCTACAAATCCCTATATTTTAACAACAATCCCGAAATAAATCGAAAAGTGCCCCGACAAAACCATAAAATCGATTGACACGATTCAAGAAATAAAAGAAAATAAAACGATTTCGCATATTTATCATTGGGTCAATAGGTCGATAAACGACCTTTTACTTATATTAAATTTAAATTAAAGCTATTTTTAGTGAAATAAATACATAAATATAACCTAATCATCAAACATTTAAATCCCTGATTTTTCCACTTAGGTTTCGGAAAATAAATAGTCCTTAATTTATATAAGTACATTTTAATTACATCTTACCTAATTGATTAATTTTTTTAACGTTAGATTAGAATCAAAACATGATTTTTTTTTATTTGACCTTATTTTGGGCCAGTGTGACATTTCAAGGTGACTTTGGAATTTAAAATTTGACAACAAAAAAACAATTATTACCTGTTTAAAATATAGTAAATGACTTAATACAATACGTAATTCATTATATGTTACTATTGTTGATAAATGTAGGTGTTTTTTTGGGGATTTATTAGCTTTCAAAAAGAATAGACAGAGGTGTACGTAAGTTTTTCCAATTTAAGAGCACATTTCTAAATTATTAATTAAAATAAAACGCGTAATCGATCGATTGGATCGCGTACTACAGTCGGATAAATTAAATTATAAATTACTAGATAATTAAACGATGTATTCTATGATAGAGTAATAAGTTTGTTATTATTTAATTCGTTTGCGTGCCCCAAGAAATAAAATTTGATACGCCTTATGAATAGTTGAGTAATTTTTTGCTAGATGTCCGAAATAAATAAATCGCAGCATAGGCGTAGATTTAATAAATTCGTAAAAGGCTCATTTAATAAAATCTCAACTATATTGAAAGGTTTATTGATTAACTTTAGTATTTAGTTCAATTAATTTAGCTTAAATCTTGAATAATTTGTTAATCAAATGTATAAAAAGGCCTCAAAAGAATAAAATGTGTAACGCCGTTGGCTGTTGGTGAGTAAATAATTAAACGTTCGAGATAAATAAATCCCTAAAGCCCCCATCAGCTGTCATCTATTTTGTGAAGGCATGTCAATCGTTCAATCAAAATCGAAAAAATAAAATCTTGAAATCACGAAAGTTATCTGTGGGTTTATCGACGATGAAACCCGTAAAAATACGCTGTCTACGTGCCGGTACACGATAAAAAGTCGCTATTCATAACGAATTCGGTGTGGACAAACAGATAAAGTGATTTTCTAAATGTTGTAATTATGAATTCGGACGAGATGAAATTAAATTTAGGCGAAAATTGTGTGAATCGAATCGCGAATTGTGATTATAATAGTGATAGCGAGAATGTCGATGAAGAGGAGAGAAATTTCGAGGGTTCTTCGCGAATATTTAGTGTGGACAGTGTGGAAGATTTGAATAATTCGTGGGTGAATGATTTTGATTTAATGGACGAGACTTTATGTTTTCATCGCGTTGATAGTGATCAAATTATTTATGAAACTAAAAAGAAGCGGTATAAAAAAATCGGCAAATATATTATGGGAGACTTGTTGGGCGAGGGCTCCTACGGGAAGGTGAAGGAAATGCTGGATTCGGTTACGTTGTGCCGCAGGGCTGTGAAAATCTTGAAGAAAAGGAAATTACGACGGATTCCGAACGGTGAACAAAACGTACAAAGGTATATAAATAACTAGATATTATTTAAACTTACCGAACGTGCAGATCCAAAGATCCAGTTGAATATCGCGGACATATTTGCATAACTGAAACAAATATTAAATTCAATTTAGTTTCAAAACATACTTAAGCCTTAAAAGTTTCAAATTATATTAAAACTGCACAAAAAATAACGATTGTTTTTTATAGAGAAATCAAACTACTCCGTACCCTCAAACATAAGAATGTAATTAATCTAGTCGATGTTCTATACGATGAACAGAAGGAAAAAATGTATCTAGTGATGGAGTTTTGTGTGGGAGGACTCCAAGATATGTTGGAGTCTACGCCCCAGAAAAAATTCCCCCTGTCCCAGGCGCATGGGTATTTCACCCAACTGATAGACGGTTTAGAATATTTACATAGCAAAGGAATCATTCATAAAGACATCAAACCAGGCAATTTATTACTAACATTGGATGGGACACTCAAAATATCGGATCTTGGTGTTGCAGAGGTGAGTTTTACTACTACTACTACTGCTGCACGACAATCTCATATAAACATACAAAACATTGTTTTAACACCGCCTAATAAACAATTAAGGACTTTGCATGTTTGAACACATTTAAATAAAAACATTCATGATATTTCATCAACAATCAATATTATTTGACTGATGTTACGTTTAAACTTGGATTTTAAATTTAATATATATATATATATATATATATATATATATATATATATATATATATATATATATATATATATATATATAACGCATATGCGTTAACACAAAAATACTTAGTTTACAATTAATATTACCCTCCTTAGAGTAATGGTTTAAATTTAATAAAATACTAAAAAAAATCGACATTTATACCTAAAATTGAAATATTTTAATAAAAACAAGGACACACAATAATAATTAAACCAGGGGTTGGAAATGATTAGATTGATATACCTGAGTAATATTCGTAAAATAGCGTACACAATCACAAAAATCGCTAACGACAAAAACATGTTCGCCGCATGCCAAATCACGTACAACTATTGTGATATTCAGTCGATTTATTATTATGTGTAAAGGTCAAACGATAGTTATAACAGCTGATTTATTTCTAAAAAAAAAACTATCGTATTTAGACCGATTGAATTGTATTTAGGCTTTGGACACATTTGCAATGGACGATACTTGTTTTACTGGACAAGGATCGCCAGCTTTTCAGCCTCCAGAAATCGCTAACGGACACGAATCGTTCGCTGGATTCAAAGTTGATATTTGGAGCAGCGGAGTTACTTTGTAATTACACCCCCATCGACTGTTTAATGCATTTTTCTATCTAAACATCGGCTATTTCTAGATATAATATCACGACGGGCCAATACCCTTTCGAAGGTGATAATATTTATCGATTATTTGAAAATATCGGGAAAGGAGACTTCACAATCCCGTCCGAAATTGACGATCCCCTTCGAGAGCTACTATTAGGAATGTTAACTAAAGATCCGACGCTTCGATTTACGCTATTACAAGTGAAACGACATCCGTAAGTCACTAAACATCGTGAAACAATTTTTCTTAGCGAAATTTCGCTTAGTACAAGTAACACCATACATTTGCATCTCTGAGATCATTTTTCTTATTTAGCTGGTTAAACCGTAAACCCGCTCGAACTTATGACTGCGTCCCGATCCCCCCTCTGCGAGGGGACGAACTGCATTCAATGACAGTGTTGCCATATTTAATTGACCATCATTACGAAATGAACAATAGCGATGGACAAAACACACAATATTATACAGAACACGAACTAAATGGTAAGAATTTTATATAAACCCTAGTCCAAATTAAAATTGCCTTAGAACTAGATTAAATGTGTTCCAAATGACCCCAACACCTTAAAATACTTCCAACTCCTATTGCGATCATAAAACGTACTATTCAATTCTAACTCACCATTCTGTGTGCTCTTATGACAAGTACATTTAATATTGAAAGCGCATTTATGTCCGCTTTGGCCACAATGGCTAAAACCGGTGTTTTTATGTAATTGACGGTGTTGCAATGGTTACAGAAGAACGTAAACAACACGACACCGATCAACAAGCGCATAAAAATGGGGGAGCGGCGCAGGCCGTAGTGCAAACCTCAAAACGGAGGTGGCGCAAACCGATTTCTTGTATAACTGTTAAAAAATTGCCCGGTTGCAAACAATCGTGACAGTATCTCTGCTTGTTAGAGTAACCGTCCGAGCGCAAAACGCTCAAACGGTACAACAAATGGTTACATACTTAAAGAGCGCCACATATATTTCTATAAGTTATCAATGATTAAACAACACTTATAAACATTTTTCGATTTAATTACAGGAATTAAAACACACTTTTGCAATCGAAACTAAATGTATTACACAATTAATTTGTTTGAATTACACAAACAAACAATCATGTTTTATTATGATATTAACAAACCTAATTTTTAATCATGAAATCAAAAAATATATATATGCGAAATACAAATGGGAAGTTTTGCTCAAACTAAATTTCAACCTTTAAAACTGTTGTTTGAGGTGTCGAAGTTTATTTTTGATAAAACTAGGGGAGGGGGGCGAGGATTTAATTAAAATAATAGTTTATTTATTTATTTAAGCACGAATTTGTTTTATTTTTATAGTTATGAAGGTTGAAATTTTGCGGCAATCTACTCCGATTGTAAAACTATAGAAATATATGCGACGCACTATAGATACTATTAATTATTGTATATTACTTATATTAAACAAATTTTTATTGTCAAATATGTTGTTATATATTTAGAGTGCCATAAAAAAAAAGAATAAAACCAGAAAGAATGTGACGATAATTCAAAATCACAAACAAATCGAACAGAAAAAATATAATTTAATTTGTAAATGGGATATTAAAAGAAAAAAGTATTGTTTATTAAATAATTTCATGCATTTTTATTCACTTACCCACCCTTCCAAACCTAAACATCTCTATATATGTATACATTTGTTCTTTCGAAATTTGCAACTATTCCAAAGCAAACACACTCTAAATGAACGTATTTAAATAAAACATACACAATTACCCAGTTTAGCTAATAAAATCTAATGATATATATATTTTGATAGTTAAGAGTCAATGTTACACTATAGCCTCGCATCCTTGAAGCCATTTCGGGATTTTTGGTGATTTAAGGTGTTTTTTACACCCAACTTACATATACAATATTTATTTATTCAATTATTAATATAGGTACAATGACTTAAATAAATTACCAAATATCAATTAAATTTGGTATATTAGTACAATTTAATATGTAAATATTTACATTTTTATTTGTAAACGAATTCAAACCCATTGTTTTAGGAATCTAATAAATTACGTAAATTTGTTGCAAAAAACCTAAATATAAATTACGTAATCGATTTAATTGCAAAAACAATTGTAAATTAAACAAATATAAATTTAAAACAATAAAAAACTTGATAAATTGTACTATTTGTTTCAGTTTGTTGAAAAATAAATAAACAAACAAATTATTTCACTTAAAAAACCGAAATTTCCGTGCAAAATTGAACTAAAATTGTTTTAAGAGGATATATATAGCACATGAGACACTTTTCAACAATTTATAATTAATAATTATTAACACGTCATAACAGCGGATCGTTTATCGCGATTTTTACTTCTTGATATTGTACGCGCTTTGAAATTCGCTGCATTCACCAAATGCTGCAAGAAAAACATATTTCCCCCAATAAAACACAAGACCACATTCATACTACACTTCCTAATTTAAATATTTCACTTTCAACTAATTATTAGTCGAGTAATTAAATAATAAAAATTGTTTTAGTTGTGGAAGGAGATTTGTCGCCCTTAGAACGAACTTAACTGGTCCACGACTATTATTTAATAATAAAAGCCCCAATTTGCTACTAAATAGATTAAAACCTCGACACAGAACCCCCACTTCTAAATAATAAAGAGATTTGTCGTCCTTAGAACAAACTGAACTGGTCCACATCTCCCTTGACAACTATGCGCACATATATTACTTAATAAAGCCTCAATTTGTACTAAATTAACTAAAAACTCGATATAAAATGAAAAACTTACCCGTTCCAATTTGCTTTGTTTGACTTGAGCTCCATCCGCGTACGTAATCCTAGCCCCAAGTTGGAAAACATCTCGGAGTAAATCGTTCTCAGCTAAATGTAGATTCAATCCAGATCCCAGCGTTTGGCAGAGAACCTCGTACTGTTTCCGGCGTGACCAGCTGTTCAAAATGAGTGCTTCTTGTCCGAAACGAACTTGGACATCGGAACAAGTATCTTCCTAAACCAAAAAGGTGATTTTAAATTGTTTCTAATCAAAAAGAAACTAGTGTGAATTATAGCACATATTACACTATAGTATTGTATCTTCGAGTTATAAAATTAATTATTTTACTAACCTCGATGTAGTGTAGGATATCTCTAAAGGTGGCCCGTTGTTGTTTCCGGTCTTTTTTCGCTCGATATTTATGCGAATCCGTCGCCAATTGCCGTAAAGTTTCGACCAATTCCGGCGTTAACTCTTCGGCAAAATCCGCGTTATGTTCCCGGCCTAGTTCGTAGATGAGCGCAAAAGCTTCGCCGGTTGATAAGCGAATATCTAAATGAGGCGATTGGAGCAACTCGGTGAGTTGGAGCATTGTTGGAGTAAAGCTATTTGGGCAGCCCATGAGTTGGTAAACATCTCCAGGTCCTACAAGAGTTAGGAGCAAACTCCAGGCGCTGATAGCAGCTGCGTGAAGAACAGCTACATCAGCGGTTATAGCAGGAGATTGTCCATCACCTTTGAGGTAACTTCCACTGAAGACTTGATGCATTTCTTTCATAAGGTCTAACACCTCTCCCATTTCACCGCCAGCCAGAAATGTTAACAGCCCCAAAGACCAACAACACTATATTTAATAAAAAAAAAAAATGAAGATTAAAATCTCTAAATTTCTATATATATATATATAAATATATAACACCAGCCTTAGCTCTAGCGTTTGGTTGGACGCTTTTATCATGCGCCGTTGTGCTCAAAACTCCTTTGAGCTCCGCGCAAATCTGTTCTGACGCTTCCCCAGCTCCCAACTGAACGCACAGCAACGGCGCAAGTTGGGCAGCGGCCGCTTGCTCTGCTCCTCGTCCCTTTTTCAAACCTCGCTCAATACAATCGCAAATTGTCATTCGTCGGTCAAACACAAATTCAGGAATAAATTTCATGACCAACGCTTTGGCTACCGCATCGAAGCAGTTTGTGCGGCCTTGCGCAGACTTTTGACTTAAACCGTCGATGGCCTCAAGGAGTTTTTCCTCAAACGCCTCCTGCGCTGCCAAATCATCTGTTTCGGAGGATCCTTCCTCGACAGTTACCTCAGAGATTCCGCTAATGACCGAAGCATTATCGAATGCGGAATCATCGTCTGAAGTTAGATTAGTTAACTGGTCTACACGTCCACTACCCACGGGACGATCTATTTAAATAGAAAATGAACCAATGAATTTTGGCAAAACATTAATCAAAACAATCAATTTTGCTTTGAATGACTTAAAGAAAATGTAATAATATTAATACACCGTGAAAGTATATTGGTTATCGTACATATTTGTAATGTGAGTTGCCTATTTTTTGGAAATGATTTATTTTTACTTTCAATGTCGTACGTTTTCCTTGAAAACTAATGAATCATGATATTAAACGATATTATGAAATATGAATTTATTTTAGCAATAAATAACTAAAATATTTAATATATGTATTGAATAATTTATTGTTTGTCCACATTTTGAAATAAATTTGACAAAAAATCAATTGTTATTTAGAGTAGGACCTTGAGATAGATAAAACATAGACAATAATTTAAAACTAGAATATATTAAAGTTGTTTCGTGTTTGCATACGGTTAATTTTAATTCCATATGTTTAAAACGGTTTAAATTTGCCTCGGGTAAAAAATGAAAGTAAAAGTACAATTTTAAATGATGTAACTGGGTTTTATAAGTGAAATTTGATCTATAAATATGCAATAATACTAGAAAAATGTGTAGAAAGTCTAAATAAATAAAATGCTAATTTCTTTAAAAAAAAAAAAGGGTGTCCTTGAATGTTGTGGTAGTTTTAACGTAAAATAATCGTTTTTTTCGTAACAAATTTAGGTACAATATACTTAAAATTATAAGTACTAATCAAACACTTAATAATAATTGAGATTATAACAAAATTAGGTTAAATTATGGATTTATTTGGCCATATGTCAAATGAAGTTACCTAACCAAAAGTTGCCCAATTCATATTAAAATTATTAGGGTTTGTTAGGGGGGTAAATTAGAATAAATAAAGGGCTTTTTGCAGGGGTTTCGAGGTCGCTTACCATTTTTCCCTTTCCTTTTACCCTTAGGCATGTTCGATCAGAACAAAAAACTGTTTTTTCTTAAATTTACTAATTAAAATAGCTAAACTAACACTTGATCAAGATGGTAAACAGTTCAAAATATTGTTTTTGACACTTATGCACAGCACTTGACATTGAATTTCGAGTAAATTCGTATAAAAACTCAATAACATTTTTAGTGGTTGACACGAGGTTTCGGAGTACTCGTGCAGTACAACACGTACCACACTAACGCGCTAAATATTCGTACGGTTCGTTTTATACACGCCCCCAACACTTCAAATTGTCAAATGTTGTGAAATTTTAGACTATTATTGCAATGAGTAACTAATGATTTTCAATGATCGATTTAGACTTTGATTAGATACTTAAAAATAACAACTGAATTTCGCCGTTACTTAGCAACCAACTAGCTTAACACATATTTCGTAATACAATGAAATTAATGTTAAAACAATTATAAATTGCGTTTAAAATGCATAATAATAATAAGCGTGTTAAACTGCTAATTAAATATTTATAATGCATAACATTTGTTGTTCTAATATTGGCAACACTTTTTGTTCCTTGGTTTCACGATTCAAAATAGGAAGAAAAATGGCACAATTTAATTAATTAAATTATTAATTGTTTATAACACATTTATTGAAGATACAAAATTGTTTAATAATTCAATAGATTTTCGGCTGTAGCTAAATGAATGAAGAAGTTCTCAATAGATAAATGCAAATGTTTCGCTTGTATATCTAATATAGTTATGTGTTCAGTATCCGTTGTGGATGAGAAACTTTTAAGATAACTCAACAATTCTTGCGTTTTATTCGTAATCTCTGTAATAGCCTCCGATTCGGATAATGCCGCGTTTTCGGCGAGTTGAACCATAAACATTGCGATGTCTTTATGGGTTTTACTCATCGTTAAACTGTCTATTAATTAAATAAAACATTAATTTACACTCTTCGACGCAAGTGTAAATTAAAATACCTTTAGCGTGAGGCAAAACAGTGATTTCAGTCGCTGGTAAATTAATTAATACATCGAAAGTATCAGTTTTGGCAAAAATGGCACTATCTGTAAACCCTGCCACAAAATACTGACTAGTTTTCAACTCGGCCAAAGAATCACATGTTACTTCCATTATTGGGTAAATAAAATCGCTAGCGTCGCGATGCAACATTAATGCTGATATGGTTGGCATTAACTATTTAAAAATACGCAATTAAACAACATTTACATGATTTTTGAGCTACATACTCTTACTTTAAGTAAAGTTTCTTGCGAATGATGATATAAAATGATTCGCATTTTCAGTAAAATCGCTGTATATAATAAAATTATCTCCAAACCGAGTTTATTAATCAAATCTATAACGAAATTCGTACCGAGAATTGTCATGTCATGGGAAACAAAGAAATGCGGCGTAAAACATTCATACCTTTGATTTGTGTCGAAATTGAAATTAACTCAAAATTTTTAATCATAAAAGTACCATTATGATGCACCTTACATCGACCCGAAACAAAAACAGCTATATATAATTTAACTAGTTCAACCGGTGAACCAGTTCGGATATAATACTGACTCAGTTCGTTCGCGAGATGCTCGTACTTATCCGGTTGGAAGTCTGTCGAAATTATAACGATCGAAAACTGTTTCGCATCTTGTAACATCTCATTGTCGAAATGATCGTTGTTTACGATGTAAAACCAATATGTTTTACTACGGAAATACACAAATTTCAGTTTTGAATCGAGCTTTTGTGACACGATCTCTTTGTGTTCATCCGAAATCGTCGGATACGTCCAAGTCATAAGCCATTTGTTACTGGCGTCCTGTTCTACAATTATTTATTAACGCTAATTATTTACTCAGAGATGAAAGCGTGCATAAATACCAATTATATGGAATGATTTGATTTTATCTACAGTTGTCATGGTTAAATTACAATTAATTTAACCTAAGAAAGAATGGAATCAAGGTTTAAAACTTAACGAAAAAATAATACTAAAGTTCATTAATAATATAGGGAATTATATATATATATATATATATATATATATATATATATATTTAACGCACTTAATTCAATCTATATTCTTATTAAGGCGTAATTTTAATTAATTTAATTGGTGTTTAAACAATTCGTTATAATTTTGGCAACATTAAGTATTATTTAATAGTGTGAACCAAGGAACAAATAGTCATCCATAGTGTGAACGGACCTTTAAATAAATTTTGACATTTAAAATGTCTATAAGTCGTATGTGATTGTTTTAATATAATAATTAGTTATGAAAAGAGTAATTATATATGTAAACGGTACTACCACGAACGGAAAGGTATATATTTTAATTTTAAACTATAAACTAGATTGAATCCTAAATTTTAAAACCTAAAATCATTATATACATTTAAGTATTTTCTTTTATTATTATTATTTTAAGTATTTAATAAATTTCCAGACGCTACTAATCCAAGATCATGATAATTTACGGATATTTCTACAAGGGGCGAGTTTAAAATATAAACTCAACTTAACTCGCGTATTTTGTAAACAAGGGGGAGAAATCGACGATATAAAATATATTCGGGATGACGACATATTGTACCTATCAACCGGCGCGGATTTTGTATCGATCGGTAGCACTGAGGCGCAACAAAAAATCACTAGAGTCCCCAAATCGGACTGGGTCACATTAAACGTTGGCGGCAAATGCTTCACCACCTCCAAAAGCACGCTAACCGGTAAAGAGCCCAGTTCAATGTTGGCTAGAATGTTCGCTTCCGACACAGAATACGGCTATAACTTCACGCCGAGTAACGTCGATAACGAAGGCGCTTTCCTAATCGACCGGTCGCCGAATTACTTCGAGCCAATCTTAAATTATTTACGAAACGGTCAATTGATCTACGATAAATGTGTGAATCCAGAAGGTATTTTGGAGGAAGCGCGGTTTTTTGGGATTGAAACGATTACTCCGGCGTTAGAAGCGATTATCGAGCGCGATAAGAAAAACCGCGATACGGTACCGTTAACGAAACGTGACGTCGTAAACGCGTTAATTATGACGCCATATTCGGCTGAGTTGCGGTTCCAGGGTGTGAATTTATCCGGAGCGGATTTGAGCAAACTGGATTTACGATATATTAATTTTAAGGTTTGTTTTATATCTAGTTACACTAGTGTTACACACCTAGTCAAAACATAATAGCCCTAATATGCTGCAATCTATTGAAAAGTGGTATTTTTAGTATGCAAATTTGCAAGGTTGCAATTTAACCGGTGCGAATTTAAGTTGGTGTTGTTTAGAACGAGCCGATTTATCGTTAGGTGTCTTAGATGGGGCCCAATTATTAGGTTAGTTATACGACAACAGATATGATCAGGTTTTCTGCGTCAGAGATGCAATCCTAATGTGTTATAGGTGTAAAAAGTCTATGCGCCAATTTGGAGGGGGCTAGTTTACGAAATTGTAACTTTGAAGACCCATCTGGGACAAAAGCGAATATGGAGGGGGTAAATCTAAAGAGTGCCAACCTCGAAGGTTCACATATGGCTGGCGTAAACCTCAGGGTTGCCACCTTAAAGCATGCAAACCTCCAGAATTGCAATTTGAGGGCGGCCGTGCTTGCCGGAGCTGATTTAGAGGTAATTATAAGTTGAAGAGGGTGCGGAATATGGAGACGCGCTTCATGTCGTTGGATGCGCAGTAGTTTTAGGTAGACAAGCGCTTTTTAAGGTTATAAATCGCGTTCAAAACACAGCAGTTACCGTCAATTTTATAAAAGCCTAGACACATATAGTTAACTAGGGATTTTATCCGTAGAATTGCGACTTATCCGGAAGTGATTTGCACGAGGCGAATTTACGGGGTGCCAACCTAAAAGATGCAACGTTTGAGCTTATGTTAACGCCCTTACATATGTCACAAACAATACGTTAAACTTTGTTACACTTATTATGTATTTTAAATGATTAAGTATTGTATTGATTAATTTTAATAATAATTATATTAAATTAAATCATTTTTTATTTATTAAATCTTAACTAGAAATAAAATAATACAAATTTAAACAGTTATTGTAACAATTGATGTGTTTCGTTACTAAAATTTAAACATTTAGTAACATTTCTATTAAATTGGCAACTTTAAAGCCTTCATGCCAACATATTTTAATCCTTAATTTGGCAACATTGATTCAATGATTAAGTTAAGAGTTAGATGTCTGTCATCTTGAGCGTTAGATCTCTTAATATGTATAAAATTCCAGTAAATGTTTTCTTGATTTGGTAACATTGACCCCTGTGTCTGGATTGGTTGTATTTAGTCCGGCATATTAAATTGAACCTCAACAACTCAGTTTTTAAACTAAATATAAAATTAACAATATGTTTTGAGCTTTTTATTGAGTTTTACTCATATCTAATTCGACTTTCGTTTATATTACTCAAAAATAAATACAACGCTATGATTCCCAGACCAGCTGCTACAATCCCAGCTACTAAACTGGGATTTCGTTGGAAGATTAACAATAAAAATACTGTTAACGTTAGTATTAAAGTCGCTGCGATTGGTAATATTGGTAAATGTTCCCAATATTTCAATTGATCTATTAAAAAAAAAGCTTAAATCAATTACCATAAACACCAAACGGTTTGTATCAGGCTCGTTTTGGTCATTTACTTACTAATCCCAAAAAAATGCATTGTCAATCACTTAAACACGCTTAAAATTTCTAGAAACATTCGCATTTAACTTCAAAATACGACTAAATCTTAAGAAAAAAGGTTAGAAGTCACACAGAACTTATTTACTTTTATTAATAACGACAATAACATCTTCTGATAACAGTATCAATATGGATAGTATAAATGTATTAAATATATTTTCCAATAAACAATAATTGATCACCAGAAAATTTTAGACTATTAAGAAAATAAGCTATCTCTTAAGACATTATCAATTTTTATAATTAGACTCGTAAATACATTTATTTATGAACTAAATGTGATAATTCAAATGATTCAAGCTCAATTTTAACTTCTATAAATGTCTCAATAACAAATTAAAATCAACAAAAAAAAATCCGTTAATTTGAGCCCAAACTCTATATTTTGAGTCCAACTTAGCCGGTTAACCCAGCTACTTCAGTATACCCCGACTAACTTGGTACCAAAAAATTGAGTTTGGGCTCAAATGAACTGTAATTTAACGCCGATTTAATATATGGGGACAAACATTTCCTTAAGCGCCAATAATAATAATAAATTTCCAACAAAACAAACCTTCTGTGATTCTTGAATTATTAGGATATCCACGGGCTTTCCAATGCCACAAAAGTTGATTGTAATCTACCCTTTTTATAGGTTCATTCGCTAAAAACCTTAGGAAATGTGTATTGTTACGTACTGCATTCATTTTCAATGCAACAATTCAAAGAAATTTTGCTATTGCAAGTAGTTTCGTCTTTTCAGATGTTTTTCATATAAAATTCGGTTAAAAACTGTGTTTTTGTATCGCTATTGACTGAATTCAATACATAAATAAGCGATAGTAGCTAAAACTTTGACTTGTGAGATTGAATCAAATGTTTTGTTGATGTATTCGTTGTATTTTGAACTTATCGTCCAAGTATTTTTGTAATCTATTTATTGAATGAATATTTTATTGATAAATCTAATAATTTGTAATTGGAAATATAGTATTGACCTATTTATATTTAAAATAAGCCGTTATTTTATTGAAATTTGTAAGAAATTATGAAAAAATAATTATTTCTGTAACATACTTTAGATATGCATACATGTGATGCGGGTTGTCTATACGATAGGTGCATCATAATATGTTAATCTAGTAATAATTATTTATAGAAGGATTATCTCTTATTATAAACACACAATTTATTGCGTTATAAATTATTAAAATTAATAGTGTTAAATAAACAAAGAAATGAAACTACTTCAAACATTAAATTAATTGCGGGAATTAACTTAATTCATGGTTTCCCTAAGTTTTCAGCATAAAATTTCATCATCATTGTTGTTTATTTATATAAAACTGTATACGCAAATATCTGATATTTTTTTGGAATTTCCAGCGTATACATCAATTCGTATTTATACGCCTAACAACGTCTATAGTGTGATCCATAGTTATCAAACAATTAAAACTTGCATTAAAAACAAGACTAAAATTATTTCGAAATACGGTCCTGGTATAAATTAAGTAGGAGACCATTTGACGTCATTTGACCTTCTTACAAAAAATGTTGTTCATAAGCAAAAGCTACTCTCTGAATCAAAAGAACCTCAGCATCTGAACAGATGAGATTGTTTGTTTAGTTTTAATGTGTGTTTGAGTTTATATATTGAGTAAGTAAACCTAATCTGATTATATTAGAATGCCAAATGGTCTAAATAATTATAAATAAGTAGCCAGTTTGAAGCCAGAAATTTATAGATTATAAACAAAAACAAACAAAATTTTTTTCCTCTCAATAAATATATTTAATATCTAAGTATCAATGTTGCCAAATCAAGTCAGAAGTTCGACCCGATGACCCGAACCGTGTAATAATATAGTAATTTTGGTTTTAGATTCAAAATGTCCCCATTGCGTTTCGCAACTATTTTTTTACTACTTGTTGTCACGACAACAGCACAAAATAAACTAAATTACCCGCAAGCCGCGTCGCGTTTTGGCGTCAAATATGACGAAGCGTTAGAAGCGATTTTCAGCGTAGCAGTACGTTTAGAAGCGCTTTTAACGGACACTGGGGCGAAAACCTCGAAAAACTTCATGGTTTCGCCATTGAGCATGGCTGTCGCCGTTGGGGAATTAATGCTGGGGGCTAAGGGTAATTTGCGTGAACAGTTGTACAGCCTGCTCGTTGTAGATACTACCAACCGTAGTAGTAGCGTTAGGCACGTACCTGACTCGAATCTAACACATTTCGCATTACACTCACAACTAGGGGATTTAATGAAAAATTTACAGAAACGGGGCGACATTGTAAAGGGTTACAAACTGAAAACCGCTAGTGTTTTATTTACATCGTTAAATTTAACGATAAAAAACGAATTTAAAGAAAATATTGCACGGTTTTATGGGACTGAAATCAAACGAGTTGATTTTTTGAACCATCCTAACGAAGCAGAAAAAATTGTCAATCAATGGGCGATCGATAACACACAGGGTCTGATTAAATCGATTTTGCCAGGGCCTGTTTCGCCCCAAACGAGCGCGATACTTGCGAACGCGGTTTATTTCAAAGGGGATTGGGAAATCCCGTTTAGTTCCGAGATTAATCGGCGCGGTATTTTCAATACTAACGCCAATAATTCGGTGAACGTAACATTTATGATGGGGGAATTCGAAAATTATCGATATGTCGATTCGAAAACGCTAAAATGCCGAATGGTTATGATACCGTATGAAAATGCCGAATTAACATTTAACATTGTAATGCCGCATGTCGATAACGGCCTCGAATACGATATAAATAAGTTCGTCGCAACTCTAAAGACGCGCGACATTTTGGACTTGATCGGCCAGACAAAACAGCGTAAAGTTTTTATGATTTTGCCCAAAATGTCACTGTCGAATACCATTAATGTATTGGAGCCCCTAAAGCGCTACCACAAATATAAAACTGCTGCTGAATTCCAACCACCAGTTCAAGATGGACTAAATAAAACTAGCGAATATGATCGCTTAGATGAAAGAGTTGACGCATTTAAAAACACTGCAAGGTTAGTACGCCATCATCAATGTTAAATGTATTAAATATAAAATGACTTACTCCTTTTTGACGTACTCTCCCACACCCATTACAATTTTTAATTAATAATACACTTCTCACTGCAAATTTATAGTAAATAACTCAAATAATACCCAATTATAACGTTAAAATACTTTTAAAACATTGAAAACGCTTTTAAATATAAAAAAAACACAAATTTACAACAATTAAAAACGCGCGTTTTGGTAACAAAATGGCACCCACACAAATATGTACACCATATTCAGAAAACCAATACCAATTCCGGAAAGCTTTATAAACTTATAAATAAAAGGATAAAGGTGCAATTGAAGCATCGTTTGGTTGTTTCTATATATATTGCACCTTCGTAATTATTCTATATAGTAACGATTAAGATATAATTTTTATAGAAAATCAGTATAGATCTCTGAACGAAGTATAACTTTTAAATCAGCCACGCGCGTTTGCCAACTGTCGATAAATAAATACAAATATGAAAATTGTTTTATTAATACGAAATAAACTTGACATACTAACGTATTAATGTGTTCTGTTTATAGATTAGGCGATAGATCTACCGATACTTTAGATTTAGAGGACATTTCCGATGACCCCAGCTTCCAAATATCGAGTATCTATCAGCAAATGACGTTATCTGTTAACGAAAAAGGCACTGAAGCCGCTGCCGTTTCAGCAAGTGCTATAGATTACATTTTAGAGTCTGTAAACTTTCGGGTTGATCGACCGTTTTTGTTTTTCATTCGTCACGAAACAACAGAAGCGAGTCTTTTCTGGGGAACCATTGTGGATCCCACCGAAAATTATGAATAGTATTATTTAATTAATTAATACCAAGTTTAATTCATGACAAATACTTTCGTAATTAATTATTGTATTTTATTCTATTTATAATTGTTATTTTTAATATCGTGATAAATTTTTTATGTAATAATTTCATGAGTACGAATTAGTAAGCATCTACTACACGCATTTATTGTGATGGTAGATCTGTGCAGTGGTGACAATTGTTTAAAAATTGTATATTATTAAACATTTATAAAGTGATCTTTTGGGAGTAGTTTGTTTATTAAAACAAGTTGTTTTAATTCCATTTAAGTGTTTTAAGAGGTATTTATAGTAAATAGTTATGTTTATTATAAGTATTTTTTATCGCAAGCAACAAATCCAAACTCAACACAAAATGGCGACCGCGGTAAACCACTTGTTTGCTATTTTAATAGATTAAAATTCGTAAATAATTAGTATATAATCCTATAATTGAGGTATATTTAATGTATTAAATGCTTATAAAACGTGTATCTTCCACGAAGTGGTAAGTTTTTTAAGGATAGATATTTTTTTCCCGCATATAAATGATATTTTTTGTGTATAAACCAGCCTTATATAAATGTATACAATATTTAATATACAAATAACAATTTACAAAATATATTTACAAGATTATATATATAAATATCGGTATATATATATATATATATTAAAATAAAATTTATACTGTTTAAAAATATATAAGTACAAATTTTATATATTAATATTATTCAGTACAATATGGAAATACATATATTAACAATCCGATAAATAAAGAAACGCGATAATACAGAGGTGATTTGCACCATTCCAATTTACCGCAGAGTTTTAATAAAAATCCAAACCTAATATTCGAAATAATTAAATTATATACAAAATTCACTAAATTGTTGTCTTTACTT
Organism: Nebria ingens riversi; assembly: GCA_018344505.1. Classification (NCBI taxonomy): domain Eukaryota; kingdom Metazoa; phylum Arthropoda; class Insecta; order Coleoptera; family Carabidae; genus Nebria; species Nebria ingens. The sequence continues at coordinate 200,432 of JADQWA010000207.1, forward strand.
ATTTGTTCTTTTAAATAAAATATGGCAGTAAATTTCTGTGGAATTTCAACAAACAACAATAAATGGACGGTTAAAATAATAAATAAACTATAAATAAGATATTATTTGAATAAAAATTTGATCCTAACATTATAAATAATAATTAGATTAGTACACAGCACATATTATAAAATTTTGAGCGTTTTTAATAAAAATAATATTAACTTGGCCCCTATTTCGGCGGGAACAAAGTATCGTACGGGGGCGGCAAGTCTTTATCGGGTTCAGGCGCTGATGGGACAGGGACAGCCGCCGTACTTACCTGTTCAGGTCTGTTTTGCATTTCTATAACGCGAGACGACTGAAAAAAGAATTGAATGTTGAACTTTAATCATTAACTTATCTCAATAATGAATTCAAACCTGTGTTCGTTGATTGTTTGGTGAATCCATACACCTTACAGACCAACAGAGCTTCCCGGTTTTTTTACACAGCCAAATACAAGCTATAAACACTAAAAATGATAGCACTAACGAGGCTAGAGCACTAAGCGCCACCGTGTAGTGCTAGTGCTCGAGCTCAAATCACCCATAGGATCGTGTATACCGAATTCCTCGTCATTGTAATAGATCCATTTTTGATTTTGGGCCAATTGGTCACAACCGGACTCGTCCACACAACCCGGATGTGGACAATTGACCAAACCATCGTTCTCAAACACATTTAGTATACAACGAGAATGCCTGAAACGGTAATTATCATTCGGGCATATAATCATTGACTCGTCACACCCTAAAATGTTTCAAACAGTAAAACACTGAATCGTATAAGCAATTTGTGATAAACGTACGCCAGGAACTCGTGTAGACAATAAGTAATTCGGTTTTTTGTCCGGTGTATAGCCTTTCTTTCGATATAAATATGATTGTATCGATTTTGCCTTTCGCGTCAAATATCGATAAATCTGAGTTAATACTGGTTTCTTCAAGGATTATATTGGTTTTACCGCAAATTTGCGGGCCGCTTACGCCGGATTTCGTTCGAAACTGAATGTAATCAATACATTCGTTTGTTGTATGGTTCCGACGAAAATTTATATTTTGAATAACCGCAAATGCGCCTACCGCATAAAAAATAAATTAAATATTCGTTTGGAACCACTCGAAATTTGTTTATTTACTTATTTAAAAATCGCGTAGCAAATTAATACCAATTTAAAAGACCCTAATAAAATGTGTCCAAATACTTGAATATTATATAGGATAAATTGCGTGAAAACCACTCACCATAGTCTGATTCACTGTCGACTTTGAATTTACAATTAAAATTGTAAGTCCAATCCATATTATGATTTTTTGTTCTATCTATGGTGACAATTAGTCCTGCTCCTCCATATTTACCCAAGTCAATTTTACGTTTGACCATCGGAGAACATAAACGATCATTTTCGATCGAAACTACACGTAAAAATTAGATTAGGGCCCCTTTCGACGAGCTAACCTCAAAATACACTTACGATTTCGATAAGTAGCTGAAAAATCATTTCTGCCGCTCACTGAGAGCGTTATCACAGTAAATATACATAAACTAATCACTTGAAATCGAAAATATTTACACATTTTTGAAGATTACGGATAAAAAAATACTGTCAAAGCTGTCAATAAAAATAAAATTTTCCAGTGACGTCATCCGCTAATTAGCATAAAGTGGAACATTTAAAAGATAAAAAACACAATGGAATTTCATAATATTTACTTTTATAAATTATTTACCATTATAATAAAATAACAATAAATTGTGAAATGACATAGGTTTGTTTGTTTAGGAACTGAAACAGTTGGTAATGCCTCAAAACAAATGTCAAACTCCAAAAAAATGAGTTTTAAATACGATTTGCAAGTGAATTTTGAGGCTCAAACGGTTGGGACTGAAGTCTCAAAGAGCCTGTGCCTTGCGAAAGATGTTGAGGTATTTTGTATTCGATAAAACAAGGTAAAATTTTAATATCTACTCAAAACTGTAGAACGCTCAAATGTTGGTTGAGCCTTATGAGCAAACAGTTATTACTCCATTTACTGTGACGAAAATTGGTATAAATGAATTATTAATTACATATAAACCTACAATTCCTAACGAAATCAGCGATGCGTTTTATCTAATAAAACGTTCAGGGACAAATGACCAAATTTTGTATCTACAAGGTGCAAGTTTAGGTATATTTTTAAACGTAACCGGAATACATTTCGGATCAGGTTTAATTTCGTTTGATTTTTAAGGACTTTCTGTGGTGGCGTCGATAAAAAATTTAGTTTTATATCGATTAAAAAATTGTTTTAAATTTAAATCTACGTTTGAGCTAACAAATAACTCGAATGTATCAATTACATTTCAATTTGACATTGATAATAACCAGAAAATCTTTCAAATTGAACCGAAATCTGGGCACATCTCGCCTGGAAAGTATTGTTTTGTTGAAGCTGGATTTGTTACTGAAAAACCTGGGGTTTTCCTCATACAATTGGCGTGCTTGATTCTACATGGCGTATGTAATCGCACGTTATACTAATCATTTATTTTATAAACGATTGTAAACATTTTTAACTAATTTAGGAACCGATTTTCATTGACTTTTTCGGCGTTAACGCTGTAAAAGAAGATAAATTGTTTTTAGACAAATTTAAAGAAACATTTATTGTACCTCCTAGTCAAGAAAATAGCTTCGAAAAATATACTAGATCGTATATGTGTGATAATGAGCTTAGGCCGGTATTGCAATTTTCGGAGAATTATATAAATTTCGCGGAAAATCGACAACTTATGATTAAAATTGTAAATTTGGGGAAGAAATGTGTGGAATACCTTTGGGATATTGGTTAGTTTTCGTCTGGGGTGTCTGTAATATTTGTTGTTGTTTATCTAACTACTAAATTTTGTAGAAAATGAACCAGTTTTTAGTTTAAGACAAACACGCACATGTTTACGTCCCGGTGAAACTGATTATATTGATTGTTATTTTAAGCCCCATATTAAAGATTGTCTATTTAGTGCTGTTTTATACGGGAAGGCAATAATGTTTGAAGATTACCATTTATTAAGAATATGTGAAGAAAATATGTCTTGTACACAAATACCAATTTGTATCTCCTTCGTAGGTATATCTTAAGCTTCTTATAGAGTTAAAACTGGCCCTTATTAACCCCCGCCCTCCCCCCACCTGTTCTTTTCCCTTAAAACAAAACAAAATTTTAGGTCATTCCTTCACGGGTCCTAATCGATGGTTCCCCCAAATCGAACTCTCCTCCGAAATTTTCATAATGCCCGTTTGCGCACCAATACAAAACGTGTTTACTACGTTTCTTATAAAGAAAAACGGTCATCTACCAATTTTATTCCAATTTATAGGTCCTTCAAACTCGTAAATATCCCTTTGCTTCCCGCGCCGTTTACCCACAGTCTATATAAAAAGTACACATTTTTATAGCAATTATTCTGTTAAACCTGAACAAGGTCTAATCATCGAGAAATTCCAAATAATCGTTGTCAAATTCACTCCACAATATAAATTCAATCGGAAGTATGTAGAAAATTGGAAAATACAACTCAACCACTCTGAAAACGATTTCCATGATGTTAGTTTTCATGTAATTGTGCAGAATCCTGAATTGTGTATGGGTACTGAAAATGTGGTGACTTGTAAAACTATTTACCCGGGTTGCCAGCAATTTTTGACGGTTCCATTTCAAAATTTGACACAATTGTGCTTAATGCAAGTTTGCAAAATCATCAAATTGAATTCTTAGATCCCAACTTGTGGTGTAATATGTGTTGAATAGGGCTCCCTACACTATACGTTTGGATCTTTGAGATTTGTGTCAAGTTACACTATAGGATTGAATCTCTGAGTTGACTTTTTAGGTATAAATTCTTAAATAATAAATGGATTTCGTTTGAAGATCAAACTGGAACAATAAATTGTCACGAAACTATTAATTTGAATGTGATTTACACAGCTGATTATGATATACCTGAAGATTTAATAGTGAAGTATGAAATATGGGTGCTGCAAGGTGATTTAAAAATTGGACAATCGTATGAGTTTGTAGTTATTTTCAAGGCCAGTTGCAGCTATTCGAAAATTTGTGTATGTTGTAATCGTTTGCACCACTTGTCATGGTGTAAACGAGCCTATATAATGTTGATTTCCATTTTGAAAACTCTATTTGTCAATAGACAAATCCACAATACTTTAATTTCAACGAAATCATTTGTACCGAAACATATACGAAGACTTTTGAAATATATAATTTTGGGATCTCCGCAATTAATTATCTTTTAAGATATGTTAAAGTTAAGGACATTAAAGATGCTTTAAACCTTAAAATTGAGCCTTTCAAGGGCGTTTTGGAGCCTGGCGGCCGGCAAACGATTACAGTGACTTTAAAAACGCTTAAAATTGGTGCTTTTGCTGGCTGTATCCGATATGATATTCGGTTGAATGAAATTAGCGATGTTTTGGTCGAAACTGACGATCAATTTTGGAAAAACGACAATGTTATTTGTAATATTGAATTTGACAGTTTTTATCCGACTTTAGAGGTGCGAAATTCGTTTATTTTTAGTTTAAAAATGCAATTTTTATAGATTTTGATTGTTTTAAAGGTTCAACAAGTTGGTAAAAATGTTGCAGGATCTCTGTTTGGCAATGTAACTATTTGGGAGATTTTTGCTATTGAAAGGTATCCTTGTTATTGCTTATATTCCACCTTTAGATCTAATATTTGCGTTTTGGCGCTTACTTTCGACTGTTTACAATCAAATTCTTCCGTCATTTTTTTGTTTGTGTAGTTTCAACTGTTGTTTGCGCCAAATAAAAGCAAATGAAACAAAAACGTTCGCTATGCGTGTTCCGGACGCCGAATTTGATTTAGGAATTACGAAACGCATCGCGTTTATAATGAAAAATACGACAAGTGTCGAGACTTTTTGCAAATTTGAGCGTAAAAAAGTCTGCGATTGTGAATGCAAGCAAATCATATCAAAATCGAGTTTTCGGAAATATACCTACAAAGATTGCCCTCACAGAAAGATGATTGATTGCTACATGTCTAATGAGATCATTAAAGTAGGCTAAATTACGCACTAAATTACGCACTTTTCCGAGCTTCCTTGTATTTTCAGCCGGATGGGCACGAATATATGTTTGTTAATATGAATTATTTATTATCTGGTACAACGGTTGCGTGTTACGTGATGCGTTTATCGCATAATCGAAATATAGAAATTTATTTTCATATGAAAGGGCTCCACCCCGCTCATTTATCCATGTATCGCAGTGAATTACATATGCAATTGTATGGGGTGTATTTAGGCGAGCATTACCCTGATCAGCAGGTAAAAAGCGCTTAAAGCATCCGCGAATCCAAACTACAATGAATTTTGAAGTTGAGATCCACCGATGTTCACATCTCATAAGAGTGTTTTAAAAATTCATTCACTTTAATCAATAAATAAATGGTAAAATATTATTTCGACAGGCGTTTTGGATTTATAATAATACAAGAGAAGTATCACACTATGAATTGGATGTAAAAATATTGAAAAAATTCAATATACGTCACAGACATGATGTGATAACATGTTTAACTCCATCGTCCCGTGTTCAACCCAAGACTGCGCGTGCGATAATCTTCAAATTTGCCCCCGTGCATGACCGATACATAAGAGTAACTATTTTAAATGAAATTCTCTCGAGGCTTATAAAATATATGATTTAAATAGATTAAATTGCCGTTTACTTTTGGAAGAGAATCGAAAACGTTTGTTATTTCGGGCCAAGGAACTTTGCATTATTACTCTCCGATCAATTTTATTATGGGCAGAAGCCCCAAGAACGATGTCTATTATTTCCCGGGATTATTCGCGAATATTTCGACGGAACATATCGTTATTCGCTCAATACCGACGAATTGCAGTACGACTAGATGGTTAGTACTACGTAATCAATTCACGTCAGACGTGCTTGGATACTGGTTTCGGAAGTAAGTATTAAAACTAAAAAGCATTCCCGGTTGTTTCGAATAGCAAAAGCATTTTTTATATTTTCAAATTGACGAAGTTAGCGACAATTTGTTGTAGTTATTTTCGAGAAAATGTTATTTATGTTTTGATCATTCCTGAAACTGGCATTTTACTACCAAAAGAAAGGGCTTTGATAATGGTTAAAGTGACAACATTTGGTGCATCTGTAGCCATACGACGTACACTAAATTGTCATTTGATTAACAAATCGGCGTTACTACGCCACACAGACAGCAAAAGCCAGTATTACAATGAAGCAAACTACCTACAGAATCAGTTTAATATGAATGGTACCCAAACTACATATCCGGTAATATTTCCAAAATTATCCCCTCTGACCTCATTACAGTTAAAAAATTGAAATCAACGTAAAATTCCCGTTCATTTGAGTCCAAACACGATTTTTAACACTCTAATTAGCCGGCTTAGCGTAACTTAGTTAATTATGAGTTAGCCAGGTTAGTAAAAATCGAGTTTGGGTTCAAATTAACGGGAATTTTCGCCCAAAAACGTTTTAAATCGTAATTAATATAAAAAATAACCGTAAACGAAAACCTCGTTAAACATTTGTAGACTCCGTCGGTGGAGATACAACCTGCCCCAAAACTGTTTCATCGATGTATTACTCTATCATGTTATATTGTTGGTTCGGGTGATATCGATTTAAAAATGAGTATAAATCAACAATTAAAGCAAGAACCGTTCGCTCAATTTCCCAAATACAGTATTTCGACTCGGGACAGAATTTTAGCGAAAAAATGGGGTAATAATAAGGCGATCAAATCAGATATAAAGAAAGGCACACGTGAATATGTCACTTGCTCAACAGTTTGTTGTATAACGTTATCAGATGAAGAATATAATGTGATACGAATCTTTTTAGAGTGCCTGATAAGGTAGGTACTTACTTATAAATGCTTCCCCGGAAACAATTATCAGATCCGATTAGAATTGTTATAAAACAATTCAATTTCAGAGATGTTTTATACTGTAAACGCTTAAAATATTACGTGAAAACGAAGATCGAGCCAATGCCGTTCTACAGCCAATATCTATTCGACGAATCTCAGCGCGATGAAGAACGGGACATTACAACAATGACAATGAATCGCATTCCGGATATTACGTTATCGAAAGTGTTTCAATGTTTAATTGAAGAGTCGTTGATGCATTATTTCGGATTAGGCGCGCATCCGGGGATCATGTCGACCGAGTGTCCCAAACGCGGAACGTACGATTTGAATCAGTATATGACTAATATTTATCCGGAGAAGTTTTTATTTTTGCTCGATGATTAACATTTGTTTATTTATTATTAATAAAATGAGGGATTCGTGATTATAAAATAGATTTATTGACAATTACAATTTATTTTTAATTTAAATTCGGGTCAGAAATTCGTCTAAAAACCGCCAAATATTTGTCGCCGTTATTTCTAGTGACTTTTTGCCCTTCTTCGGATGAATCAAGTATTTTTCCAACTACTGGGTCGGCTTTCTAGTAGTTTCAATATGTTTAACCAGTGTTTAAAACCGGATGAAAATTAACTTACCTGTTCGCTTTCAGGGATTCGTTCAAACAGAGGATGTTCCACAAAATGTTGGACCATCCACTGATGTAAATCTTCAACATCAGTAACAGTGTAAACAACAGCGTTCATTGCTAATATATACGCGTATTCCGCAAGCAAAAATTTATTGATTATCCTCCACTTATGTTTAGCTTTCTTAAAATGCGGATCCGGGTACAAAAAAAACATTTTCGTCAGCTAAAAAACTCAAAAATTATCTCCATCCCATTTTTGGTTCACTATTAATACCTTACTTGACCTTTTTTGAAGAAATTCGGTAAATATTTCATTGCATTCGACCTCAAACAAGCAATATTCTCATATTGCCCCTCATTTTGAGACCTAAGCGCCGCAATCTTATCCATAACATAATCCGAAACCTTAACGCGAATTTCCATACCCAGCATTAAAGTCGCAGGAAACATAGGTGACAAAGTCACTAATAAACCCCCATACCCACACCCAATATCAGCAAATTCCACTTTGGAATCCGTATTTTCGTACTTCGGATACAATTTACCCCAATCAAAATCATCCGGGCGCCTAGGACTATCAAACAAATAAATTAAATTCGCAGGTTAGATTTAACGATTATTACTAATCAATTGAATGATCTGCGACTGGGTTTGAGTGGGCACGTTGTCTATAATACTTCTTTTGAGGTAACGCCAAAGTTTCACTCATTTTTAAACCAAATAGAGCAAAAAATTGAGTCTTTTAACCTTAAAGTACCATGCGCCTAGCTGCCAAATATGTCAAAAAGCAACACTTTCTCTAGATCTAAACTGCTAAATCAAATTTAATTTCTCTTTAAATTACACATAACAAACAATGTATTCAAGTCATTTTGACTCTATAATAATAGTATTGAGTGTTTTATACTGATTTTTATTCGTTTTATAACATATTTAATTGTTTTTGTATGATTATTTTCGTTAGATGTTACCGTGTGGTCATTTAGATGTGTCAGGTCAGCTGACAGCTGATCAAGTATGATCCGTCATTGTATGTTGTTATAATGCAAGGAAACATGTTTTTTATCACAAATTTAAACAATTATTGATACAAATATGGGATAATAAGTGATAAACTATGTCTAAATTTGTTCCTGAATTCTTTAGTTATGATTTAATTTACAAAATTCTGTGTAAAAGTGTTGTGAGATCTGTGAATTTGTAATAACAAGTCGACAAATCGGTATGTAATTTTGTAATTTTAGTACAATTGGATATTTTCCTATTGTTAAAGAATTATTTAGAAGGTTTTGGGTGGGTTCATGGGTAATTAACCACATTTATCAAATATTTTGTTGATTTAGTGATTTGAAGATAATACGACAATATTTAATTATTGATAATGCAGCTATTGTACAATAATTATCTGTTATTTAGGCAAATTATTTATAAATATTGTATTTGATTTGTTTAAACAGCGATTACTAATGGCAATAGAATGTTATAACATTCTCAAGGTTATTTATATGATATATAAAATATTTCTTACAAATTATAAATGTATAATTGATATATTTAGAATTTGTTTGTGCTAGATTTTGTTTAGATTAAAAAGCATTATTTATTTTTATAATTTGGAACAATTTTCGCTGACTATAATGAAATATTTCGTTGGCTTAGCCAAAATCATTTTAAATTTTAACATTCGTCATTTAAACCAATCACGAATTTATGAACGGTTACATTTCTAAAGTATCCCATTACACATCTGTCGATTAATTTACACACATTCTTCTATAATCTAGAATAAATTGTTTTGTTTTGAGTTCTTGTTATAACAATAAAATATTATGTTACAACGTGGCTATTAAATATCCAACTCAAATACAATTATGCCTAGTTTTTCAATAGCAGTTGTTCGTGACAGTCTAAAATTATTTCAAAATGTAAATTCACGTGTTAAACTCTTTGAAAATGCAACAGTCTTGGTGTAAAATATTCGAAGATGTGTCCCCATTCGATAGAAAACGATTGGGAAAGGTTAGATCATTTATTCATACTTAAGAGATTCGAACCACGGTGTAATATCTCCTTAAACAAATAGAATTCATTTATATGAATGTTATTATTAAAATATTTTTATTGCGCGTGTTCCATCAACGTTTTTTTTAATTAAAAATTGTTTATGTATACAAAAAACTATAAGGAATCGAATGCCACAAGTTAGAACATTCTATTCTTGTTAGTTTTTCCGCTAGGGCCCTATAAAGTTGACAAAATTGTTGATATTTTTAAATATAATTATTACGCGGTTTGTAATGGCACTAAGCAACGGACATTCGTTCCAAAATAATAGCCATTAGTGTCCGGACTAATGACATATTAGATTAGTAATGTGATAGGTGGTTTGTTATTGCCTAAGTTTGAATATTTTTAGCACGTAGTAGCGTTGGCCCATTTATTTGATGAAACGAAAATAACATTTTGTTTTCAATACGGTTACATTCCAAATAATTCGGTTAAAAATAAATTCATTCATTTATTTCTATGTAAATTTATATAGGCGCGCATATGTAAGAGAGTGTCACGCCTCCAAAACTGTTGCCAAAACATATATTTTTTTAATATTTAGTCCAAAAACTGTTACAAAATAGACAATTTAATGTTTATTTAAATTTTTATAACAGCCTTAAAGCCGGTGACTTCAACTATATTTATGTAAAACTGGTAATCTAGTTAACAGGCGCTCGGAAACCTTTACAGGCTTATTAGTGTTAAGCAGGTTATCTATTTACAGGCGTTTAAATAAGTTTACAGTTATTTATTGATTATTCTATTAATAACTTATCAATAGGATATGTCAAGAAGCATCTATTGACCTTAACGTTTATAAATATCAATGACAACATTTGTTTTCCATGAAATTGGGGTGACATAGACCATTATTCAGAACTTCCCCTGCGTATAACTCCTTGAATTAATTTATTCGAATTAAAAAAACCTCTCGACTTGCTTACGCACTCTGTTATCAGACCTTGGTCTCGTATTTTGATAAGACTATTGATAACTTATTTATTGGAGTCTGTTTTGTATGATTTATTGACGAAAAAACAGTAAATAAATAATTTATCTTATATTTGACAGTCCAGACACTAGTTAATTTTAAACTACGAACTGTGGTTGTGTTTAAAAATATTATAATTTATTTTTGGACAATTAAATATTTATTTTAATTAAATTTGACTATAAATATTAGTTAGGTGATCATAATTGATAAAAATAATTGTTTTTTGAACCCATAAAAAAAAGATTTAAATATTTACGGTGAATTTTGACTTTTTTTGTGGAGTGTTTTAAATTGAAAATGATTTCTCGGACGTTGTTATAATCAAAATTGACAATGAGTATTGCGGCTAGTGTCAGTTCTTGGGGTAAAAACTCCCCAGAAAGCACGCCACTGGTTTTAAAGATCCCGAAAACGTACGGGGCTGTTTTACCTTATTACCAGTTTATAAAATCTACTATGAAAGCTTCGTCTATATCGTTACAGGTAAATCACAATTAAAAATATTTTCAATAATGACACATTTAAATATAAGTGTGATTTGTGCGTTAATGGTACATTTTACAGAAAAATGTGTTGAACAAAAGTTGTAGAACATCTAATTACCTTTAATTTTTGTTATTAGCAATTTTCAGTAAGTCAAACAGTTTTTGAATTATTAAAAATACCGCAATGTGGTTGTGATATAAATGAGAATTGTACGTGAATGGTGCTTTTTTTGGAGAAATGTTTTGAATTAAAGTTGTAGGAAATATTATTCTGCTCATTTTTGTTTAAGATCGTTTTTTCTATAAGTCTAATCGTTTGTGAGATATTTAGAATTATAAATAATTAACAAAATTAACTAACCCAATTTATATATATGTATTGCGGGTTAGTAAGCACTTAGGCGCTAAATTTATTTATTTTATAATTTAATATATTTAGGCTCCTTTATACTCAAAATAATTAGTAATTTTGCATTATCTTTAAAAGAGAGATCTCTAAATTTTATTTTGTGTAATTAACATTGGCTTTTAACCTTTTGTCTGAATATTATTTATAGATTTATTTGTTTCATATTTGAATTATTTAAACTTATAATTGAGCGTTTATTTTGTTTAAAATATATTTAAACATTTTTGGTTACCTAACCCAATTTTTTTGTAATTAAACTAATTAATTTTGATAATTAGGAGAGTTTCTATTGTGTTTTCAATGGCAAGGAGATGTGTTTTTGAATAATTATCATAAAAAATCTTATCTTTCGTCAGCTGATAATTATTTTTAAATAAATTTACATGTCATCTGCACTATTAAGAAAATTTAGTGTGAAAAACATATTTGGTCTAAGAAGTTCTATTTTTCAAAATGAAAAAAGTTCGTAGTAAGATTAATATACAGGTAATATAATAGGTGAAGGTTACATTGACCCCGTTTTTCTCGAAAATGAATATAGAAATTATTATTAATTTTTATAATTAATATACCTAGTAAATAGCACACATTTTTAATAAATGTGTCATTTGAAAAACGCCTTGGTGCAGTTTTAATTTCGGAACTGTTTAGTAATTAGCATTACTCACTTAGTACGTCAGGATTTTCCAATATTATCAATAAAATCAATGTTTTGATCAATGACAAGGTAATATATAAATGTATTTTTTTTTGGAAAAGTGACCTCAGTTCTCAATGTTTTTGATAGCGTAACGTTTCAAAAGCGAAAATGTATTTGAATTTGTGGTCAACAGTCCAAATAATAGATTAAACAATCAATAAGTGTATAAATTTGATTTAAAATACATGGTTTTGAGGACAGAAGGTCTGGCCTTCTGACCAAATCTTTTAAAGTGCACTAATTCAATAACGCGCCAAATCTATTATTTACGTACATACGTAAAGTGAACAAATTCGTTATCGCCACATTTCTGACAATCACAATTAGTTTTTTTAAGAGATCTGATAAGGATTCGATAATAAAACGATTGATTTTGTTTTTGGTCTTAGTAGTGCAAAAAACTTAAGACAAAACTGACATTAAACATTGATAAACTTATTTATTTATTTACTTTTAAACTGTGATTAATAATTTATTTAAAATGAAGAATATACTTAGTAGAAATTCGTACCATTACGTAAGTTTTTGTCACCCTATTTTATGGTAAATTAGATAAGTGTATACACATTACCGAAATATATTAAATTTGTTTATTTTATTTATATATTTAGTGTTGTTTGTAATAATATTCATGTTACTATTATTTTGCGTTAACATCAGGACAGTTTTTTTGATCGAGAGATTAGAACCGACGTGTAATACGACCAAGTCAGTAATGTATGGTTAGTTTTTTCGTGCATTCATTGTTGTTATTTATGATAAAACCATGATTAATTAATTAATTAATATAAATAATCACCTATCAAATACTAAGACAATTGAATTTTATCAATTAATGAATAACGATTTTGTTACTAATTCATTAGATAAAACTGAGATTTAGAATTAAATAATAGATAACTTAAGAGCAGATAAAACTACTTAAACTTTGGGTTCTATCTACAGAAATATAAACATTAGTAATTTGATACAGTGTAGGCTTAAGGAGATCTAAAGCATTCTAAGCAACAAGTCTCTAGAACAGGGTAGGCTTAAGAGGTTTTAAAAGTGCTCCCAGAATTATGATGGTGCCCCTTCTCTGAAAACCAATTAGCGAGCCCATGTCTCGAAATGGCTCAGTTGACTAGACACTCCATAGGCGGCGTTGATTCGATTTCCCAAGGGAATCCAGCAGATCGGCCCGAAAAACGGCGACGTTCGTTTTTGAATTTAACGTTGGCCCACCTGCATCTGGCTGATGCCAGTGGTGGCTCGTCGTCGCCGGGAAGCGGTGGGCACTCGTTGCATTTGCCCAGCTTTTCCTTGACGACGCCCGACGGAGAAAATGGGGGGCGAAGATTCCATTTCGGAATACGACGGCATTCCAATACGGTTCGCTGAAACATTATTCCGTTTTCAGTGTTTTTTATTACGTGATTTAACAGCCTGAATTCTGCAACCTCCGCCACTAAGCAGTGGTTCTAACTATGCTTATTTAATATTTATTAATTGTGTTTTAATAAACAGTAATTCGATACAGAGATCGCACGACTGTGCACGCCTGCCATATTTAAAAAATATTTAATTTTATTAATTATTTATTAACTTATTTGCTATGGGTTTTTCCAAAATAATTCTTTTAATAAACGAGTCGATCTGTTTAAAAATGTTACGTTCTTTCGTTGCAGACTTTAAACCGATCCGAATCCATGGTCTCCTTATGTTTTCGATCACTAACTGGATTCGTTTTGGATGACAATCTTTCAGGGCTCCAGTCATTCCTAGAAAATAAACAAATTCAAGTTGATGACCGGGATGAGGTAAATTATTCTTATATATCATCAACACTTTAACCTTGGTCTTAGTATAATAGCGAAATCTTTATTTACAAACTAGAATGGTGCCTCAGCGCTTATGGTGGCCGCCAGCAAAGGCAGGGCCGGATTTATCCGGGAACTATTGGCCCATGGGGCTGACCCTGCGGCCCAGGACATGGACGGCTGGTCTGCACTACTCTGTGCCGCCCGAGAGGGTCATACAGATATCTGTTTAGCTTTATTAGAGAATGGGGCGGATATAGAACATAGGGACATGGTAAGACATATTTATATTGGTCAAAACGTAATATCTATCCTTTAATTAAAATTGGCTAAACAATTTAGCATAGATTTGTTGTAATTTAATATATAAAACATAAAATAATATATATTTTCATAAAGACAGATGAAAGTCCTTATTACACTTCGTCGTGCGATCTTCGGATCACTGTACTTAAATTATGATTTATTATTGAAAAAGCCAGTAGACTATTCAACTAAAATCAACCCGAAATGAATAATGAAGCTCGCAAATCAACCTCTAATTAACTATATGCATATATTAGGGTGGATGGTCGGGCTTAATGTGGGCCGCATATAAGGGCCACGCTGACACGGTATCGTTATTACTAGACCGTGGTGCAGATAGTAACGCACACGGTAATTTTCACATATCATCGCTGCTTTGGGCGGCCGGCAGGGGCCATACTCGCATTGTGGCCGAGCTGGTGAGCCGGGGAACCAAAGTTAATGTGGGCGACAAGTATGGGACGACCGCGTTGGTGTGGGCCAGTCGGAAGGGCCATTCAGAGATTGTTGAGTGCCTTTTAAAAGCTGGAGCCAATGTGGACACAGCTGGTAAGTTTCAAACAGATCTTCTATGTATAGTTATAATATATTCGCCTTTCAGGTATGTATTCGTGGACAGCGCTCTTGGTGGCGACACAAGGCAACCATTGCGATGTGGTAAACATGCTTTTGGAGCTTCGCCCCAATGTGAATGCTGTCGATAAAGACGGGTGTACCGCATTGACTATCGCATGCAAAGAAGGTTACTACGATATTGCGTCTTCTTTGCTAAATGCAGGGGCGTATATAAATATCCAGGACCGTATGGGGGACACAAATTTGATACATGCAGTTAAGGGAGGGCATAGGGGCATTGTTGAGGCGTTATTAAAAAAATACGCGGATGTCGACGTCTGCGGAAAAGATCGGAAAACTGCTGTGTATACTGCAGTTGAAAAAGGGAATTTAGCAATTGTTAAAATGCTGTTAGGAGCTAATCCCGACCTGGAAATCAGCACTAAGGTAAGAGAGGCTATTCATATTTAAGGAGTAGCTTCAAAATGTTTGACTGTTTGAAAAATCATAATCTATTTACCAGGATGGAGATACGCCGTTATTACGCGCTGTTCGCAGTCGTAACGCCGATATTGTCCAATTATTACTGGATAAAAGAGCAAAAGTTAGTGCAACCGATAAAAAAGGCGACACAGTTCTCCATATAGCAATGCGAGCCCGCTCAAAAGCGATCGTTGAAATCTTGCTCCGTAATCCAAAACACTCTCAATTACTTTACCGGCCAAACAAACAAGGGGAAACCGCGTATAACATCGATTTGAATCACCAAAAACAGATTCTCGGCCAAGTTTTCGGCGCTCGTAAGTTAGATGAACGTTTTCCAGACAGTATCCGAAACTAACTAACAACCGTTTCTTTCCATATTTAGGTCGTTTAAATACGAATGAAGACAATGAGAATATGTTAGGGTATGATTTGTACTCCAGTGCACTTGCAGATATGTTAAGCGAACCGTCGCTTAGTATGCCAATTACGGTTGGACTTTACGCCAAATGGGGCAGTGGGAAGTCATTTCTATTAAATAAACTACGGGGCAAGTTGTTGTTTTAAATATGTTATTGTTCTGGTCAGATAATTTGTTGTTTATTGCGTTTTGAGTGTTTTTTGATACGTTTAGATTATTTTAAGTGTGTTCATAATTTATTACAGAGGAAATGAAGAACTTTGCTCGCCAATGGGTCGACCCAGTGTTCCATTTCAGTTCTTTACTGTTTCTAGTGTTGGCACATGTGGCCCTGGTGGTTGGTAGCATTGTTGGTGCAGCTATGCAACATTGGGTGTGGGGTTTAGTTACAGGAGGGGTTGTCTTCGTAATTTGTTACATTTTCTTAGCTGTAATTTATTATTTAAACCAAAGGTAAATTAAATCGAATCAAACGAGTTTAAAAACGGCCAAAAACAATGATTTTTCGTTACAGATATGATTGGGATTGGCCTTACAGTTTTACAGTTAACATAACTAGAAAACTAAATTCCCTAAGATTAATTTTACAAGTGACTTTTTGTCATCCACCCGCCCCAAGTGTAGCGGACGGTCTTACAGCCCAACCTATTAGGTAGTTTGCTCTAAATGGACCTAGAAACGCTTAATTTATCGACAATATACCTTTGTTTTCTACAGATTCTATTTTACTGACCAAACTCGTGTCAGTAGTACTACAGGTGGAGAAAATTCGGTTGTTCAGATGCTAGGATCACTTTATGATGCTATAGAAAATAATTACGGGGCTCTACCTACCCGACTTTATAGAGCATTTAAGCCGAAACCAGGTATATCATTGAGAATGAGAGATGCAATGCTGTAGTGTCACTTGCGCTGGTTTTATAAAAATTACATTAGAGGAATGCATCATTGCGAGTTTTCGGTGTTTTTAATGGTTTATTATTAATTTGTTAGCGTTTTTGGTGATATATTACAATTTTTGATGATTCTAGTCAAGTCTACATCTTCTTGGAGACTGAGGCGATTATGTT
This sequence comes from Nebria ingens riversi, assembly GCA_018344505.1. Classification (NCBI taxonomy): domain Eukaryota; kingdom Metazoa; phylum Arthropoda; class Insecta; order Coleoptera; family Carabidae; genus Nebria; species Nebria ingens. Next base: position 217,308 of record JADQWA010000207.1, read on the forward strand.
GTTTACCGTATGCAGTTATTTTCGAATTGTGTTTCGCGTGTTTGTTAATTGGTATCTGCACCTTGGCCGCCTATTTTACCGCAACTATAGAACAGCAAAAACAGTATGTTTAATCATGACTAATAATTGATGAATGCGCTAACTGAATTGCACAATAATACATTTCAGATTAGAGTCAGTGGGGACGATGACGATGCACGTGATATTAGTTACAGTTGCGTTATTCTTAGGCGTAACATGTATAGCAAATTTGTACACTTGGGGTAGGGTTTTTTTGGCGCTAGTGTTCTCGCAACGACGCCAACTTCAGAGGGCGATTGTGCGCTTGGACACCCTAAAATCTGAGGGGTTCCAGCAGGCGTTAACGCATGAAGTTGCCCTTATGAAAGATATGGTCAAGTTAGTTGATTTTTGTTATTGTTATTGAAGCAATTTTCTTATATTTTTGTGGTTCTATTAGATGTTTAGACGCATTGAGCGCTCAGCAAACTCGATTAGTGATCATTGTTGATGGTTTGGATAGTTGTGAGCAGGATAAAGTGCTTTTGGTGCTGGACGCCGTGCATATGCTATTCTCTGAAGCCAACAGTCCTTTCATCGTTATACTAGCTATTGATCCACATGTTATATCTAAGGTAAGGCGTTCATACGTGTTATGTTATTTAAGTACGAGGCGAGTGTGTGGAAGGGTGTGCGTGATCGACGCGGCGAAAGCCGACAACATTTTAACTAATCTTCGGTCTATTTATTTTGAATATAACATAGTTTTTGAGCATTTTTAGACTAATTTGGGCTTTGATATGTAATTTTCAGTTGTGTGACTGTTGAATTATGGAGTTTTAAAGATATTTTGCAGCCGCCCTCCTCTACTGGTTTAGGGTGTTTATTTTAATTTATATTAATTATTTATATAATTTTTATGTTTCCTGCCAAAGATGGCTTGGGAGAAGGTCAGTTTTATGTTTATGTATATGTTTTATGTTAAACAACTTCAATTTAAACGAAATAATTAAAATTTGAATAGAAATCAACGTTTAATCTAGCAAACACTAGAATAGCATCCAGCATGTTTTTTGTTAAATATATTCCAACCAATCTCACCCCACTTTTTCTACAATTTATCTTTAAATAGGCGGTTGAAGTGAACAGCAGAAGACTCTTCAACGAAAGCAATATCGGAGGCCACGATTATTTGCGCAATCTCGTACACTTGCCATTCTTTTTACAAAACTCCGGTTTGCGCAAAGTCAAAGTAGCTCAAAACACCGCTCAAACAACGCATCGGAAACCGACTACAGTGTCCGCCTGGTCCGAAGCTGAAGAAGGTATCGGTCTAGGCGGGGTCTTAGTCCGATCGGTAAATTAAACACCCGCGATTACCAATTTAGTTCAACTATTTCAACTACTCTAATCATATTTCAGTTGTCTAATCGGCGTTTGTCATCCGAAAGCGCCTTAATGTCAAGCTGTGAGAAGTTAAAGCCTCCAGCGGCACGAAAAGGCTCTCGAAAATTAAAAATGAGCGATTCAATTGCGAGCTCAATCGGATCTAATTTGAATATCGTTGTTGGCGCGCACGATCTAACAAAAATGTTATTGACTGATGATTATTTCAGTGATGTTAATCCTAGATCTATGCGGCGGTTAATGAATGTTGTTTATGTGACGGGCCGTTTGTTAAAAGCATTCCAAATTGATTTTAACTGGTACCATTTGGCTAGTTGGATCAATATCACTGAACAGTGGCCGTATCGAACGTCCTGGATCATTTTACACTATGATTTGTATGAAGAACAACTCGAGGATAACACTTCGTTGAAAGGACTTTACGATAAGTAAGTTTATTTGAAAAATTTCTGTATTTGTTAAACCTTTTTGATGATTTTGCGACAGATAAGCAATACAACTTTTTCTTGCGGTGTTTAGAGTTCGACCACGCATACCAACTTTAAAAGAGGTCGAACCGTTACTCGAACTGGACAGGGACGAAAAGAAATTCGATATTTTCTTAACGTTTCATCGATCTAGCTTACTAGTTAGTGATCTAAAGATATTTTTACCATTTACAATTAATCTGGATCCGTACATTAAGAAAGTTATCAAAGGTATGCTCGCATATATTGTAAAATGAAACGCTGTCAATTCGTAAAGTTAGTGCAGGACTAATATTTAGTTAAATTTCCAGAGGAATATCAAAATAATGAAGACGATCACTACCATTATAATACAGCAATGAAAAATAATCCTTCAGTGCTTCCAGTTGGGTCTCAGTGGGGTGGAACACCCAATGATTGGAATATTACCCCCAAATCTGTGATATCGCAACGTAGACAGGTAAATATACCTAAGATCTAGACTATATAACACCTTAGAATTGGATCCTTAGGCACAAACATTTATATTCTGGGTACTAATGAGTAGTTTTAATCAAATATGGTTGTATTTTGGTATTTTAGAGACAATTTCTCAGACCCACGCCTCCTAGTGGCCCCATGTACCCTCAACCGCCAAATATTTTAGGTTGGGCCCCCCAAAACCCTTGGAACATCGACAATCAATCAGGAATGGGAACTCCGACGTTTCCAGGGCCCCAATTTTCTCTTTCTGCAGTTACAAGCATTCCTGTAAGTATATTTAGAACGCCTTGAAACGTTTATATATTTTATTGGGGTTTTCATTTGTTTTAAACAGCCTGAAGTATTGGAAACAAAATTATCGAGTTTAAGTGTGAATGGTGTCTGCCATTTGTTTGAGAAAATCGATGATTTGACGCCGAATGCGTTGGGCCAACACACGAATGTGATCCGGCAAAATAATATAAACGGACGTGTTCTATTACACTGTGATTTAGATGAATTGAAAAAAGTGAGTTTGTAGACAATTTCGAATATTATTTTATGCTCCATTTGATATTTTGGCGTGTAGATTTTGAAAATGAGTTTCGGCGATTGGGAAATGTTTCGCGTTTTGGTTGTGTCGATGCGCGAACATGAGATGACGGCAATTTGTCGACAGGATGAGCGAGAAAAAGGTGTAAGGTTCAGTGATCCTTCGCTTAGGGAACGAAAAAGTAAACTAATTATAATATAATACATCTATTTATTATTATAAATGCTTTTATTAAATTTGGTGTTGGCATTCATCTTTTTATTTATAGATAGTGTTACGAAAACTCATACCAGTGATCGCGAAAATAAGTCAATGACGGATTCCAGTGGTCCCAAATCTAGAGTTACCAATAAGCAAAGTATTATGGAGAAACAGGTAAGATTTTTCATATAATATATACGACTGATTTCATTCATTTTAATAACATTTTCTTTCGTAACAAACATAATTTTTTAATGTTTTTGTTACTCTATAACTAATGTCTTTATTTATTTCCTTGCTTTCTTGGATGTGAATTTAGTATCAGGTATTTTATCTATATATTTGCACAACATAGTCCCATATTGCATACAACTAACTAATGCATTGTTTAGAATCAAAATCCTTTAGAGAAACTGACTTAATCTCTCAAATTAATTTGATATTCTACATTTCATTAATTAATCTGAACTTAAAATGACTAAATATTATTAATAACAATCTATATATTCACCCAGTCCCACCCAAAACTCTATTAAACCAACCATAAACTTGAACCCTCCTCAAAATTGCTCAATAATTATTCCAAATGAAGTTTTACGAGTGCAAACTAATAAACCCTTAACCAGAAGCACCCTAATCTAATTCCGCAAATATAGGGTGATAGAAACTTAGACCCAATCAATTTCCTTAAAAATTAAACAAGGACATCCTTGTGTTACCCAAGTTTCCTAAAAGTTGCATATAAAAACAACTTAAAACCAATTCCCAACCAAGTTCTTATCATTTAATGAAAGCGGGGTGGAAGAAACCGTGAGTAACCATTCCCAGTGAAGTTCCTCAAAAGTGGGGTTGTTAAAATCACCTCCTAACCAAATTCCATGGAAGTGGGGCATTGTTGAAAGGCAACTCCTATCCAAGTTCCGAAATGGAATGGCCGAAACTCCTCGTAACCGCTCTAAATCCTCTTCGCAGGTGACCCTCGAAGACCAGATGATCTGCGGTGCTCTGCAAACGTTAAACGAAGAAGCATGCGAAGACGTCTTGGAAGAATCTATTGATCCCTCTACAGAATCGATCGAAATTCCTCAAACTTCAATCATACCACCGAGTCCAGATCAACTTTTACCCCAAAATCAACAAGTAGTAGGTGAGCCGCCGTCCTACACCGGAAACAGCACATTTGCTTCGTGTACAAGTATACCGGAAATGTATTTGGACACGCGGCAAGAAACTGCGGTCACAATTGTGACACCACTAGTACTCAAAAAGCACTCAGTGTATATGATGGAGAATGATGGTACTGAATCTACGAAGATTTAACCATTTTTATGAGGATTCTTAAGAGATTTTATAGGGAAACTTTTCCACTAGATATCTAGAGGATTTTAGGGTAACATAGTTGGCAAAAGCTGTAAAAATGATCACGCGTAGCTTCAGAAACTTTTCCATTAGATATCTAGCGGATTTTATACCGAAACAGTTGGTAGAAGTTTCGAAAATGATCAAGCATGTTTCTAAGGACTTTTCCGCTAGATATTTAGGAGACTAGCGAAACAATTGGTAGAAGTCTCAGAAATGATTGTATGTATGTAGCTGTTATGGGCTGGTATTTAGGCAGTTTATCGCGATACAGTTGGGAGAAGTGGAAAAAAAGAAAATGAATGCCTAGAAAGTTAGTTGAATTTAATATTTTAGTAAATTCTTGCCAAAAAAGACTTGAATACTGCCTGTATTTATAAATAGGCTCATTTTTACTCATTCCACAAAGCCAAAATATATTTTGATATTAAAAAATGCCATAAATCCAAAGCAATGTTTGCAATTTTGGGTTCTAAATCAAAAAATGATTATCTCATTCCAAAGATATTATTATTATTATAAAAATCTCATTATTTAGTGTATATTTTAGGAAATTTATTGTTAGTTTTAGTTATACTTATTTGAGTTCACAAAAAAATAATCATTGTATCAAAATCAATTCGTTTCATTGATCATTATATTATATGAAATTATTTTGTATCTTTTCTTTGATTTTTATCAATAAATTATTGTATTTTTGTTTGTTTTATATATTTTATTTGCGTGTTTTTATGTGACATGTTTTTGATTGTGTAGTATTTTTTGTGAGTTCAAATATGTATTTATTAACAATTTAAAAATGAGATAACATCTGTGTTTGATTAGATCTGTAGCTAACATTGTGTGCTGTTATCTTAAAACTAATTTATTTACTGACGGCACTTGGAGTCAATTGTCAGTAGTGTTACCAACGAGTTAGTTTTTTGGTGATATTACACGTTGGTTCAGACCTGTTGATCAAATAACGCGCAATAAGAATGATTTATTTGTGAAATATAGAAATACCAAACGAGAATCGATCGAGGACGAATAGCACTGGAGGCGAGACCGATTTTGTGATTCTACAAGCGTCGCCTTTTAATAAATACCATTGGCAACCTGTAATGGGTGTTTCAAGTAACGCTCGGGACAGTTGTTCGCAAAGCGAGGCAAGCTCGGTGTGCAGTACACCGAGAGCTCGTCGAAAGAAAGACATATCAGTATTTATTCAAGGTAATTTTATTGAAAGAAATTGAAATTCTTTCTCGGTACTTTAGTAAATAATATGTGGCCACAATATTAATATGTTTGCAGAACCTCGTAAATCATCTGATAGCAGTTACATAATGATCGATATGAAATCGTTAAACGAGAAAATAACTTCAAATGCAACGCAAACCAACAAAGAGACGTCTAAAAACACGGAACATATTCAGAGTTCTAACTATGGACAGAATTCCAAGCACAGTAGTGTAAATCGTCCGGGTTTGGAGCTAGTGAAGGCCCAACCTCCGGATAATTTAATGCGGACTTATTCAGTTAAAGGTCAAAATGGCGCTAAAACGCACAGGCCACGGCCCTCCTCTCTTTTAGTCGACCAATCCCCGACTAGTTCCGCTAATTTTTGCGTTAGATCCAAATCAGTGGATGATAACTCAAATAAAAAACAAAATTCCGTTATTAATTGTGTCAAAATGAAATTTGCAACTGCCCCAGACCAAATCACCCCAACATCTAGCTTAGAAAAACTGTCTAAATTATTAAATTCAAGTCTAGACAAACTCCCCCCAAATAATTTAGACTCAGACGATGAAAGTACTCCGCTAGTTTCTGATATATCAACCCCATCTGTTAGTTTAGTTGATACCCCCCAAAAACATTACGGTAACACAGCGTTTTCCCCCAAAAGTCCAAACTCCCCCACAAACTCATCGCCGTCACAACAATTTTCTTCCCCGGAAGCTGAACATAAAAACGACAATAATTTCACTGATAGTACTGATTTTAGCCCTGTATCCCCTATACAAGACCTCATTAAGGTTGGTAACGCAGGTGGTAACAGTGTGTCAGTGATGTCTGGTGACTTATTATCACCAGATTCGTATAAAAGTGAGCGCAACCCCTCGCGAACTTCTAGCGAAATATCCCTATCAAATTATTTAGAACCTTCGGTGAATATTTACAAATTTCCCAGTAATTCGGAAAGTTTAGTTAGTGTTGCCAGCTTGACAAGTGATGGTAGTCACAGACTGTCGAATGCGAGTAGCTGTTTGTCGAGACAGAATGCGCTAGACGCCGAGGAGAACATTTAGACATTATTTTATTTTTCGACAAGGTTGGTAGGATTAGTCCATATTTTTTACCGCAAATATTTTTAATATACATACCAAATGCCTGTATTAATAGTTGGTTAAATAAAGAATTGTTATTGAAGAAAATTAATCAACGATTTAATTTATAATAAAATCTTGAAATAGTGACTACTATTTATTAGTTTGAATTTGTTTTTAATTTTTGATGTGGTTGGCAACATTGACTAATAAACAAATAAATATTTAACCAATTATTTTTGGGTTTTTTAGCTAATTTATTGAGTAAATCTACTCAAAATTGATGAATATGTGTTTAAAATTAATTAATAACTCATATTTCATAATGTCTCTATTTTCTAAAAAAAACTTATTCTAATTTGTTTACATATATATTTTGTTGTAGTAATTTTGGAGCAACTATATGCTAAAATAATGTAGTTTAACAACAAGTTTCAATTAATTTTCATTAGTTTTCTGTTAATAATAATTAATGTTTAATAATTATGGTGATTTGGAACTGAACTAGTGCTACTACATGTTGTTATCATTTTTTTTCAAATTTGACAAAGGCTTGACATTTCTAATCATTTTGATCAATTTTCCTTGTTTATCAGTTATAAATTAACTAAAATCAATCGTATATCGAACATAGTTAACAATTATCGTAGGCTAGTGCGTAATTTTCGTTAAAATTTAGCGTTATAAATGAGTTATGGATGAAAAACATAAAATAACCTTACAAAAAAACTATAAGGAACTTGTAAAACGAACCAATTTGGGAGAGCTACTCCCCAAATTAATCGAAAATGAAGTGTTTTCATTCGAAATTGCTGAACCATATATGGTAAATATAATTTTGGTTGTTTTAAAACCAAAATCGTGACGTTTTTGGTTGATTTCAGAACTATAATCGTTCGGAATTGGATCGAAAACGAGATTTATTCTTTGATATACGTCGACGAGGTCCTCACGCATTCGATAACTTAGTTAAATGTTTAAAAGAAATTAATGATTTTCATCATTTAACATTGGCGTCTTTATTGGAGGGTAAAGAGGTAGTGATCCCGCAAAATTTAAGCCGCGTAAACAATTTAATTAATCCTCAATCGGTGATTGAGGAAGAGATCGATGAAGCTCGCAGAGGGGCTGCGCCATCTTCAGGCGTAACGCCTTACGCATTTCCGGCGAATCAGCGTCCTCAACATTTACGACAACTGTCACAAGAGTCTCCATATGCGAATATATATATCACGGATCAACCGTTGAAAGTTGTCGTTAAAAAAGGGGAGAAATTCATGGATAATCCTCAAGAATCTAAAATAGCAATGTATCGGATGCGTTCGAAGTGTCGCGGGATTTATTTTGGTATAAATAACATTAAATTTATTAACGACGTTAAAAGCACGCGTACCGGGGCGAATGTCGACGAGGAGAACATGAAAGAGCTTTTTAAACAAATGGGATTCAACATTATGAGCCATCGCAATCAAACTAAACATGTAAGTTACCCAAAGTATCTAACTCAAATAGACATTTGTACTTATCGGCTTTGAATTCCTTGTTGTTTTTACTATAAAATCGCTCTAAAATTACGGTTTTTGGGATGGTAGGATATGATGACGGCAATAAATAATTTCGCAAATCCGGATAAGAATCCGTTCTTGAAACGAGCTGATTGTTTAGTTGTGGCAATAATGAGTCACGGCGAAGAAGGCGAAACGACAGAAAGTAGCCAAATCATGACCGCAGATGGGTTATATTTGCCAGTGTCTTGGGTTTTAAATCAATTTGACAATCGTAATTGCCCTGCGTTTCATAAGAAACCGAAAATATTTCTTTTCCAAATTTGCCGGTGAGTTTGTCGCTCTATTATAATTATACAATCACGGCTTGCAACTCTACTCTAGAGAGATCTAAATCAATTTTAGCGGTAACAATTTGAATCCAGGCGTTCAAATGTCCGGTCGGACTCGGACGGACGGGGTCAACAAGACCCCGGGTCACATCATACGGAATATGAGCGATATGTTGATTGCATTCTCGACTTTACCAGGTGTGTAATAAATACAACATGCCACCGTTTTGGATGTTTATACTGTTTGTTTCTTTCGTTTAAAAATGATTAGGTGACCAAAGTTATCGGGATATCCTCCTTGGGACATGGTATATACAGTGTATATGTAAGATTTTTATGGAACACGCTTATGATACAGATCTGGAACGACTATTAAAAATGGTAGACGAACAATTGAGCCGACTCATGTCAGATGACGGGAATATGCAAACCTCGAGTTACGAATCCCGCGGTTTTAATCTATGTTATCTTAATCCAGGATTATCTGAATAGGGATTAGTTTAACATTGTATAAATGGTAAGTGCAAATTTATATCGTGACAACATGTTTATTGGGAACTGAGTGCGCCAATGCCAACTTTTGGGTACGAATTCGAGTAGTACATGCGTGGTGCTTGCATAGTTTTGTTTTTTCTTTTTATTAATATTAATCATGATTTTATTTTTAAATCGGATAAAAAACTGGTTTGATACTAAATATTTTTTTATATTCCTATACAAATATATACGTCAATTATTTATACAATTTTTATCTTAACTTTACCAAACTTTTTTTTTTTTTTTTTTTTAAGAGAGGAAATCTTCATAAGAGATCACAGTCGTGATACTGTGAGATTCTTACTCACTAAAACCTCTCCTCATTTGGGTCCTCACCGAACATCTCCGGAACCGCTTTCGCATAACTTCAGGGAGTCGGCCTTGCTCTGCGTTGCCCAATTCGCATTTTCTCTGCTGTTTCCTGTTTGTTCTTCACTCCTCTGCCTCCTTCGTTCCCATTACATGTTCGATGTACTGCGCAACCGCGCTCCATGCCGTCTCGCTTTTGAGCATTTGTTCGGTCATGCTCTCTGGTGTCAGAGGGGAGCCAAGCTCTACCGCAACTCTGAGCCTTTGGGCATGCCATCTGTCGCATTGGAAAATCGTGTGCTCTGCCGTGTCTATCTCTGCTCCGCAATACAAACATTCCTCTCCTTCTTCTTTTCCGATCCTCTTTAGGTATGACCTGAAACTCCCGTGTCCAGTGAAGGCTTGTGTGAGGTGGTAGCCAATCTCCCCGTGCTTCCGGTTGGCCCATGTTTTGACGTTCGGGATCAGCCGTCTCGTCCACACCCCTTTCGTGCTCTTCTGCCACCTCTCTTGCCATTTATCCATGGCTGCTTCCCTGGTTGCCGTTCTGCAGGAGCCCCTTTCAAACACCATAGTGCGCTCCTTTGCTTGTAGATCGATGGGCAGGATACCTGCAATTACTAGAGCCGCAGCTTCCGAGACCGTTCTGTAGCCGCAGCAGACCCGCAGTGCCGCCTTCCGCTGCCAGGAGGCCTCTGGTCCTGTTTACAGCCATCGCGGGTTTCCAAACTGGGGCAGCGTACAGCATTATGGAGTGCGCGACACTGCACAGGACCCTCCTTTTGCTTGTCCTCGGACCGCCGACGTTGGGCATTAGCCTCCCTAGCGCCGCGGTAACGGCGGCAGCCTTCGCAGCCACCCCTCGTACATGTGCCGTGAACGTGAGCCCCTTGTCTAGGGTGACACCTAGGTACTTCACCTCTTTTTTTGGTGTGATCCTCTTTCCGAGTACTTCCAGTGTCGTGAGGCTTATCTTTCTTCTCCCCGACAGGATTATAGCCTCCGTCTTCTGTGGGGCGACTTCCAGGCCTCTCTCCTGCATCCAGATGCCTATTTTTACGGCAGCCTGTTTGATGGTATTTTGGAGGTCTACCTCGCTACGCCTTGTGACCACAAGCGCGATGTCATCTGCGTACCCGACCAACGTAGCCCCTTCTGGAAAATCTAGTTTGAACACATCATCGTATAGTACGTTCCAAAGTGTGGGTCCAAGAACCGACCCTTGTGGACCTTAGTTCCTGCCTCGCTATTTGAGATTATCTTCCTATCACTTAGATAGCTCTCAATCATTTTCCTCAGGTAGGGAGCTATACCTCTTAATCTCAACTGTTTTACGATCTTCCTCCAGGATGCTGAGTTGAAAGCTTTTTTTACATCCAGAGTTACGAGAGCGCATAGTTTCCTTTTTCTCCACGTGCCCTGTCTTGCCGCTTCGGCTATCCTTAGCACTTCTTTTATAGCTCCGATAGTGCTCTTGCCCTCACGGAAGCCGTACTGCCGCTGTGCCAGCCCTCCCGTGCGCTCTACCTTCAATCTTTGAAGGAGCATGTGTTCTAGGAGCTTTCCCAGTCCATCCAGCAGGCACAGCGGTCTGAAGGAGGATGGATCCGCGGAAGGCTTGTCCCCTTTTCTTAGCAGGACTAGCCTTCCCTTCTTCCATCTTTCCGGGAAACATCCGGCTTTAAGTTGGTGGTTGAAAACTTCCAGGATTGCTTCTGGAAATATTCTGACCATAGCTTCAATAAATAATTTTACCAACCTAAACTGATTAATTAACACGTTGATTACCCTGCGTAATAATTAATTAAATGTGATTTGTGTATTTGAATCAGATAAAAACGATCAATGTTTATTTTTTACGAATATATATATATATATATATATATATATATATATATATATATATATATATATATATATATATATATACATATGTCAATATTTATACAATTTATTAAATAGTCGTTTTTTAAATTTGTTTTTTCTAACTTTAACAACCAAAACTAACCAATAACACGATGTGTATTAATTCAATGCACACTATCTTATATATAAATGTAGCACATATGACACTATAGGATTGCATCTCTGGTAACTCAAAAATGATTAATTTAGTGGTTTTACTAAAAATGAATAAGTAAATAAAACCCCAGTCAATTGTATATTGTTTATTTTAATAAATAATAACAAAAAGAACATATTATTCAGCTAGTCACTAATATTTATGAGCCATTACATATAATTATGTGCATTTTAAAGCTTGTATCCCGTTATTTGTTCACCAAACAGAATTTTGCGGTTAGATTATATTTGGGTGGTAGACACATAACAGATACAACCTTTTTCTATCTATCTAAAGACTATAATATGAAAATTCACAGCTAAAAAATGATCTTAGAAACTAATATACGTTAATTGATATTAGCGGCTCTACAAAACATTATTTATCATGCGCGAATATTGCTACAGTTATTTAAATGTTATCTAAATGGTATTAAAAACATTTTGAATATGTATTTTAAAACGAAATTTACTACATATATAGTTCAAAATACCATTTAAACAATTTTAGAACTATTTCTGATCGTATACGACCTTAGCGCAACTATTAGTTCTAAAAGGAGGCCCTAGGACTAGAAATGTTTAAAATTCCCCTAAATCAATTTGTTTGAATATTTTCCGTTATTTCTTACATTTTTTGAGATTCTTTAGCAAAAATTTGAGATTTATACAAATATATAAATTAGTTTATTTCGTAGAGAAATTAACTAAAACGTATTTAACATTTCACAATCAATATATACAGGTCCCCAGTATGGAATACCCCGTAAATAATATTTATTATTATTTGTTTTTGTGTAATTAGGTTCAAATCAAACCAGAATTGAAAATCGGGCGAAAGTTTCGGTTGTGCGCGAATTATTTATTGAAGCTAATCGAATTTCCAATCAATAATCTACAGAATAACAAGTACAAGTATATATTATGCGGTTATCCATGGTCCTGACCACGCATATGAAGTTTGTATTTATAGAATGGCAAGTACAAACGTATTTTAACCATTTGTTTGATAAAATTTAGTTAATTTCTCTTGGAAAATTACGAAATTGCCATATGTTAATTTCGTTAGTTAATTGTTAATTTGTAACCAAGATTACACGATTATCACATTATATACACTGACGACAAAAACTGATAATTTGGTCCCAAATCACAGATGAGCCCTCACTTTACCGCAAAACCCCATTCAAACTAAAACACATCGTCCAATAAATCTCAAATGCAAATTAAAAAAACAATCCATGTGTCCCGGTTGTCAACGAAGCAAATCATAAATTGCCACACCGATAAAACGTACTCAAAACTCAAAAATACTTTCACGGTCTCAATGCGCAGAAATCGCTTCGATCAACAGTGATTTCGAATCGGTCGTCGCATTTTTCTCCAACTCCGTAAACTCAGACGCGGCCGTTTCGAGATCGACACTTTGAAACAATAATCTCGACTCGCGATACGTGTACTGCGATATATCCAACTTAAAACGTAACCCCAGCACGATATTCAGGGCGCTTAAGTCGTAACTGTGACAACCGGAATATCGATACTGCGGTTTCTTATCGAACCGACATCCGGCCGATTGCGCGCCAATCGGATGGATACAGTCGATGGTTAGGGCGCATTGGACCCATGGTAGCATTATGTATTTCGATATTGATGGGGTATTTATGAGGATTAATCGTTGCGCAGCCACCATTTGTAAAAATAAGAAGTTCTCGGCGTCTGTATGGAAATAATTAAACATTTTCTTGTGCGTCAGACTGCTAACAGCCTTTTTCATCGACCACGTTAGGATTCCCGTAGTTTTTGTGGTCGTACGAAATAACGTATCGAATATATCGTATGTCATTTGACGCGTAAATCGTTGGTTGTTCTCTAGGAATAAAATTGCGCCTGTTTTATGTAAAGCGTCCTGTAAATCATAAAAGTCACCCTTAAATCAATTTCGTACATTTGCCATTTATTTATACTATAGTTGGCATAATTGACTATTTTTAATATATAACTAAAAACATGTGATTTGTTTTTGATATAACTCAAAAACGGTTCGACTTTGGACGAAACTTGATACAAATTAAATTGCCTACATCTTTTATTTAATACTTTTCCCCGTAAATAAATTCGTTAAGCGAGAAATCAACTCGTTACCTGAATAATGAGAGGTCTATAGGCGTGCAGTCGTTCTTCTTCAATGTGCGATGGGAATTCGTCGAAATTAAAGTTAACAACTTGGCATCGGCTGCTATTGCAATAATTTAAGAGCTACAAAGTTATAGGTCCACTATTAAATCAGTGAAAATCTAATAAAGATCAACAAGAACTTACCGTTTGTAAGCTATAAGTGCCTAAACCTAAATTATAGACTAAAACAGTATTGTTTGTTAATATTTTGCCAATGTTATTGATTAAACCAATCGCTTGGCTCTCTTGACCATCGAAAACATATGTTACTATTACTGGTAACGATGTATTATGCCATGTATCGTTGGGGTATGATCTGGGTTTTGATGTAAAGCCCAAAATTTTTAAATATTTCTCATCGGCAACTAAATTTTTTTCTTCCGCATCACGTAAGGTATCCTAAGCCAACCCAAAAACACACATTCGTTTAAATATAATTAAAACTACTAAATTGGAGCGATTTCTAACGCAATAACTACCTGAAAATTGCGGATATGTTGATGTGTAGTCGTAACAATATTCTGAAAAGATTCTGGCCTTTGGGGCCCGAATAGAATCAACATAAGACTTATACCGATAACGAAACAGAGAAGAATTAAGAAATGTTTGGTCCGCATTTGTAAGAAGTAATTTAAACATTTACATTGAGGTAATATTACATTTAGAATTGAAAACAGTCAAGCCGGAAACCGAATAGTGCATTATTTATCAATTCGAATCCAAAATTGTGTGAAACACTGGTGTATATTACTAAATTATTAACGAAAACACCCGTTTTCTTTAGTTTTCATATTAAAAATTGACAGCCGGGGGTTAGAAAGTTATTTTAGAATATTGGTATTAACTTGACAGTAAAGATGCGTTTTATTTTAAGTAATATATGAAAATTAAAGCTTTAAAATTAATATAAGCTTAACATATATACGGAAATAAACGCGAATATAATTAATAATTGCATATAAATACAATATTAATAGTCATGAAATAATTATTTTGAAGCAATAAAACGTAGCGTTTTTATTTTTGATATTGATCTAAAATTTGAATTAGGATGCGCAGTCAATAAATAATTGTGTATTAACAATATTATTGCTAACATGAATAAAGTTTAAGCTTTTAATATTTATTTGTACGAAAAAGTCGTTTTTAGGTAAAATTTTGTGTTCCTTGAGTTTCTGGTTGGGAACAATGCGACGCCATTTTGTATATGTCAAGTTGTTAATTAAACGTCAATTTACGTTTTAAATAATTTCTAAGCTAAAATTGACTGAATATGTCATTTGCCGGATCAGGGGGTGACGAAGACAAAGCGAAGACGGTGAATTACGACATAGTCCGGCTACAAAACCAGACGAAATGCTAGATTTTAGGTGAGATTTAGCGGTTAATGTAATGTAAAAAATATTGTGGTAAATCCAATGAATATTTATAGTTTATCTGATGAAGAAGTCGATACGGCAGACTCTTTGGACATAAAACCACCGCAGGCGAGTCGTTTACCTGTGAGTACAGGGCCAGGGGGTCGTAAACGTCGGGATCGGATCCGCGAAGGACGATCGCGCCATGGACGGTCCGAGAGGCATCGGGATCCTGAAAGGGGACATGGACATCGCGATAAACATCATAGGTATATTCTAATTTAAAGGTTTACGTAAAATAAATATCTTTATGGCTCATTTATTGGTTATCAACTGATTAGGGAACGACCGGCAAGGGAACGGGAGGCGTATAGGGAAAAAGAACATTTTCGCGAGCGTGAAATGTATCGGGAAAACAAGGAAATGTATTTAAGTAAAGAGCAATTCCGTGAAACTCGTTATTCTGATCCGGGCTTACCAGCAAAATTCGTTGAAACTCAGTACAGGGGGGAATCTAGGAGAGAGGAATTGAAATATGGACACGAGGGCTCTTCTAGGGAAATTCGTTACATGGAGAGCTCAAGAAAATATGAAGAAAAACGGAAAGAAGGCGTTGCCGAGAAAGAAAAATTTGACATGCGAAATGCACGTTATCTACAAGTTAGTTAATACACTTTTACATATTTAAGTTGTACGTCCTATATTGACTTAATTGTATATTTAATGATTTCACTCCTGCGAAATCCATCTGTTGCCATCTTAGGATCAAGAAAAACGGCGTTACGATGACCAAAAAGACCGTCGCCCTAAATCGGTCGCCGACCAAACCTTGGACGATCTACGCGAACGTTTACTCGACAAAAAACGCCAGAAAGAATCCAGCGACGAATACAAACACTACGAGAAAGACTCGCGACGCAAATTGAAGCCGCAAGAGATGGAACAAGCGGAGGACGCCGATGCGTACGTCAAAGAAATCATTGATTTGAGCGCGGGAGACGAAACAGCATCGACTTCGCGTGAGAAACGGGAGCCACGGCACCACAAACGCGATGAAAAGGATGATTGGAGCACTAGGGAAGAAAAGAATCAGTTAATTGAACAGAAATTATCGGAAGCGGAGCGAGAGGAGCAGGAATTGCGCAAAGAAAAACTTTTAGAAGCTGGTATTCTTTTCTGAACTTAGCTCTTAATTCTTAATTTATACTTTTGGGTTATTTGTGTTTAGAACGTGAAATTGCGCGACAAAAAGAACAATATATAATGGACAAAGAACGTCGACATCAAAGACGCCAAGAAAGACAAGAGACTAAACGTCGCATTCAACAAGAACAAGAAGAAGAACACCAAAAACGTAAGCGGCAACGGATGTCTGGCGAATTGGGACAATACAAGGATAAAGATTTAAGTATAGTAACAGTCTCGGATAATTCCTCCGAAATGTCATCGGACCAAGAAGACCAACAACAAGAAGATGCCAACATCGAAGACGCGACGACAAGTGATGAAGAACACAGTGAAGAAGTTGAGGAAGCTGAAGAATCTGGTGCAGAATCGACGAGCGGCGACGAACGAGTGTCCGATAGCGAAGCGTCGCCGAGCAGAAAACAACAGAGCGACGATGAGGAGGATCGGGATCAGGTGTACAAGGATTCGCCGATGAGCGTTGGCGGTTTGGCCAAAAGTGATCGAAGCTCCACCAGATCACGTTCTAGGTAAGTAACCGTGCGGCATTCCCACACAAATAAATCTGTACCATGTTACTAGATCCCAATCACCGGTATCTAAAAGTAACGGACAAGAGAGTCAAAAAACGGAGAAGGAAGTCACGGATCCAAAACCGAAATCACCAGAAGCTCCAACGAAGAAATTGGATGATGACTTACCACCATACTTTCCAGCTATACAGGTATTTTATTCTATAACCAAAATAGTTAAAAGCTTTTATTTAACGGTATATATTTAAGCGAAATAACTCAAAAAATCCATGACCCAAAACCGCTCAAACCAAAATATGCATAACAACTTATAACTTAGATGTAATTCAAAACGCGTTAGTTGAAGAACCTCTATAGTTACGACTTTCTACTTAACACTATTTAGACTCCTCATATTTTGATCTAGGGTTGTCGGTCCGTGGAAGAGTTCCAGTGTCTCAATCGAATTGAAGAGGGTACTTACGGTGTCGTATACCGCGCGCGCGATAAACGTACAGAAGAAATTGTCGCGCTGAAACGCCTAAAAATGGAGAAAGAAAAAGAGGGATTTCCGATCACTAGTTTGCGTGAAATCAATACTTTACTCAAAGGCCAGCATCCAAATATCGTCACAGTTCGTGAGATAGTTGTTGGAAGTAACATGGATAAGATTTTTATCGTTATGGATTACGTTGAGCACGATTTGAAATCTCTGATGGAAACTATGCGATCCAGGCGCCAAGTGTTCGTGCCTGGTGAGGTTAAATGTCTTCTAAAGCAGCTGCTGGGTGCGGTAGCACATTTGCACGACAACTGGATCTTGCACCGCGATTTGAAAACTTCTAATCTGTTGTTATCGCATAAAGGCATCTTGAAAGTAGGCGATTTTGGGCTTGCTCGCGAGTATGGGAGCCCTTTGAAGGCTTACACCCCGATCGTGGTTACCTTGTGGTACCGTGCCCCCGAATTATTACTTTGTTGCAAAGAATATTCAACCCCAATCGATATGTGGAGTGTTGGGTGTATTTTCGCAGAGCTGTTACTAATGAACGCGTTATTCCCTGGAAAATCAGAAGTTGACCAACTCAATCGAATCTTCAAGGTAAGGCAGAGTTCTTCCCTTAGATATAAGCCCCAATCAATTTCATATTATTCGCCTTCGTAGGATTTGGGAACACCGAATGAGAAAATCTGGCCGGGTTACAACGAATTACCCGCTGTAAAAAAGATGAAATTCACCGAATTCCCAGTGTCGCAATTACGGAATCGTTTCGGTATGTTGTCCGAATTGGGTCAGAACTTATTGCAGCGTTTCTTGACTTACGACCCGGCACAACGAACCACAGCTGAGGACGCACTTAAACATGCGTTCTTTAACGAAGCCCCACTTCCGATTGACCCCGCGATGTTTCCAACTTGGCCCGCTAAAAGCGAATTGGGACACCGGAAAGCCATGGCGGCCAGCCCCAAACCCCCAAGCGGTGGCCGGGAATATAAACAATTGGTAAGCATGAACGATTTCAAGTATTAATGTTGTAATATTGTTTAAATATTGTGTTAATTACGAATGGTTTTGTACAAGTGCGTAATATTATTAATTTTTGTTTCTAGGGTGATGGTGATGAGGATTCCGCTCTTGGGTTCCATATGGGGACTTCGTCGGGAGCGCCAATGATGGAAGCCCGTCGCCTTGCTATGGGCGGCGGCTTCAGTTTAAAATTTTAATTAATTTGTAACACATTTAGATTTTAAGATCAATAATAAATAATCAGTTTTAATACGTCGCATGTCCTTCAAAAAAGATAAGTATCATTTAATCCTCTTAAATCCATGAATAAATAAACAAAACTTACATTTTATTTATTTATTTATTTACAATTAAAACTATTATTTATTAATAAATAATCAAGTTTGGATCCCAGAAGTTTGTTTAGGTAATATGAATACGATAATTTAAACATTCAAAACATAAATTTATTTCATTACAATCCAACGCATATTTCAATCATACAGTAATTTCGTTCATTTAGGGTGTTTTTGTGTGTTTTCTTAGGCAAATCTACTCAATCTTTACTTTACTACTTTTTGCCGTTGTCTATCTGCGGAAGTCGCAACAATGAATTGATGATCTCCGAGTTCCGTTTTGCGGCCGATTGGTATCTGCATCCTCCGACGGCATTCGTAACTGATGCCTGATTGTTGGTTTGGCGTAATTGGGCTATCAACCATGTGGCTAGTTCGTGGACACCGGGATTCTGATACTACACACAAATGGAAAAGTTTGTAAGTACCACTTTGTTGGATTTAACCCATTGTACTTTTGGTATGAGAATTGGTTGAGGATTGCGCTTTAAGGAATTGGATTCGTTGTAGTTTTGAAAATCGATTAAAAATTAAGCTAAATTTTACGGGTAATAGCGCGTTGTTTTACTTACATCTCTGTCGTATTTGTTATCGTCGACACCGGGTAGGGCTGCGCCTTGGGCGTTCCCCGCAAACAAAAACACCACTGCGAAGGCGAGTACCATAAGTTCAACAACGGCAAGGACAGAATTCTTTTGCATGAAGATACACATTTTCTGTTGAATAAAATACATTTATTAGTCATGTAAAACGCTTAGCATAACTCAGTAATTTAATTTAAATATCGAGTTTGGGTTCAATATTTTTAAAATTATTCAATGCATAAAACAATTTTATTACAAATATAACGTGGTTTTAGCCACCCCATTAAATGCGGTAATAATTTAAACTTACATGATAGAAATATGAGCCTGTATTAGATACTCTAAAGCTCTCAAAACTGTACTGGATTAAGATCCTGTGAGTTCCCTATTAAATAGCTGGATAAAACCCCGTCACCCCTTTGGAAAATCACCTGTAGGGCTCCCCACAAGTTCTCACGGGGAAAATGCGGGAAATGGCACGTCATTTCCTCCCACAATAATAAAAAAACAACGTATAACTGACAAATACACTCTTCATTTGATCTATTTAAATGTAATTTATTGCTTTTGACTTTCTTATAATACTTAAACATAATTTTAAAAAATAATTGACGATTGATTTTGTTGTTCTTGACACTTTGTAGTCTCTATTTACAAACTCATGTGTTATTTCTGTTTGTTTTTTACGCGAATACAACCACAACGCGCTACTTGTATGTATTTTGTACCCTAATTTGGTTTTTTTACTAATTAGAATCATTTTGGGGTCATTTTGGGTAGGGAATTAGTAACAGGTGTAAGTGTTTGCATATGTGAAAAGCGGGATGCATATTTAAAAAAAATAATTTTGCATACAATTTTTATTAATTATCTATTCTAATTTTTATTGATGGGAAATATGGTAATAATCAATCATTTTACATTTAATTTGCAATCAAAATTTGGCGTAATATATTTTTTTAATTACTGGGGTTATCTATACTGATAAAAATTAATAAATAATGATTTATTAAATATATTTCTATAAAAAACAAAATAATAATCCTATTTGGGGTACAAGGGCATATATTAAACTAGATTTATTTAAATAAATAATTTACATATTTGACATTTTAATAAACGCCAAATGACATTTCTACCAACGATATTACACAAAAAAGAAACTGATTTCTTTTGTGCTAAGGAATAAATAGAGTATATATATATATATATATATATATATATATATATATATATATATATATATATATATATATATATATCTATTTATTCCTTAGCACAAAAGAAATATTCTTTTTTGTGTAATATCGTTGGTAGAAATGTCATTTGGCGTTTATTAAATATATATATATATATATATATATATATATATTATACATTGCATATATATTTATATATATATATATATATGTATATATTATCATATATATATATATATATAATATATATATATATATTTATATATATATATATATATAATAAAATTGCATATTTAACATTGATAATTTCATTGAACAATGGAAAAATATTTTTTCCGCAAAAGATAAACAGATTCAAATGTCTTATATATAAATTATGATTTGCGCTTCTGGTTTTGACAGTTGCGAACACTGTACAGTATCGGAGCATGGCGGGTTTTGGGTAAATGTCAAACGCATATATTGAATAATGTATATTTATGAGAAAATGCGCCGCTTTATGGTGATTTACGCGAAAAAACTGTATGATATTAATTCGCACGTGTGTTAAATGCATAATGCACGTGGTAAATATTCAATATTTGATCTTAGGATTAAGTTAATTGGATTCATTTTAGTTTAAATTGGTTTTTCAGATATTTTTACTCAAACCAAACCTGAGTTTCGGGGTTTTTCAACTAGGAAAATGACTAATATTGTCTAAATATTTAAATATTGCAATCTCCTTTATTGATTATTTACCACCAAATATGTATATAAAGCAAACTTCCTACCACGAAAAATAACCTTAGGTATGTTTTTAGATTTATGTTTGCTAAATTGCGCTTTAAATTCCTTTTAATTTGATTCTAAACTCGAGTTGTACATATCTAGCATCTTTTTTGGCAAATCAACCTTTAATTTGCTCCCAAATTCGATTTTACCCACCCGAACTCAAAATGTAACTCTTAAAATGAACTCTAAGATCTCTGAAAGGTTATAAGTTAAGTTTGAGCTCAAATGAACAGATATTTAATCGTGTATTCGATTTAACGTTCTAACATATGTTTTTAAGCCATAAATATATTTTTAAAAGTCCTAATCCGTACATATTTCGCTCTAAATTTTAACTGAGCTCTGCTGTGGTTAGATTAGCATATTATTTGAGTAATTCTATAAATATGTCAGCTACTCAGGTAGAAATATGTAGATCAACTTATACTGAAATGAAATGAATCATATTTGGGCTTGTGGTATTTTTTATAGCCAGTTTTGGACCCAATGATTGGACGTTTTTAAACAATAGTTAAACTGTGGTTTAAACCATGGTTAACTGTTTTAAATATATTTTATTTATGTAGATGTATGTTTAGATTATTTTAAATATGTATAGAGTTCACATTTATTACTAATGTGTGTGATTTCTTAGAAAATAGGGTGGTTAAAACCGCGATTTCAATTCTTATTAAGTTATTTACGGTTTCTCACAAACTATTCAATATTTTAATTATTTTACAACGGAAGACATCAATGAATATATAAGTTACTGCATTTACCACTAAACTAAGGTGGCAAACACCATACAAATTAAACATTTCTCCTAAATTATTGGATTATTCAGGTTTATAATTTAAACTATAGTTCAAATTTATGAATATGTGATATTTTAAGGGGGAAAATCAATCAATTTAGTTTAATATATAATGTTTACGATGTATGAACCGGTTCCACAGGCATATTTGAATATATTTATTTTTTCTTTCGCGATTTAAAAATATTCGCAAATCTCAATGACCTTTTTCGATGTGTTTATTTTTTTAAAAATGAAATTCAGGTTCAAGATCACAGCAGTGTCTTGTTTGGCGCTTTTTAACAGAGCGTTAAGTGAAGCAGCACAAAAAAACCCGCGTTGTTTTCATTGTTTTTATATACAATATTTAAATTATCTGGAGTGATTAATTTTAAAATACATTAAGTCCAATTTAGGAATTCTTTTTTTATAATTTTAATAGCACTATAAATTTAGACTAGTTTTTTATACATGCTAATTTTATGTTAAATTTAAGTTGGTATCAGTGTCAATAATTGCTTAAGAAAATAATTAATTTTTTAACATTACGTTTGAGATTTTATGATTAAATCTCTTACATGAACATAGAATACAAGTAAAATCGCACCCGGTTACTTCTTTTTTGAGGAAGTTGTTTATATGGTAGAAATGTATAAAAACAAGTAAATATTTGAGTTGTCTTTGTTGATAAATGAATTGATTATACTATGTCCATACAAAACATGCATGAATACACTTATAAATATCAAATTATAGTGTTTTGAATTTGATGTATCAAAAATGACAGATCAAGATTGAAATTTGTCAAATGGTGGGTCCTGCGGGGGGTCAGCGACCTTTTTAAGTCGTTGTCCGACGAAATTTATTCATATTTACGAATTATTATGCGCGTTAAATTCCGAAAATCTAATTCCTATATGTTAAGTGCTGATTTTCTGGTTCGTTTATATTTTCTACGCGTAAAAAATATTTAAAACTGCAAAACAACCAATTGTTTCGCAGTAATTTGCAAACGTCTTTAACCAGTTCTGTGCGATTGTACCTATTTTGTCATTTATGTCTTTGTAAACATGTTGATCGTCAAGGTCACGGTGTCAGAGACCGCTACTCGCGAAAACTGCCCTAACCGGGTGCCAAACCCGAGACCCTAACATTAAAAGCGCATTAGGCGTTCGTCGACCAGCATTTCGGACCTGTTTAAAAAATATATAATCGAAATTGTTTTGTAATTTCTTTTCTTCATTGATTCGAGGGTTAGAAAATCGTTTTCCACGCCCATGAACTCAAATCAAATGATGATTTTAGCCCGAGGTTGATAAATAGTACTATAAAAGAATATCTAATCGGATGGTTCGTAGAATAATAATTATCATATCATTAGAATAAGATATTTTTGAAATTAAATTGACAATTTTGATAAATTTAAACATTTCCGAAATAGTCTAGACATGATAAATCAATGAAAATCATAAACAAATCAATAATCGATATCTATTTTGATGTACCCAAGGACACCTCTTATATGTAGTACCAGCTCCTAAGACTTCTTTTTTGACAGTTATTGTCACTGAAGCCCCTCCTGTTGTCTGCTTTGCTATAATTTGGAATCAGTCCCCTTTTTTTCTTTTACCCACCGTTGGTAATCTTAAAACTAGTTGTGTTTAAGGGGCGGAGCACCCACTGAGGCTCTGGCTATAAGTACCAGAGCCTAACGGGGCCCCAACTTAGTTTCTCCCCAATTGGGCCGAGCAACAGTTGGGATTTTTTTAAGTGTAGTGTCACACGCCTATGGGATAGTGTTAAATAATATTTAATAAGTTGGTGATATTTTTATAGTAGCGAAACAATTAGGAATAATTTTATATTTTTATTTAAACAGGTAAATTACTTGTATGTGTATAGGACTCCGCCTTACCCTCATAATAAGTCCTGAATTGTATTAATAACAATATATATATATATATATATATATATATATATATATATATATATATATATATATATATATATATATATATATATATATATATATATATATATATATATATATTATTAAAACTACAGGTGTTTTCTCGTAAATAATATTTTATATTTGAGAGATCCGAATCTAGGTGTAATACTACCTGAAATTTTATAGGGTTTGAATTAAATATATTTCAATCATATTTAGTTCAATATATATTAAAATTAAGTCATATTATTTAATTCTTTGTAGTTTTAGCTATAAAATTAATTTAAAAATCGATTAACAATTCCAGGAGTTATCAAACATTTACTAAAATTACCACTTCAAATTCCATGTTCAGGCACTATTTTATTATAGTGCATTTAAAAAAATAGATTGGCGCCTACAAAATTAGTATGCAAGTGAACAAATTTGATTGTTTTTATATACTATGTCAATGCCCCTGATCTGAAGACCTAACTATTGCAGACACCTTCCTCAGGGTCTTCAAATCAACCATGTCTTGAATAATAAATATACTTATACCATGTTCCACCTATTATTTATAGTTCCACCTACTGAATTAAAATTTAGATTAATATTTTTAACAACAAATAACTTTAAACATATTATTTTTAGTGTCCATTTATTGAATTCAATGAACAACCGGTTGCAATTATTGTTTGTGTTAATAAATGTTTTTTGATTTATAGATTTGATTTTCAATGCAGTGACAAAGAAAAATCATGGATTGGTCTGTTTTGGTAAGTAATTCAGTGATAATAACAATAATTTGGGGCTACGCCACTGGTTGCGCTGTTTAAAATTCTAGACATTATTGTCTTACATATACATATATATTTTGGATAACAATTACATTTATTGGGTTAATTACATTATTCAATATACAGTTAATGGTTTGATTATTTATCATTATAGTCCCGATTACGCACGCACTATATAACTATGGATAAATAAAATAAACAAATTATTTTTAGAACTTATAATAGCTTATTTAATTAATATTTAATGTATGTTTTTAAATTGAAAACATTTTGATTTGTAGATTCTATTATTTGGTGTCTTCTTGCCACCAAATCTAACTTCCGGTGGTTTGATGCGAGTAAAACGAGCCCACGAGCCGCCCACATCAGTACGGTCATTCCTGCGTGATTCAGTCGAAAGTCGACCCCAATCACCTCGGTTATCCGACTTCAAATCCGCGTACATCGAACACAATTCGTTTGGAACAAAAAGTTTACCATTACGATCTGCGGTCGAGTCAGTCCCATCAAAATTACAATCAGACCGGCTACCACTAAGAGATGCGGTCGAAAAACGGCCATCGCCTATCGAGAACTTTGAGTTCGACATCGATTATGAACCAGAGCTACCGGATTTCACTGTTAAAAAAACTGAGCTTCCGCTGAAAACTGTTAACTCGCCATATTTACGTTTACAAGAAGTTTTATTCCCTTACCGATTTGATGCTGGGTTTCAATTACCGACTTACCGCATTGGTAACCAATTCCAACAACTGGTTAACTATGGTTACGGATCGGAAAGACGTGGTAGAAGTATGAACTATGCGCGATTACAAGCTGGTAATGAAAATTTACATGGTAAGTTTCTTTTTAAAAAATACTGATTCATTAAGGCCTCTATTAATCCGGATCCGGCTCTAGGAATCCTGATTGCACTTTATAGAATGTAAATCATACTCCTAGTTATTTAAATCACACTCTAAAATCCGGATCACACCTTAATAAGATCCGGAATCCCAATTGGGTAACTTCCTAGACAATAAATTATATTTATAGTACTCAAAACGCTCCAGATTACTCTATAAGAATCTGATTTAACGGCTGGGCATCAGGGTTATTTAGGAGTTGATACTGAATTTATAATTTTTAGAAAAATATCAATATTTCCCGCGCAACTTGGACAAAAACCTGCGCCATTCCGCCCCGAGGATTGTATGCTATCTAGAAGGAATGGCTGTCTATCGCAAAGAGCCTTTAGCTTTTCATTCACGTGATCTGGATCCATTCACGTGTACTCATCTCATTTACGCTTTCGCTTCGATTGATCCACACGGATACGGATTAGTTCCGAGAGATCACGAATATGATACAGTTAAAGGTGAGTCCAAAAGAGCGGCACATATTAATCTAAATTGATCTGTTTAAAGATTCGTAATCAAATATGTACGTCTTTTTATTGTTAAATTATATATCTGGGCGTTTTAGGAGGTTATCGTGCAGTTACGGGTTTAAAACGTTTAAATCCAGAGTTAAAAGTGTTAATATCTATTGGTGATGACCGCGAAGAAGGCGCTCACAAATATAGTAACTTGGTATCGACAGCATCTAGACGCAGGATTTTTATTTCATCTGTAATCCAGTTTTTGGATGAATTCGATTTTGATGGAATAGATCTTCATTGGCAGTATCCTGGTGCGGAGGAACTCGGAGGACGGATTTCGGATAAAGCGAATTTAAGTAAGTGTTTATCTAAGTGTCTAAAGAGCGTTAGTTATCTTAAATTTAATTTAGGCTTCCTATTGGAAGAGTTATCTGAGATATTCCAATCGCGCGGTTGGGTTCTATCTGTTTCGGTTCCCGCATCCAGATTTCGCATCGCCGACGGATATGATGTTCATTTACTAGCGAATTATGTTGATTTTGTGAACTTGCAAGCTTATGACTTTCACATTGAGAAAGAGCCAGCCGCTGACCATCACGCGCCGCTCTCAAAACGCGAGAAAGATACCGGGTTGAATGTTTTCTTCAACGTGGCAAGTACACATACGATTTAGTTCAAACATTCAAGGAAATTACTTAACAACTTCTTGAATTTAGTTCTAAATTTTCATCAAAATATATTAGACCAATTTACCAATGATACATGTTTAAATTTAAATTAGGATTACGCCGTTAAGTACTGGCTTAAGCGAGGTTTACCCCGAGATAAGCTCAATCTCGGTGTATCGTTTTATGGTCGTTCGTTCACGTTACAATTCGCAAACAATACGGCTCCGGGGGCGGACATTCGAGGCCCCGGAAAAGAGGGCTTTTACACTCAAACACCGGGACTTTTAGCGTATTATGAAATTTGCGATATGACACTCAATGAAGGGTGGACTACTGGTGTCGATGATGTAGGAAGTCCATACGCGTACAACGGACTTCAGTGGACTGGATTCGAGACTCCGGATAGCATCAAGAAAAAGGTACGATTCTTTATAAATGTGGGTGTTAATAGTTGTGTGTGTATGTTTTAATTTGAAAGTGATATAATAATTATATCTACATTAGTCATGGCATGAATTAATCATATCACGAATTAGTGACGTCACTGTTGGATGACAAGGTAAAAGGTTGAAGGTTACATATTGATACACCTGTTATTCGGATGAATATACCTCTTTTCTTATCATTTTAATAAAAATACAAGTTAACCTTGGCGTCGGCATCAAATATTTTGGTTTAGAAAGAATTATGTTTCATTCGCTTTCTCCAAATTCAAATTTGAGTCGGGTTTTCCGGAAATGTGTGCGTAAAAATGAATATTATAGTACTTTTTATTTTTGTAAGTATTAATCACCCCATTTTCTATTAAAATGTGTTGCTTTATTATTATTATTAATAAAGTCGCCAAAAACTTCATATTGAATCGCATAAAGACACTGCATCCAGTTGGTAAAAACTTCCCGTAATAAGTTGTAACAAACATTATACTTTTAGATGTTATACGTAAAAGATATCGGGCTTGGTGGTGTCTCAATTTGGGCCGTCGACCTAGACGACTTCCAAGGTTTATGCGGAGAAAAATTCCCGCTATTAAACGCAGTCAAACGATCCTTAAATAGTAAGTAAATGATATCCGATATTAGCTACCCTATTTCGAAGACGTCGTCTAGCTCTTATTTACATGTTATAGGCGATTCAAATGAAAATGCAATTCAAACCAAACAAACACTTTGCGAAAAAGGCGATGGTATTTACAGTGACCCGAACGATTGTTCGAAATACACAATTTGCCAATGGAACACTCACCGTAATCTCCAGTGTCCGAAAAATATGATGTATGACGTCAAAAACGGTCAATGCCGGTACATAAGTGCCGAACGTTGCCGACCCGGTCAAAAAGTCCATGTGACCGCGTCGCAAGAGCATGTTGACCAAATGCTACGGCTCCGAGAAGCTGAAACCGCCGGCCCTAAAGTCGTCTGCTACATGACCAATTGGGCATTTTACCGGAAGGCTGAGGGGAAATTTGTTCCGGAACACTTAGACACGCAATTGTGCACTCATGTTATTTACGCGTTCGCCAGTTTGGAACCAGAACACTTAATGCTACAAGAATTTGATCCGTGGGCCGATTTAGATAATAGTAAGTTTATATTTTAATGTTTAACGCGTCAGTATTTGATGTGTGGGTTTGTTTGTGTGGTAGATTTGTATCAAAGAGTAACTTCTTTGGCGGACACAAAGGTTCTGTTAGCTTTGGGTGGATGGACTGATAGTTCCGGGGACAAATACTCGAAATTGGTCAGTGATGGGTCAGCAAGACGTCGCTTCGTGGCTGGCGCTGTTAGTTTCTTGCGTAAGCACAGCTTTAGCGGTCTCCATCTCGATTGGAACTATCCCGTTTGCTGGCAAAGCAATTGCAATAAAGGTCCTGCTAGTGACAAACCAAATTATACTAAATTAGTACAAGTAAGTCGTTAATTATCCCCGCCTAGTAACGTTCGTCACTTAATTTTATTCAAATTTAGGAACTTCGAGCTGCGTTCGAAAAGCAATCACCTCCGTTACTTCTGGCTTCAGCTATTTCCGGTTACAAAGAAGTGATTGACGTCGCTTACGAGCTCAAATCTCTTGGGGAGTCACTAGATTTCATGTCGGTGATGACTTATGATTACCATGGACATTGGGAACGGAAAACTGGACATGTTAGTCCCTTGTACCACCGGCAGGGTGATGCTTATACTCAATACAACACTGTGAGTATTCTAAACGGGTTCTATTTGTGATAAAAGTTACTAGAAGTTCTTGTTTTTTCTTGGTAGAATTTTACTTTGGAGTATTTAGTGGAGAAGGGTGCTCCTCGCGAGAAATTATTAGTTGGGGTTCCATTTTATGGACAAAGTTTCACATTAGCAAGTCGGGAAGGGTCTCATGATCAAGGGGTAGCTTCCAGTGGGCCTGGAGAAGCCGGAGAATTCACTAAACAGCCTGGGATGTTAGGATATTATGAAATATGCAATAGAGGTATGTTTAATAGAAAACAATGTATTGTTAAAGTACAATTCGTCATTAAGGGAATATATGAAATATTTTATTTAGTTCGTGGTCAAAAATGGACTGTAAGTAGAGACCCTCAGAAAGCCACAGGGCCTTATGCGTATAAGGGTGATCAATGGGTCAGTTATGACGATGTTGAGTCCATCCGAGACAAAGCTAAATACATAAAAACACAAGGGTACGGCGGTGCTCTAGCTTGGACAATTGATTTAGACGATTTCGCAAATCGCTGTTGCGTCGAAACATTCCCACTGCTTAAGTCGCTAAACCGTGGCTTAGGACTTCTCAAAGGGGCTGCTCCATCTGGTGGCGATTGCACTAAACCCCCAGCACCAGTGACACCACCTGCACCAACTTTAACTACCGGAGTCGACACTGGTAAGCAAATAAAATAATAGTTCCTATAAGCACGGTCTATATATAACAAACCTAAATTCTAAACTTAGGAGCTTCTGTAACAACTCCTCTTATGCCCGCGACCACTTGGCCGTCTTGGAGCAACAAACCTACCAAACAACCCTCAACTTCCACTTCTGCCACCCTCACAACTACTGATTGGTGGCACAAACCAACTACTACTACTTCTACTAAAAAAACCACTACAACTGAAAAAGCAACGACTACTACCGCGAAAACCACTACTGATTGGTGGCATAAACCATCAACCACTCCAGAAATGACCACAACCTCCTCTTGGTGGACAACCACGAAAACCACAACGCTCAAACCGAGCTCGACTAGTGCCTGGTGGGTTCCAACCACAACCAAACCAACCACGACTCAGAAAATAACCACAACTACAGGGCAATCATGGTGGCATCCAGAAAGTAAGTTATTGTTAATTATCAGGTTCCCAATTTGATTTTTTTTCTTGAATTCTGTAGCGACAACAATACCTACTCCAGCAGTTGTAATGCCAGGCATTGACAAACCAGGAGGTGTCGAAGGCTCCAAATGCGAAACAGGAGTGTATAAAGACGACCCACAAAACTGTAACGCATATTATCGTTGTGTTCTTGGGGAAATGCGGAAACAATACTGCGCAGGAGGTTTGCACTGGAATAAGAAGCGTCTAGTTTGCGATTGGCCTGCAGAAGCTAATTGTCACGAAGACAAGGGTAAGCAATACTCAAATTATAATAGGAATCATCTCTTTTACAATTAAACAAATACATATATATATATATATATATATATATATATATATATATATATATATTTAGAATCAACAAAACCAAGTACAACTACACGACGTACGATTACAACTACGCTTAACCCGGTTACAACAACGCATAACACGGTTACAACCACTAAGCATCCGGTTCGAAGCACAACAACAACACGTTTTACTAGTACAACAACTGAAAAACCAACAACTTCTGGTAGTTTACAAAAAGAATGCGTTTCTGGTCAATATTACCCCCACGAAGATTGCAACCAGTTTTATGTGTGTGTAAACGGAGTTTTGGTGCAGCAAAAATGCGGTCCAGGTTTACAGTGGAGCGTTCAGCAAAATTCATGTGATTGGAGCTTTAAAACTAAATGTGCTGCCCGTAAAACTTACAACAAATACAACATATTAACTAGTAAGTTCGATATTTCGGTATTTTAATTCGAAACATGCGTGATTTGTTTATTTTTCTGTTAGAATATAAAGCTGAACAATACTCCTCATGCGATTCAGGGACGTACTCACCGAATTCAGGTGATTGTGGGCAATATTTAATGTGTTTATGGGGCAAATATGAGACGTTCAACTGTGCAAGTGGTCTACATTGGAACAACGTAAGTTAAAACATCATTTTGATCTATTAAATAACTTCAGCACAAGTGGTACTACAGAATTGTCTCTCTTAATCATCAATTATATGATTGAAGTACTTTAAGTAAATTTAACTTTAGGAGAAGAAGATTTGCGACTGGCCTAATAGCGCAAAGTGCGATAAAGGTTCCACCGACGAAGTAATATCTCCACCTGACGTAATAACTCATAAACCAGGTCATACAACGGCCAAACCAACCACGAGTTGGGAATACACCACGCAGAAAGTAACTACAACCACTCTAACGCCGTCAACAACGACAGAGCAACCAGAACCGCTTTCTGGTTACTTTAAAATCGTCTGTTATTTTACGAATTGGGCTTGGTACAGGCGCGGTTTGGGCAAATATGTTCCTGAACACATTGACGCAAATCTCTGTACGCATATAGTTTACGGGTTTGCGGTGTTGGACTACGAGAATTTGGTCGTCAAAGCCCACGATTCATGGGCTGATTATGATAACAGTAAGTTGCTCTCAAATTAGGTACAATGCTTTAAAAATAAACAGAATACTTTTAAAATAAATATAATGCTTGTAAAATAAATCTAATGCTCCCAAAATAGATATAACACTTCTACAATGTAAACAATGCCCCTAAAATAGATATAATGCTTCCAAATTAGAACTACTGAGTCTCCATAAAGGAACGAATGCCTTCATACTGGATCTAATGCTCCCCAAAAAAAAAAAAAATATATATATATATAATGCCTCTATAATAGATCGAATCCCTCCAAAGTAGAACGAATGCCTTTAAAATAGAATGAATGCCTCTAAAATAGAACTATTGCCTTCAAATTAGAAGAAAAAGGACTTATAATTGTGTACTCAATCTCTAGAGTTCTATGAACGTGTTGTGGCCTATAAGGCAAAGGGTCTTAAGGTCTCTTTGGCCCTTGGAGGATGGAATGATAGCGCCGGTGATAAATATTCTCGGTTAGTTAACAACCCGGCCGCCAGAGCTCGCTTCATCAAACATGTCCTCGAGTTTCTTGAGAAGCATGACTTTGACGGTCTGGATTTGGATTGGGAATATCCAAAATGCTGGCAGGTCGATTGCAAAAAGGGCCCGGATTCGGATAAAAGCGCTTTTGCTGCTTTTATTACGGAACTAAAGGACGCTTTTAGACCGAAAGGATTGTTGTTGTCAGCGGCAGTAACACCGAGCAAAACTGTTATAGATGCTGGTAAGTTTTATATAAACCTTTATAGTAAACTATAATTATAATAGTGTGATATGTGGATCCATAGTTCCATAGCACTTTTAAGTAGTTTGTAATATTTGAGCGTTTTTTTTTCATAGGTTATGACGTTCCAGTCATTGCTAAAAATTTGGATTGGATCGCTGTAATGACGTATGACTTCCATGGTCAATGGGACAAGAAAACCGGGCACGTCGCACCGCTATATGAACATCCAGATGATGACGTTACATTCTTTAATGCTGTAAGTTTAAATATTTGATGGCATACGATGTTTTAGTTATGTTATTCATGTTTTTCCATAGAATTACTCCATAAATTACTGGATATCTGAAGGCGTTCCACGCAGAAAGATCATTATGGGTATGCCACTTTATGGACAAAGTTTCCAGCTGGAAAAAGCTGCAGAGAATGGACTTAACGCTAAAGCACCAGGACCTGGACAAGCTGGAGAATTCACCAGAGCCGCTGGATTCCTTGCTTATTATGAAGTAAGAATTATAAACACATTTGATAACCTGCCCTAATTTTATGAATGATTTTAAACCCCTCCATTTATTATTTAATTAGATTTGTGATCGAATCTTAAATAAAGACTGGAAGATCATACATGACCCTAAAAACCGTATGGGTCCTTACGCGTACAAAGGTAACCAATGGGTCAGTTTCGACGACCCGGAAATGATCCGGCTTAAATCTGAGTATATCCGAAACATGGACCTGGGCGGAGGGATGGTTTGGGCTTTAGATTTGGACGATTTCCGAAACCGATGCGGTCAAGGAGTTCATCCTCTAATGAACGTCATTCGAAACGTCTTAAAAGATCCTGGTAACGGATTAGTTCAAGCTGTTGTTGCTGAACCCGAACCACCCACAGTTACTCCACTCAAACCAACCGACGCTCCGTTCAAATCTACCTCGATTATCGAAGTTTCTACGCCTCAATCGCATCTTAAACCATCGCAAATGACTTCAACAGTTTCCACTGTCACTAAACCGGTGATCAATCCGGATTCTGAGTATAAAGTAGTTTGTTATTTTACGAATTGGGCTTGGTATCGGCAAAGTGGTGGGAAATATGTGCCATCTGATATAAATCCGGATTTATGCACTCATATTGTTTACGGTTTCGCCGTACTAAACGGCGATCAATTGATTATCAAACCACACGATTCTTGGGCCGATTTAGATAATAGTAAGTATACAAATTAATACTACAAGCTTCAAAGCAATATCTTAAATCGTCCACACCCTTTTAGAATTCTACGAAAAGGTAACCGCTTTCAAAGCTAAGGGAATCAAAGTCCTGATCGCGATTGGAGGTTGGAACGATTCGGCAGGTGATAAATACTCGAAGCTCGTAAACAACGTGTCTGCAAGACGGCGATTTATCGCTCACATCACCGATTTCATCGCCGATAACGGTTTCGACGGCTTAGATTTGGATTGGGAGTACCCGAAATGCTGGCAGGTGGATTGCAACAAGGGACCCGAGTCAGATAAACCAGCGTTTGCTGAGTTTGTTAAAGAACTTCACGCTGCATTTAAACCGAAAGGTTGGTTATTGTCCGCGGCGGTTTCGCCTTCGAAAAAGGTTATAGACGCTGGGTATGACGTGCCGGCATTGTCGAAATATTTGGATTGGATCGCGGTTATGTGTTATGATTATCATGGACAATGGGATAAAATTACTGGGCATGTAGCGCCTATGTATGCCCATCCTGAAGACATCGATGTTACTTTCAATACTGTAAGTTCTAGAGATGCCTTTTTGTCTGTAAACAATTAAATAAATCATATTTTCTGGGGGGATAGAACTTTACAATTCATTACTGGATATCGCAAGGCGCTGATAGACGCAAACTTGTCTTAGGAATGCCCATGTATGGGCAATCATTTAGTTTAGCAGATAATAGCGTGAATGGTCTTAACTCTCCGACGTATGGGGGTGGAGAAGCTGGTGATAGCACAAGAGCTCGAGGATTCCTTTCGTATTACGAAGTAAGAAATCAAAATTAAAATCCTATTTTTGTAATCATATTTATTGTTTTTTCTCGTAATAGATTTGCCAGAACATCCAGAAGAAAAATTGGCAAGTGATTCGTGATCGCAGGGGTCGAATGGGACCTTACGCGTATTTAAGAGACCAATGGGTGTCTTTTGATGATGTGGCAATGATCCAACACAAGTCTGAGTATATCAAAGCGATGGGTCTAGGCGGGGGTATGATTTGGGCGTTGGATCTAGATGATTTTAAGAATTATTGCGGTTGTGAAGAGTATCCCTTACTAAAAACAATTAATCGCGTACTTAGGAGTAAGTAAACTAATATTAACACCCAAAAAAATATATATGAAGAGTCATGTTTATAATAAAATTTTACAGATTACCCAACTACTCAAAAAGATTGTCAAATAGACGCGAAACCCCTACCAGACACTTCTTACAAACCAAAAGATAAAATCCCTGTTGATATGGCCCCAGTTCGGCCCTGTGATGGACGAATTTTCCACCCGGATGAAACAGATTGCAACAAATATTATCTATGCAACCAAGGGCAGTTGATGCAACAAAAATGTCCAGCAGGGCTTCATTGGAATGTGGACCATTGCGATTGGCCAATAAATTCTAAGTGTAAAGCCGATAGCGGTCCGGGTCTAACCACGGTTAAACCATTGGTAACTACAGAGAAGCCAAGTGTGGTCACGGTGAAGCCGGTCCAAAAACCGGATTATATACCTGTGGTTACAACCACTTTGAAACCAGTGCAATCAGGCACCACTGAAGAGTATAAACCGATTCGTGGTGACGAGAAATATAAAGTAGTTTGTTATTTCACAAATTGGGCTTGGTATAGGTGAGTGTAAACAATTATTTTATTATTTACTTTGATACTGTAACAACTGTAAAACTTACAGTTACATAGTCACACTTTGATGTTTTATGTAATACATATTTCATAAGTAATTTCATAGCTAACATGTTTATATGATCAATTTAGACAAGGTGACGGTAAATATAAGCCAGATGATATAGATACGGATTTATGCACCCATATTACGTACGGTTTTGCTGTGTTGGACTCAAATTCGTTAACAATCAAACCGCATGATTCTTGGGCCGATATTGACAATGGTAATGTCTATTTTCATAAGAAACTGTTTATTATTTAGTGTTTTAAACAACGTCTTTCTCTTTTTTAGAGTTCTACAATAAAGTAACGGCTCTAAAAGCGAAAGGAATCAAAGTGTTAATTGCGATTGGTGGTTGGAATGACTCATTGGGTAATAAATATTCAAGATTAGTTAACGATGCTCAAGCTAGGGCTCGATTTGTGGCCCACGTGGCCCAATTCATCGAGAAGTGGGGCTTCGATGGTCTGGACTTGGATTGGGAGTACCCCAAGTGTTGGCAGGTATGAAATGTTTATTAAAATGTTTAAAGATTTGTTTTAATTTTTGTTTGATTATTTAGGTGGACTGTACCAAGGGTCCTGATTCGGATAAACAAGGATTCGCGTCTCTGGTGACCGAACTCAGTGCCGAATTCAAACCGCGCGGCTGGTTACTGTCGTCCGCTGTGTCGCCGTCCAAAATGGTTATTGATGCTGGTTACGATGTGCCAGTGCTTGCCAAGCACTTTGATTGGATCGCAGTGATGACTTATGACTTCCATGGACATTGGGACAAACAAACAGGACACGTAGCACCTTTATATTACTATCCAGGCGATACTTACGACTACTTTAATGCCGTAAGTTAATGAACTTAATTATATGTTGTCTATTTTTGATTTTGATTTGTTTAATTCTTAGAATTACTCCTTGAACTACTGGATTGCAAAGGGTACTCCACCTCATAAACTGGTGATGGGTATGCCTCTGTATGGACAGAGTTTCAGTTTGGCAGACACCACCAACAAGGGGCTGAACTCCAAGTCGTATGGACCTGGCGAGGCAGGAGAATTCACAAGAGCTGGTGGATTCTTAGCGTTCTATGAGGTAAGTCAACACTTTTTATTGCTATTTAGGACGAACCTTGAATAGTATAGGTAATATTTGGTCTGGAAAAGACCAAAATAACTATGTTGGTCATGTGGGAATAACCAAAGAACATTGTGATCAATTTGCATATGTAATAAAATGATTGTATGTCATTTCAGATCTGTGAAAGAGTTAAGAAACGTGGATGGACTGTCACAAGAGACCCTGAAGGTAGAATAGGGCCGTATGCATTTTCTGGAAACCAGTGGGTCTCGTATGATGACGTTTCCGAAATTAGACGCAAGGTAATTAAAGAAATTTATAGGAATGTTTGCCTATTTATTAATGATTTCTTTGTTTTTTTGTTTTGTAGTCACAACTAGTGAAGCAATTAGGCTTAGGTGGAGGCATGATTTGGGCCCTGGATTTGGACGATTTCCGAGATAGATGTGGATGCGGCAAACACCCCTTGCTCAAAACGATGAACCACGAATTGAGGGGGACCAACTACGGAATATCCACGAATGATTGTACATAAGTTATTATCTTTAAGTTGCGGGATATTTTTATTGTTCACTATCCCATTTATTGTGTAAAAGAACTGAATAAGTATGTAGAATATTATTAGTTTAAAGAAAACAAACTATTTGTTTAAGTATTTAAGATATTAACAATTTAAGATTCACTTTAAGAATTGTGCACTCCATATTTGAAAATATGCGATATTTTGTATTGTGATTGATTATGTATTAATAAATAACACCCTAAAAGCATGTTTCAATTAAATATACCATCAATAAAGAATACGATAGTTAGCAACAATCAATACTCTAAAAAAGATATATGTAAATAATTTTGGTTATACAACATCTACACGTTGCGTTGATGAGAAACATTTTGGTTTCGTTTTGAATGCCGCCAATAAAAAATGTGCCATTTGCTTTCACTGACATCTTACGGTGAACATTGAACTGCATTATAGAGTCTTTATTGTGACGTCACACCTAATTTTGGTTTCGTTTGAATGCCGCCAAAAAAATAGTCTTTTCTGTGACGTCACAGTGTGACGTCATTTCTTGACCTTTTTCAATTCCTGTTACGTGGATACCAAATCGCTATTTGCGGTTTTGGACTCAAAAACTGAAAAGTTTGAAGTGACATCACCATATATAGATTTTTTTTAATACTTTTTAGGGGCATTGTTGCTAACTATTGCATTGTTTATTGTATATAAACAATGCAACAGACACATACTAAACAGTGTGCCCATATAAGATAAATATAAGCCCTTTTGTAAGAGCTGTTTCTAAGGGACATACCTATAAATGTTGGCGGCGTCTCCCTCGTCACTGACGGCCAGCGTATATACACCTCCCATCTATATATATTAAACATATTTGTTGATACATGTATAAATAATAAAGAAAATAAATTGTTATTATAATATTTATATAGCTTTATTTCAGAATAACCCATTTACAATTGTTTACAGAGTATATACAACAAATTGCAATTAAATATAACATTTAAAAACAATCAACTGCTTTTTTTAAAGAATACAGCGTATAAGTACGTTGACACAAACAATGCGTTTTAATAAGAACAATAAACAATGCCCCTAAAAAGCATAAAAACAATTTATATATATGTGACGTCACTTCAAACATTTCAGTTTTTGAGTTCAAAAACGCAAAATAGCGATTTGGTATCCAGGTAGCAGGAATTGAAAAAGGTCGAGAAATGACGTCACACTGTGACGTCACAGTAAAGACTCTATTTTTTTGGCGGCATTCAAAACGAAACCAAAATTAAGTGTGACGTCACAATAAAGACTCTATAATGCAGTTCAATGTTCACCGTAAGATGTCAGTAAAAGCGAATGGCACATTTTTTCTTGGCGGCATTCAAAACGAAACCAAAATGTTTCTCATCAGCGCAACGTGTACAACATGTTGTCTATCTAACATTATTTAAATACATCATATACGAATTGTATATTAATATATATATATTTCTAAATAATGTTTTTAACTAATTCTAGTAAATAAAACACAGTAGATTTTTGTGTAGTAATCTGTATTAAAAAATTTCATTACAATTATTCATATTTAATTCAATTTTTTGCCACTTAAAATTAACAAGAATAAAAACAATATTGTTTTTCTATTTGTTTATAATTCTGTTTTTTTAGTTTTTACAACACACAATTGTTTATTTTTTTAATATTTTGTCTTTTATTAACAAAAAAATCAGTCGCAAACAAGTGAATCCACAAACACACAAATTAAAAAAGAAAAAGGTACAAAAAGTCACTAAAAAAGTGGTGATTAAATTTCAAAAAATCTAAATCGAATTTTATTAATATTATCCTTAAATAATCACAATATTTCTGGGGCTCCCAATCTCCCCCGATTGGAATAAACTTCCAAAGTGGGGGGCGGCGTCCTATTCATGATTTTTGGGGGGAATTTGATTGATTTTTGTATATAAATAACTTAAATATTGGAAGTCAAAATGTTTCATTTATAACTCGTCGTGCGATTCCTAAGATATAAATAAATATGTGAAAATAAAGCAGGCATTCTTTTGTTAAAGCACTCAAATTACCTCAACTTCCGGCGCAATCTCATCCTCCTCATTATCGTCCTCATCCTCATCATCCTCACTCTGATCCTCACCATCCTGTTTCTTTCCTTCTTCGCTCGCATCCCGTTCCGCTTTGTCCTGGCTTTCCTTCATCGCCTTCTCTCCATCTTGCGTCGTTTTCAGGTTCTTGATGGCGGCTTGTGCGGCGTCCAAATCGTCTGTGATTAAGATGCTGTCGAAAATTGTCCCGGCTTTTACTTGCCAAAGATCGAATCCAAGTGCGCAAACTTCTTCACGCAAATAAATCGAGGAATCGGCCGCGTATTCAGGATTCGGCACCTCAGGATGCACCCAGGTACCTTTGTACGCTGGGTTGTCGATTTGTTTAGGCGACCATTCCCCTTTGTAATCAGGGTTGTCGATCATTGGCGGCTCCCATTCACCTGAGAGACAATTATTGATATTTAAATTGCGACAATGCTTGTTTATTACAAAATGTATAAGACTGAATTTCTTTAAATTTAAACTATTTCCGGCTGATGGCTCAAACAGACGCTTTTTGAATAAATTATAACGTGTAGACAACGCTTGTTTAGATACTTCCGGTTGTAAACAAGCGATTTTAAAAAGAATAAAGTGCATTATTTGCTAATTTCGGACTTACCATCCATTTCATCGTCCCAATCATCAGGTTTGGTTGCTTCGGGATCGGCAATATGTTCTGGCTTGTCCCAATCTTCCGGTTTCTTATCATCAGGATCGGGGATTGTTGCTCTATAAACAATAAACATTATTTACTTGATGTCAATTTAATGAGCATAATCGTTATAATTTAGGAGCAAAATTGTTAAAGATTGTTTGAGATCTAGCGTTATTTAAACTAATAATAAAGTTCCACTCGCAACCCGAGATCTCTTCAATTTTACTCTACTTCCATTTGACGACCGTGTAAGGTGATTTTCAAACTCAAACAGGCGCTTTTTGGAAGTGTTATTAACTAGAGAACCGAATTCAAAATGATTTAGACTTATTTCAAGAGTAATATCAACGCTTACCTCTCATCCCAATCTTCTGGTTTCTTTGCTTCGGGGTCCTTGATGTTCTTGGGCGGTAAGAAGTCCCAATCCGCTTCCAAGTCACCTCCTTCGACCTTTTCCCCATCAATTTGCACCTCGTACGTGTTATCCGGCTTTACGATCAACGTATAAGCGTGCGTATAAACATCGTCTTTGCATCGGATCTCCTTGTTGATTAAATGATTTTTGCCCTTGTAACTGAAGATCACATGGACCTAACACACGACCCAAATCATTAAATTACACAAACTTCATAAACTGTTTAATAGTTGTATAGCTAACATTCAGAGATATCTATACGCTAACAATTACCTTTTTTGTGCCCGGTCCGCAGATATCTGGTCCGAACATAATTTCGTAAGGTGATTCTCCGTGCATATCTTCTTGGTTCAGTTTGCAGTCGAATACTTTAACGTATCCGCCGCCGCAATCGATGTTCTGTTCGTGTTTGACGGTGAACTGGATGACCAGGTTCTTATCCTTGTTTGAGAACGGCGCAAACTTGCGACTGGCTGCGTAAAAGCGGGCGTCTTGTGACGTCTGGATACCCTTGTCTTCGGCTTCATCGTTGTAGAATTTACCAGCGGTTAAGACGAATTTACCGAACTCTTTGCCCGGATGTTTGCTGTAAATCCAGTTCTTCTCCCATCCTTCTGCAAAGAGGACGATTTTTAAGGATATTACATTATTTAATTTACGATTTTAAACAGTTTAAAAGATTCCATACAAATCTAGCTTTAAAACTACAGCTACTACGTAGTACAACTAGATCCTTATCAGTCGCTGGCAAAATCGAGAACGCCTCAATTGAAACCCCCCCACCCCCCAATTTATTTATAAGTGCCATTTTTTAGTGTACCATTTTCTAAGAGACATTTTAGAGCTAAAAAGAAAACATACCCCATACCGAAAAACGACTTATATATAATTATTTAGAACCTTACAAAAAATATTTCGAATACAGTTCACTTCATACAAAAATGTTTAGAATAAAAATAAAAGGCAATTATATTAGCAACAATTTTTATTTAAAACATTTTTCCCTAAAACCCCTATTAAGTCGACAAATTTAAATAATATAATAACATTATT
This sequence comes from Nebria ingens riversi, assembly GCA_018344505.1. Classification (NCBI taxonomy): domain Eukaryota; kingdom Metazoa; phylum Arthropoda; class Insecta; order Coleoptera; family Carabidae; genus Nebria; species Nebria ingens. The sequence goes on from JADQWA010000207.1 coordinate 258,254, forward strand.
AAAATTAATCTAAATGATTTGCATTTTTGCTACAGTTGGCCACAATGTTTGCAAGGCAACACTACAAGTGTCATAATTCAAGTTGTTATAATTTATTTTTACCATACCTAAGGCTATTTTTTGCTACTAATACACGCTTTTTTTTATCTTTCTTTACATGTTGACACAACGATTACCTATATATAGATAATTTAGTACCTTTTTGCATATGTATAGATAATATTTTAATGAATAAATATGAAAGAAATACATTATTCTTATGCCTGGAAATATTTTGTGCACGATGTCAAAGTGAGTAACGAAAAAGATAAGAAAAACAGCCTTAATATAACAGAATATGAATTAAATCCATACAAATTAGTCAATATTTTATTGAATACTGTTTGGTAAGCTTTATAAATGATATGAAACCAACATTTATGGTACAGAACTTCGCATAGTTGCGCCCATAAAAAATATACCGGTACTTCAATGAAGTTTTTTCGCTATTTTAGTGGTAAAAAGTCTTAAATGAATTACTTACCATCTACGAACTTCTCTTCCAAGAAGACTTCAGCTTTAATTAGGCAAAACACTGACAAAATTACGGTAAATATCGTGAAATTCTTCATTTTGAGCGACTAGCCTCCGACAGACTTTAATAAACGAATGCGTGTAACTTGAAAATACTGACAAATCTATACATATTTACTGTCAAGTTACGACACATTCCTAATGGAACAAGCTTTACCTACACATACGTCCACATGTAATATTATAAGTTACGTAAGTCCTAGCAGAAATCGACGCACGACAGATGGAACCTTTTGATTGGTCTACATATTATATATAAAACACACACAACCTATTCAACATATCCCTATCTTTGTTTTAAGCACGAAAATAATGCACGGTATAAGGAAACACATATGTCGTAGCTATCCAACGCGTACGACAGATGGAAGCTTCTCATTGGTCGACAAATTCTATATCATAAGGAACTTTCACCAAAAGGATATAATTTAAAATCATCTAATTACCTAAACAATTTTAGATATCACAATCGCTAAATTGACCTACAAATAATTAACTTTATCGCTAAAAATATCGCTTATATAATCGCTAAAATAACTCTATAACGCTAAATATGCATTGAATACATTCGTTTGATTAATCTTCTAAGATATCATTGTTATTCAAGCGTCATGGTGATTGATTTTAAACAAAAACTAATTATTTCTACAACAATAGCATTATTTTATCTATTTTGCGTTCTTTCTAAACTGATCCATACATTATAACCAATCCAAGTGTTCCAAGTAGTACACGTGGTTACAATACAAGTTCTGTCATTGGTTGTAAAATAAAATGAGGCCTGTGATTGATCGAAAAGAACTGAACTCGTTTTTTGCAAAAATGAACCACTTATAACAATGCTAAATTTAAATTGCGCGCCGCACATTTAAAATCGAACGGCACATTATTGAGAAATTATGACTACTATGAACTTTAATCTATTTAAACGTAAATAGTCGAAGTGATAACAATTAAAATATAATCTTAAATGAGTAAATTGTCTGTTTGAGCCGTTTTTTAAGCAGATATGATTGATTTTATGGTGGATTTTGCTGTAAATTTGTATATGAGCTAAACTCAGGTTTGTGTGTGATTTGCTGGGCTGTGGACGTGGAAGAAAGCTTCCATAACCTTGCAAAATCGCCTACATTTGAAAGTAAGAGTAATATTATACTTCTGACATTTCTAAAATTGGTTTACTGTAGAAGTAATTCGAACAATAAGTGTATCAGTGCAAATCGCGGTAAATAAACGGCGAATCTATGAGCGAAATGTATCGATTAGAGTGCAAAAAGTGATTTAATGTGTCATGAAATCGCGGAAATATCGCACAAAAAGTTGATTACCTTGAAAAATCGGCAATGTAATGTCTCAAAATATTGATTATTGATTGCTATTGCAATGATTTGAACTGATTAAATCAAACTTTGATTCATAAAAGTTCAATTTTATCATGTCTTTAGCAACAATTACTAACAGCGTTTTTATACAGTCATTTATAGTTTAAAACGTTGTAAATTTTGTGTTTTTATTTACGGTAAGTGTTATTTTAAACCTTTGATTATTTAACACTACAATTAAATTTTAGTATTTACCTACTATATTTAATATTGGATTATCAAATTTGTTAAAGTTTGAAACAATTTAATTACTAATTCGGGTCAAATAGAAATTAGATCGGTACAACATTTTTATAAATTCGATTTTTCACCCTACAAAACTTTCATATTAGGGAGAAAGTACCGAAGAAAGTATTTTATGATCGGAATACAAAATTTTTGAAACAAATTGTGTGAATATATTTACGCAATAAACTAATTATAAATTGTTGAAATTAATGATTATTGGTTTAAATTCACACGGTTTTGACAGTAATAGACAACAATTACACGCTTCAATTACTTTAAGGTAATTATTAATTCAAGTTTAGTATTTATATATTTGTAGTGTGCAATACTGGATTATTTTAACTAATGAATAATTAATTTTCATATTATTTAATGAATAATGAGTCCGCATTATGTAATTTTTTTTATGAAAGTTATTGTATTATTTTTTGCTGTATAATTAAAATTCAAATTTTTAAATTTCAAAATTGTTTTTATGGGAAATTTGATTAAATTACGCGGTATTATGAAAGGAATCAACATAAACTTAATTGTTTCTAATTTATTTAGCGTTAATATTGCATTTAATTTTGTTAAAATATCGCATTATAATATAAATTATATTGGGCTATATGACACATTAGATTCGCATCTCCGAATCCAGCAATTCTTACTTATGAAAGAAATACGCGTAAAATGAAGACTTTTGGGGCTCCTATACCTTAAGTAATTCATGACGAGTTACTTTTAATAAATTAGGGAAATTGTTTGATTTCAGTACTAAAATGGCGTCGAATTCAGAGCGTATAATTCCGCATATTCGTGATGTGTTCACGAATACGAACGGGGTTTTGTCCGACCGGAATGATATCGAGAATTACGACGATAAATCGAGTGATTACGGCGATAAAAATCGAAATAAGAAATATAAGACGTTGGAGAGGCATTTGAGTATGAAAAAAACGATTCGGAAAAAAATGATGCGAGATTTACAAGAGATTGGCGATGCGGACGATGAGAACTCGACAACGGCCCAGAATGGGATTTTGGAAAAACTTAAAACGGATCAACCGCCTTCGGCTAACATAGATAAACCTAGTTTATGGAAACGCTTAACTAAGGGCTGGTCAGGGAACGCTAATAAGAGTTAACTCAAAAATCACTAGAATTGAGTTAAGTTTTAAATTAAAATTGAACTGAATCTTAATATATATATATGTATGTATCAGATATCACAATTGGTAATTTTATATTAAATTACGAACAGTCTTAGGGATTTTTGTATCAAATTTCAACCATATATTTAGGGATTTTTATATCAAATTTCGACCATTTGTAGGGATTTTATATCAAATTTCGATCAGTTTTTATATGAAATTCAAGCATTTATAGTGAATTTTCTATCGTATTCTAGTATTAGCAAATGTTTAAACAGTTTTTGAAGATTTTACAATATATACAAAGATATTTGCCAAGCAATATTTAATTGCAATAATTTTATAATATGTTATTTTTCATTGTTTAATATTTTTTAATATATATATATATACATATATATAAATAAATTTTATACACTTTGCCAACTCTAAACCTTTTAAAGTTGTCAGGGCCGGATTAATAATTAAGTGCAGCTATTTTTAAACGTTCCTATTATTTAAAATGAAAAGCAATGTTTAATTTGTACTTAACTTTAGCGTTAAGTTTTTAATATTTTAATAAGAAATATGGCATTTACGTACTATTATTCTAACACCTGTATTTTAAACTAATCGAATTTTATTTTAAGGGACCAAAAATAACATTTCTATTAACATGTTTTCTCAACTTAAATCTGCCATTTTTCTTAACAGTGATTCGTCCTTTTTATATTGTGATTTAAGTTAATGGTTTATTTTATACAATTTATACGATTTTTTAAATAAATTATATGATTTTATGTATACATCTGCTAAATACTCGATAAGTTTTATATAATAAACATTTTTATCAAATATATACTGAATTATTATCGTGTTAACCACCCGAAAGTACCATATACCTAATAAACGCAATTTCTACATATGAAATCAATCAAATTCGATGGGAAAACATCTTAAATACTTTCAAAACCTTACCATTTCAAGCAGAAATCACTTCACACACAAACCACATATTTAGATCAGTTCTTATTTCGACCGATCACAGGACGGGCATTGGTGGACACGGTAAATGACAATGATACGGTCGCCGTAGGCATTCCGCCGTTTCCAGGCATAACATACGTTTTAAATAACAACGACCCGTTTATTATTATTATATAAATTTTCAAATATAAATGACAAAAATAAATTCTTATTTAACTTCTAACAACAATTAAAAACTATTACATGATCAACCTAATCAAATAACGAATTATCACACCTAAATTCTCTTTTTTTTAAATTAAAAATCAAAACAGGAATGCTACTTTGTAAAAAGGAGTAAATTTCACCTAAATTATTTATAAATTCAATATTAAAATAGACTTAAGTATTTTTACGTCAGTTGGGAATTTGAAATTTGTGCTAAAAACCCTTAAATATTTAAATTAAAAACAAACAACCCGTAATTATGAACCGAATTGTTCTGTATCCGGTTCAATGGGCTTAAATTCGTACGCGCCGTGACCGTCAAATTGTAAAACATGTTCGTGATGTATCCATAGCGACCGCCTGTGTGAGACGGTAAACAAAGTGATGCCAACCTAAGGAGATGTTCCTAACTTAGTTCCCTAATCAGGTTTAATAGATATAAAGCGAAATATAAGCGTGCTTTAGTTATTTAAGTGCGCTATAGTTCTAACTGTAGCTATTTAAAAAAAAAACCTAATAATAATAATAGGTTTAGGCATCTGTAGCAAACAAATCCCTAGCGTATTCTATAAGCCAACTGTAGCAATGAATAATATCCCTAAATCGCGGTATATATCGCTGTACTGTCACCACTAAATGCACCACCACCATAACAATCCCCAAAACCAAAATAAACTCACCTCTCGGCAATACTGGTACATGCTGCCCTCTACATCGACAGAAACGGCACTCGTACATTCATCTAAAATGGCAAATTGTGGCGTGTGGTAAAACAGTCTAGCCATCTGAAAATAAAAGAAAAATATCACTCTAGAGTCACTAAACTAATCAAAACTATAAATCAAGTAAAACCAGTAACACTTACAGCAATCCTTTGTTTTTCTCCACCACTCAAAACATCTAACCAATCCGCGACAGCGTCCAATCCATCCTCTCGTTCCAATAAATACGCTAATTGAACTCGCTTTAGATGCTCCACTAATCTAAAAAATGCAGAAAACCAATCAATAAACCTCTTAAAACAACCAAAGATTTCTCAACTTACAACAAATCGCTGCAACCGCGTCGCATCGCTTCAGATTGACTGTGCGGATAGGTGATTTGGTCCCTTAAGGACCCCAGCGTCATGTAGGGTCGTTGAGGAATATAAAAGAGCTTCCCTTTGGGCGGTTTTGTTAGGGTGCCACCGAATAAGGGCCATAATTCACCCAAAATTCGGAATAAACTCGATTTTCCGCAACCGTTCGGGCCACAAACTAGTACGTTTGTACCAGAACGAACTTCAAACGTTAGTTCTTTGATTAGAACGTCACCGTTTGGGGTTACTAAGGGGACTTTATCGAACCGGATGATGTTGTCTTGGAAGACAAGTTTCCCAGCACCGGGAATCAGTGCATCACTTCCGGTGACCATTGTACGCGTGTATCTAGAAAATAAATGTTCGTAAATGCAATAGTTACACGAGATGTATGAAGTGAAGCAGAGTTACTTCATAAAACATGACTAGTTCTTACCGTCCACTGTTTAAATCCTTCAAAACTTCCTTCAGTTGAGTAACACGAGCCGTAAACCCAGCCAACCGTGTTAGTTCCCTACCAGCCAGTACCAGCCTCCCTATAGCTTCAGCTAACTTCACCAACATTCGTCCGTACGTATAATACAACCTAAATTTGTATAAAAACAATCTATTATACACAAATTTCAAAATATAACAGTCGTAACTCTATAAAATGTTCCCAATATATGAAAATTGCGATTTATTATACGGAAAAGTTATACTTAAAGATTCATCTAATACAAACCTAAATCTGTCGCTTTCATTGTCGGACGCCATTAAATGAGATGTGGACATGAACGGTCTGGAAACAGCGTAAAAGCCAACAACAGTCGCTATATATTTGGCAACAATGTTATCTAAAACGCCCATCATAACGCGGAATTTTAAGAATTTGCGTAAATGATCAATCAGCTTCTGGAAACTAGTCAACAATGTGATCCGTTCCCGATTGTTGCCTTTATAAAAGGCGACTTCTTCCGAATGCGCTATTAATCTAGCGTTTATATGCCGAAACTCGCCTTCAAGTTTCTGCTCCTGGATCGTCAAACGACCTGAAGAAACACCCACAACACTTATAATACTCAATCTGAATAGCAGGATTTATTATTTACGGAATTTACATCGAAAACAACAAACTAAAGACGCGTACGATTATTATAATATTAAATATAAGTAACATTCAACCGAATTATAGAAGATTACGATATAGGTTGTGTCGAAATTCAGCTTAAGCGTCTTTATTTAAATAATAAATAAAAATTAAGATCGCAGATCCAATCCTATATTGGAATATGTACTCTCAAAAGTCATTTTCTGACATTACAATTTTCGTATAACAAAATGTATTTATTTAACTATTTATTAACAATTTAAACCGTTTAAACATATTTCTTAGTAGGATTTAGTAGTTACACACTAGTTAACTTACCCGTTGGTCTTCTGAGATGTGTTAAAACGACCCCTGAAACGAATAGATACCCCAACATAATGGCCGGTGTTTCCCCACCTAAGTTCATCGTCAATCGATACACATATAGACCAATATCTAATATTGGTTTCGAAACATTCGAATATAGATCCGCTAAGCTTTCGCAGAATTTGTCTACGTCTGTGGTCAATAGTTGGTCAGCGTTCGCGATGCGATTGTCCAGATTGGACATTCGGTAATAGGTGAACGATTTTAAGTAATCATCGTATAGATGGTTAGTTAAGTTCGTGCGTAAACGTATTTTTAACTCGCCGATGGACCATTTTAAAATGTTATTCACGACTGAGATTAGCGGCATTGTTGCTAGGAATCGTAATAAACGTTCTAGGAACTGTTTACGGTTCATGGTTACGATTGCGCTGTAATGAAACGAAGACAGTTTTGATTCAAGATTAATGTTTCGCTTAAAATGCTGGGTGGAGACAACTTGAATGTTTAAATATATTTTTAAAAAAACTTACGTTTCGACTGCTGTGCCATTGTTGATCATCCATAAATCGCATAACGTCCGAGCTACCAAACTTCCAGCTACTAAAACTAGCAGTCCAGCTTCCGCTGAAGTCCATCCTGGCACGACGATTTTTAAAAGTTGCGTTAGTTGTTTCAAAAATATTTTATCGACATGTGCTTTCGGCTTTTTGTCTTTCTCTTCTTTGATACAATATTTAACTTCTTCTAAAACTTTTTTCGGTCTAAAAACATTATATTTATTAATAGTTTATGACAAATAAATAATAATATTGCACTTACTATTTACCACTACTACTTTTAAAATAGGCTAATGTAAATTACGCAAACATAATCAGTAAGAAATACGCACAGACATGCAAATTATATAGCAATAATGTTATTCAACTTTACTAATATAATCGAAAATACTAAAAAAAAAAATTAAAAAAAAAAACAAATACCCCAAAACTTCATAACAAATGCATGATAGGGCAATTATTTAGGCTAGAATCAAAAACCAACAACTAACCTCGTTTTTTTCGTTTTTTGTCGTTTCGAAATAATCCAAATCGCTGTTCCAATCGTAGCTGCAGCTACAGCGTTATTTCTAGTTAATATTTTACTTAGGGTAGGTGCCATAGTGATTTGTGTTTTATTATCTAATTGTTAATCCTAATCACCACACTTCTAGAGACTAATAGCACTAAATGTGACTAAATGACACAGCAAACAATTATAAAATATGATAATTAACTGTAGACATCATCAAACAATTAAAACAATGAACAGTACTTGAATACTATCAAGAAATTCATACAATCATACAGGTGCTAAACGTCATATTTGCTAACATACGTTTACATAACGTCCCAGCGACGTCCACTCTTTTATAGCTCATAAAACATATTTAAACGCATAAAAACAATAAAACAAGTGTCCATAATCACTTAAATATTCATAAAAAATACAAATAATATTCTATTATACAAGAAAACTCTAAATAGCAAAATGATTAGCATAACGACTTCAAAAGTAAATATAGACGTACTCATTTGGTATCAGTACGTTTACATACGCTCACAATTGTATCGAACAAAGGTATGAACATATATTACATTTCAGAGCGTAAATTGTTATTAAATCATGTAAACTACAAATTATGAGTCGTTTTATGTATTTTTGTAACGAATTTGATGTAAATAAAAGCTTAAATCGCTTATTTTATATTGAATGAATCGATTTGATTTGTCAATGTACACGTCCGCCATACTACTGAATAGCCTTCAAATTTTTTGTTTGTATTTTGCATTTTTCTAAATTTTGATCGTAAGAATGATAACTAACGAAGATTCAGACGGTTTATTACGTAAAGCCCTAGCTGTCGATGAAATACCTGACGATTTTGATCCTAATAAAATACCTGAAACAGGTATTTCCTTACGTTTCTGGACATAACTCTAAACAAATTGACGGTTATTCACGGTTTTAGGGGAGGAATATATACATTATGTGATGTACGAAGCAAAACGGTGCAAAGAATGGGTTCGAGCTGATATAGACGAGAGTAAAATCAAACATAAACAGGCTACAGTGCTAGAAGTATGAGGTTAGCGTGTCTACTTCGCAATGTAAACGTTGTTTTTGCAGCCTGAAGGGTGTATGAAAGCGCCAATACAATTCCTACCTTCCGTGGAATGGCAGAGACGACAAGTCGCAGATTTTTCAACATTTCGTGATCATATATACAACATCCGACAAAATATCACTGAGTTCGCACAGTTTAATGGTGGACTTGAACAATGGGCGAAGAAATGTCGTGTATCTCCGAATGTAACGGATTTAGTAACTTTACAACAAAAATCGCTGTGTAAAGTATTAAAGTTTCATTTGGATTGGTTGGAGGAGTTCAAACCGGGGGAAATGTTTGATAATGTTAGGGGAACTTGGTTATATTCGTTGTTGGCATGTCTGGAATTACCTCTGATGCCGGAAACATGTGCCAACTTGAGGGAATTAGCGCGAAAGTGTTCGCAAATACGCGCAAATCTGCCCAGTGATACCAACTGCGAGGATGTGAAACCACTGAATTTATTAATTGCTTTAGTTGCTAGATATTTTAATAATCTTGATTTAATCGACAATAATGAACTGTAATTGTAATTTTTTATTAATAAAGGTGTTTAATAAGTAATAATTGTTTTTAATCGCTCATTCCGAATGTATATAGAGTGCCAGATGCCCCAATTAAAATATATAAGCGCAAACGAAATACAATTAATATTTTTATTGTAACTGCATCAATACTAATATACCTACATATAAAAAAAATCAAAATACATTATTGTTTTAATTTCAAAACGGAAAATAAATGATAAAATCTTTAAAATTGTATATATAATAATGTAAATTCATTTTTCGGGAATGCATTCAGGACAAATTGAGCACATTCGACCTCAAAAAGCAAATGATATTGTTTTATATTCAAATCAATTAATTTTCCCTTGATTTTCATATTATAAAGTGCATATTACACATGTGGATTTGATACGTTTTTATGGGGGGAATTTTATTTCATTCAGGGCTTGGATCACTGACTCAAAATAGTTTTAAAATGTTAACGAATAATTTAAAACTTAAAAATAATTGTTATTATTTGTTTTAAAGCAACAAAGGCCCTATATAGTATTAAAAAATATTCTTAACAATTTACCTTCATATTTTCACAATTGATTCACAATAAATACCACAATTTGTTCACAAGCTTCGCATCTGTTTCTTCCACACGTGTTTTAGGGTAAATTTATACCAAAATTAACTCTACTATAGTATTTAATTATTGAGTCGTCATTTTCAAGCACCAATATTGATAAATTATATTTTTAATAGTTGAAACTTTATGATAAATTGGTTAAAAGTTAATAAAATGATTGTTTTCTAAACAAATCTAAGCTAAAACACGCGTATATTAAACAAAATTGCGAATAATAACTGTCATAATACTCAAGAATATATAATATTTTTACTACCAACTTTGACAACATAAAAAAGTTTGGTGGAAAAAATATTAAATAATGTCGTTTTGGCGGTCAGACTAACTTTTAATACTAGTTTTTAGTTATTATTTAAATTTTCTTTACAAAAATCAAGCAAAAGCCAATAGCTAAAGCTTTTATTTTTAATAATTTATACAAATTGTACACTTCCATTCAAAAGAATTGCTTTCGTAATATGCCTTGTGGTTTCTGACAATGATTATGAGTTACAATGTACAATAATAATTTTTGTATTGTTTTAAATAGATTTAATCAATTCCTAGCTATAAATCTAGCATTGCTAAGCTTTAAAAGCCGCTAAAATCACACATCAAAATCTCATTGACAATAGTTTTGATGGTCAGTGTTGTAAACGGTTGTCAAATGTGTGTTATAAAACGTCAATGATAAAATTTGTATTATTTTAGCGGTTTTAAAGCTTAAATACCAGCGAAACATATTTAAAGCAGCTAATTTAGTTTCAAATGAATAATCTATTTAATTATTTCACATATAATGATGGCACTATAAGGCATTCAGTGTTTGACAATCAATTTGTTTGTTTCGCAGGCGACATTACACGTTGGATGCGGATCTATTGATCCATGTGATGTTTGTTGCTATTTCAATGAATAGTTACTAACGAAACATACAATTTGATTGGTTTTATATTCAATATTTTATACATTAATACGGGGTACATGAAACTCACATTCAAAATCGTAACTGGAAATATAATGATGTTTTAATTAAAAATCAATTTATTTTGCGTGCAATTTAAAAAAAAAATACAATAAATTAATTTTGGGCAAAAATGTCGCATATAAAGATAGAAAAGTTTATTAGTTAAACAAATTTACCGATGTTACAATTAAAAAATCGGAATTAAACAAAAAATTAATGTATATAATGACTAATATATTTACAATTTATACAATTTTCAATCAATTGAACGAAATATAATAACATAATAAATTGTAATAACAAAAAAAAGAGGAAATATTGATGATTTTACTAAATAATGAAAATAGTCCTAACCTAAAACTCTGCTATATTTAGAATGTGAGTTACTTTTTTATTTGTGTTTTTTAATCATTATACTAAAAAAAATCAAATTAAATCGATCGCCATTTAAGGACTTTTGGTTATTACTCATTTGGTAACATTTCACTCGTACTAAGGGGCAAAAATGTTACTAACTTCCGATGTTTCATAATAAACTTATATAAAAAAATATGTAATTTGTACCTTATTTAAATAAAAACATTGTGATTCAGGTGTCTATAACCACTTTTTTCCGCGGAAACTACTTAGTATTTAAGTTGGTAACACTTACGCTCAACTAAGTAATAATTATGTAAACCTAGTAATGATTAGTGCGTGTAGATTAATGTGTATAAGTCATATTTGTTAACATAATTATTACATTAAAGAATCAGTTACAAACTTAAATATAAATCGGAAGTGATTTTGGACATGAATACACAATTATGAAACATGATTCGTTTTGGTTGCTGTACCAACTGCGAGAAACTAAAAACACTATCACAACGGGTTGTAAAAACAGTTTATTTAATAATAGAAAGTCCAGAATAATCAAAAAATTAATTAATTGAAACATAAAAACCTTAATAATTATAATATCTTCGTTCACTGGTTTAGATTTCGCGCGACCTTTCAAAAACACATTTCTCATTGTTTTTACGGCGTACTTCGGGAAATTGTCACTAGAAGGGGAATGCACACTTTGTTTTACAAGGACGTAGAGTGTTTTTCGCAATGTTACCAAAATAGTAGTCTTGATTAAGTAGTATTGGTTTTTTTGTGATTAAAATCCAAATATAACGAATTTCAATCAATTTGGCAGCTAAAAGTTTGGCTTAATTAGACAGAAATTCAATATAAAACACAACTCATGATTATTTTCGATTTGAAATAAACAGTTACATATTTTACTGCTAAAATTTAAACTTATTCCTCGATTTGTATTTCAAAATTATTTAAAATTTAAACACAATTAACTAATATATTCATAATTCAACAAAATATGTACTAATCACAGTAAATCAATTTTTATTACTAAAGTACTTAATTAATATTGGATAATAAGGGCAAATGTAATTATTTGTCATCGAAATCGAGACCGAAATTCATCAATTTGTAATGAATAAATAATTATATAAATTAGATAAAAAATCATGAGATTTTCTAGAAATTTAATCACAATGGGAGCCGCATTTTGATTGTTATTTTTGCTAAGTAATTGCCCCATTATATCTCAAAACGCACATATCTAAATATTTTAATTCCATTTTGTGTTTCAACACTTTATTAGTTCTTGATTTTAAAGCCTAATCAGGCTGCGCATTTTGTTAAAAACTATTATTGGATGAATTAAACTCAAACTTTTAGCTACAAATGATTTTTTAAAAAGACTAAATATTTGTTTAACCCGAAATGTATAAACGAATGTAAATGTAACCGCGTATAAAACCATAATTTGTTTCGTGTATTTTGAATTAGTTACGTGTGTTCTTGTTGTTGTTGTGTATTTAATAGTATTACATAACCTAGTTATTTAACCTAAAATATCCTATAGCAGTCAAATTTTGCTAGAACTTATCTTGGAATAGAAACAGGTTATTTGTGGCTGCAACGGCGATAATATTCTCCGTCGGGTGCCAGGCGGTGTGCAAGATTTTTTTGTTAAAGTCCAAACAGTCGACACTGATCTCGTCTTTTTTACGCTTGCCACCGGTGCAAACTTTGCGCGGTTTGAGCACGGTTTTCGGTTTGGCAATGTCACGCGACGCCTCCAGCGTCACGTCACGTTTCGTAGTCCGGTCGAACATACGGAAAAAATTGTTGTACGAACCGGTCATTATTGCCGTATCGTTACCGTTCCAACAGCACTCGAATTTGTCGAAAATACAATCGTTTTCGTACAATGAACATAACTTGGTTCGCAGGTACTCGTGCACCTAACGCATGTTTCGGAGGGGGGAGAAATTCACATTACAACAACTCGAAATTCAATACAATTTCAACGTATAAAAAAAAAAAACACCAATTCACTTCATCCTTAGTTTATAAACATTAACATCACTCAAATAAGATTTCCGTAACTATAACGTTAAAAATAAATAGAAAACTACTAGAAAAAGCTCTAAATTCAAACTTACCGGATACGTTTCGATCGGTTTCGTCTCCATGTGCAGATCCCACACTTTCACCGATAAATAGTCACGGGAAATCATGTAACGGCCCGAATTGCTCAACTTAACATCCGAAATACTCGAGATTATTTCCGAGAAAAACGATCGGTTGGTCGGATCTTCAGGCTCTTCAAATAACTTCGAATGGCGGTCGCACAAAGCTGCCGCCCTCATATCACACAGTCTTATTGTACCTGAGCACCCACATACACAAAAAACGTTATTTAAGTCACAAGATATTAAAAATAATCTTGCAAACACAATTCATTCTAAATTACATAATTAACCAAGGCAATTTAGAGTTAGAGCGTTTCACAAACACACCAAATAGATAACAAAATAAACAACAACACATCCTCAAAAAGTCAATCCGTCTTATAGCTCACCTTTACTGCTGGAATACACGAATAAATTGCATTCGACCGGGTGAAACTCAGCGGCAGTGATCACCTCCGTTAACTCTTCCATGTTGGTCGGTTTGATATCGACGATATTAAAGCTCTGATCGGTGATCTCCAAATGCCAAAGATTGATCCGTAAATCGTCCGCGGACAAGTAGGTTTCTTGGTCCGAGTTTACCGATATGGAATTGATGTGATAGGTGTGCGCGTTTGCGAATATACGTCGCGGTGACGCTTCGACCATCAGTTCCATCGGTTTGATTGTCGGCACTTTTAACGAGCTTATATGCGCAGGGTCTCGCAACGAGCCGTTCTCAAGCCGCGTGTTGTAACCTTCAACACGTTTATCACGTTCTGAAACCTATGTTTTAGGGAGAAAAATATTATTATTTTATACGAAAGATTTCCTTTAACACCCCCCCCCCCCCCTTCACCCCACGTTCCGTTTGGCTTACCTTCCATAGCTTAATGGTTTTATCGTTTGTCGACAACAAAAAATGCGCTTGATTTTTTCGTTTAAGCCACCGGATTTTGTTGATTTTCTCTTCGATTTCGAGGCTTTTCAAGTAATCGAACTCGGGCTCGTGTGATTGGAACGTCGAATAAACGTTGTACTCGCCCCTTCGGGGTAGCGACGTCTTCGACAGCGGATCGCGTTGGAAGATGACCACCCGGCCACCTTTATCGCCGGTCGCCAACAATTCTCCATCGTGGTTGAACTCCACGCACGAAATAATGTCTGCTTCCGTGACATCATCATCTAACGTGCCTTTTACCTGGGAGAAGCACCACTGGACGTCGCCATTACCTTCACAGTCAATAATGCGAAGAAAAATAATATAAATTAACTAGTTCAGTACACTTAAAACTATTCAAACAAAAAAGTTCTATTCGGAAACTTCAGATAACGAATATATTTGTTAGATTTGAGTTAAAATCATAAATAAATATGTATTTAAATTTATCTAATCTAAACACATTAAGATAATTAGAAATTAATTAATAATTACACAAAATTTAATTTATTAATAACGTATTTACAAGTTTAAATTAAGCTTAGTTTATAATAAAAAAAACTTTAAATAATATTCAAATTTGATGCCATTTTGATTCTGATAAAATTCGAATTTTTAACCACTTTTGAATGGGATTTGAAACGAAATTAATACCGAAATGTGTTCAGTTTTAAACAAAATATCAATGGTCATAACTATATATTTTGTAAATTAAAACAAAAAAAAATTCAAATTGGTCAACTGTCAATTTATGTAAAAGTAAGGTTGGAAATTTAAGAATGTTTAAAACAATTTGAAAATGAATAAACTAAATAAAATTAGATGTTTACGATTGGGAAATTAAAAAAAATAGTCTATACTTGAGTGGAATAAGGCGTCATTTCAACGACCTGAATATTTAACCTAAACATTTCGCAAAATCACGATTCTAAACTTTACAAAACTGTCAAATTCCTGTCGAAATGACGTTGGGGATCGGTGTGTTGGTGTAAATTTAAGAAGATTGAAATAGTTGATTGAAAATTACGCGTTCCCTCCACGCAAAAAATGATTTGTAAACTTTGTAATTCAGGTTTCAATCGGGTGGACTTGATTGAAACGTATAATATAAATTGCATTTACCTTCCATTATATAAGTAAACGCGTTTTCTATACACAATAGTTTAAATTTCGAAAAAAATCACAGTCGGATCGAGTTCCACAAAGTGGCCATTCTCCTCGGGCACAAATCCGTGAACGGCGGAGCGTAAAAACCAAAATCACGGCGTAAGGTAACTTGAATTTTGAACACAACCGATTTTTCTATGTGATAAAACCATAGAGAGTAAAGAAAATCGGACAGTTTTTGTTGTGTAAAAAATGTGCATGCGATATTCACAATGGCGGTCAGCCACTTGCATGAGGGAAAACTCGTCGTCTCTGTCGCTCTCATTACAAGCCAGCTTCCTATGACGTCACATGCACATTTGATCATAAAGGGTAGCTGTATTATCACTATATGCGTCTGACAGCTTTTTAGTTCCATGATTAGTCGGTAGATAATACAAGTTGTATTAAACAACAAACAGTGTTACCACACATGGCAACTAGAATTCATTTTTGAAGTTTACATATTTCAATTTGATTTCAACGGTTAAATAACAGTTATTACGTTTGTTTAACAGTTATTACATGTAAAACGGTATAAGATAAATCAATTTTATTTATATTTAACTTGAAATAAAAACAAAATATATAAAGTTGCGACGCATAGCGAAATTAATTGAAATTTAAATTTTAACTGTTAAATAACGGTGATTACGTTTGTTTGGGCACAATTTCATGTAAATTAATAAATAATTTTCATTAGTATTTCAGATAAAAATTATATGAAAACAAATCGAAATATAAATAATTGCAGGTACGTATTACATCCTATGCTAGAATCCTCTGATCATTATTTTGTCAATTTCTTGTTATATTAGCTAAGGCTCTACATTTAGGAACTTATATTACCAGTTATTACTAAATATATTCGGTTAAAGTTACTAAATAGACTTGAAATTAGCTCTTAATCTTACCTTGAGTTTGAGCGGCGCGCTTTCCGGCGTTCACGGCGTTGTTTATTAACCGTCCCAAACTGGAGGCGTGTTTCATTGCATAGAATGGTGAAGGTGGGGCCGAAAGTGTCCCACCTCCTGCACCGACGGCTTGTGGTGGTGGCGGCGGGGGTGGAGGCCTGGTGAGGGAGGCGGTGGCGCCCCCTGCACCAGGACACGCGGCCCATAGACCCAGCACGCCGGCTTGACGTATCGTCGCTTCGGTTTGATGATGATGCAGATTGACCGGAGGGTAATGATAGGGGGCAGAGTCCTCAGGCAGGGTGGCCACCGCCTGAGGGAACTGTCGATGCGACTTAAACGTTGTGGGAAATCAAGGGGGAAGTTATTAGTGTATTTGATGGAATAATACTGTTAGTGTTGAATCTAGAAAGAAATTGATAATCCTCTATATTAGTTTTCATTATGTTTGAAAGCGATTGATGTTGCGAATGTAACCATAGCAACTTTCTAGTGTAAATAATACCGCGCGAATATTCAAAATTAACAAATATCCCTAAAGATATGCGCATTAATCAAATTATTGTTAATTATATGTAAATGATATTTGTATTAAATAGAATATAAATTATTATTTGTACAAATAAATTAAATAATGTGCTAATTGCACTAGTAAATATTTTTTTCTATATCGAGCTATACCAGATTTAGCTAGTATTAACTGTTCTGTACCAATTTTAATGTAATACATTGTTAAAAAAACAAACATTTATAAAGTACTTCTAAATTTAGCAGATAAGATACAAATAAATACGATTAAAATCAATTAAATAATATTCTAGTTACATTTGCAAATTTTGGGGAGTTTTAAGTGAGTATATTAGCAACACTTGAAACTTAATTTCACCGCGCAAAAATCACAAATTTTACGTTTTTGCGTTGTATTCTAGGCAGAGTTTTCTGTTCAATTACTATCTAAAGAAAACATGTATAATTTTGGAAAATTTTGTTGTTTGTGCCTTAGTGACAAACGGGAAATGCAAAATATTAATAATTGTGATATAAACGATATTACCATTGAGCAAAAAATTCAATTTTGTTTGTTACCAGATGTAAGTAACGTTTATATGATTCATTTTTCGAATATTTATAATTTTAGAGGTTATTTGTTGCATTCAATGTCGAAAAACAACATTGTTTCAGGTAAATTTACAAGAATTCGCCCCAAATTTTATCTGCTACAAATGTCTCGTTCAGTTGCGTCAATCATATGATTTTATGGCAGTATGTTTAAAAAACAAGTTTATTAAACAAATGTTTAGTTTATGTGAATGAAACTAAAGAATTTTCGGACACCGGCACTATTGACATCACAATTCAGGATATACAAATATTCAAAACTTTTACTAACCGTAAAGAAATTTTAAATTTTCCAAAGAAACCCACACTCAAATGGTTGAATGGAAAAATAAAACAATTTCAAACCACTAAAAGCATTACAAAAATCTCAGATTTAACCGTGTCTAAAATACTTAAAAATGGTCATATTTCGCCAAAAAGCGGCAATGAAAACCTTGTTGAAACCTTAACAAAAACCGTTCTAAAAAGTGATCCTAACATAAAAGACACGAACCCTAACACTGCGTTGAAAATCAATGATTTAACGCTAAAAAACGACCCGAAAAACGTTTTAACAAATATTGTTAAGACCCCAATAGAAACAGTCAACAAAATCGATGCAAAAAGCCGGCGTTTTTCGATTAAACGTAATTTAATAAATGAAAACTCAACTATAACAGCTCCTAAAATCGTTTTAAAACGCGACTGCTCTTTTAAAAGCGGTGGTTTACAGCGCAAAAGCTGCAATAAAAACGCGTTTATAAATATAGATAACATCCCAACACGTTTAAATAGCACATTATCGTACAAAAGTGATGATAACTTAACTAAAATCAATATTAATAACAACGATTGGTCATTCATAAGTAATATTAGTGATCAAAATTCAATAAGCGGTCACAATGTCGCTCTTGAAGATGACCCTTTTAAAATAAACAATTTAACAACTACGATAAAAACAAATTTAAATCGCGACGATACTGCATTGCAAAACAGTGATTGTATTTTAATACATCATAAAGGTTCTAAACACGATATAGACAACGACGAATCTTTGATTACTAGTGCCTCAATAAGCAATGGTGCAAACTTAGCAAGCGCATCTGAAAATGATTCAACGATTGGTTTGGTTGATAGCAATGAAGAAACGCCATCAATTATAACTGATTTTCCACTTAAAAGCGATGATACAAATAAAAGAAAAAGACGTAGAGCTTACGAAGTAGATTTAGATTGGGAGCCTGAACAATCGGCAGCTGTAAATTGTAAAAGTAAACAACCAAAAAAGTCAAAACCTACAACCGACCAAAAACGTAGTGTTTACGAATTAGATTTAGATTGGGAGCCTGAACAATCGGCAGTTGTACATTGTAAACGTAAACAACCAAAAACGTCCAAACCTACAAAGTTGGACAAAGTTTCCAAAAAAAGGCCTACAAAAATCAAAATGAGCCCAGAACAACAAGTTCATCCAGTTATACCAATATTAAGTCTTTGCCGCATAAATACCAATGAAAATTATCCTAAACATGACCAAGTATCCTCAAATACGTCTCCAACTTCAACTATTAAACAATTCTTAGCAGACGAATTTTCCGAACATATTAGAAATGATTTTTACGTAAAAACTAATCAAGACACACTTGTCCCTAATTACGGTCAAAATACTCCAAATAGTGACCAAATGAACGAAGGAAAGTTAAATTATTGTGGATCCAATGAAACAGAAACGGAACCACTGCTCGAATCCGTCCACACTCATGCGAAAATCGAACAAAATATAACAGAAGACTCAAACGAAATAATGGCTGATTATACCACAGTTGCAAACAACTCAAAAACAATCGAAAAACGGCGGAAAAGTCTCGCTGCCTATGGTGCAATACGAAATAAAAAGAGTCTTTTAGGGAATTACAAAAAATGTGAATACAAATGTAATTTTTGCACACAAATTATTTGCCAATATTGCAATCAAAAATTCAATCAATTAATGTTTAATAAACATACTTTAAAATGTCGTAAATACAAAACGCATCAATAAATATTAAACAATTAATTAACGAATTAAACTTACAAATATATGTAGTAATACGTTTTTTTTATTATTATTTATTTTAAGCCGGAACGTGTGCCTTCCGAATTACAGGGCAAACATTTTTTTATTTTTACTTTTGTTGACATATATTTGTAAGATTAGTTCATAAACTGATCACCAAATGTAACGATACATTTGTAATAGTGAGATAAATGCTGTTCTATTTAATTAAACTAGTACTATTTATGTTTAGAACTATAATTTATTTAATGTTGTTGTAACAGCGTCCAAAACGCTAAGAAAATGATTTATTTAATAATAGGCAATTTGTTATTTCTATTTAATTATTTTAGTAATCGTAATAAACAGTTTCAAATCGCATTTTTCGTTTCGAAAATTAATCTTAATTATAGTGAACCTCTAGCCGCTATGATTACTAGTTAATATAGCACTAATTAAGTTAGTAACTAATAATTAATGTTGATTTACATTTAAGATTAATAATAGTTAGCTCTTAAAAACTAGCAAAGTTATTAATTTAAGCCGAATTTATAGTAATTTTAAACAAAAAAGCGTCAAAGTTTTAAAACAAATATCTATAAGATTTATATCTATTTTTGTGTTTGAAATCCGATTATACATATTTCTAAGGATTCAAAATCAAATAAGGCGCCATTTTATTAGTTGTTTTTTTTCATAGCATTTATTCGGTATCTTTTGCAAGGGAAAAAAATTCTATATCCATACGGATTGGATGTGTTGCAATATTTTGGCGTGTGCAAATTTTTGTTTACGCGTAATTTTTCTGGGTAACAATGGCACAGCGCCAAATTCGATTTGACAACATTAAAACAATGATGTCGCTACGCTAGATTTCAGATTAGAAATAAAACAGGTGCTCTGTTCATTGAAATATATCTAAATTAGAACGCGCCAGACAGATACTTCAGATAACTAACGTAAATTTGTGTCGTTTGAAACTTGAATGAAATATTTGGAGCAATTATTTTTATTGCTTTTGGCTTAAAAATCGCGAACACTTAATTAGATTTATAAATAACGTGATTTGCAAAGAATTTCGGTAATTGAGAGATTCGAATCAATGTGTAATACGGCCCGAAACAAAAAATGCATTCGTAACTTTGACATTCTCGTAAAGTTGTTGACCTTAATCTAATTTTCAGACACATAATATATAAAATGCAGATATGTTGTATACTTGGCTGGATGCAGTTGATAACATTGACACAGATTTTAAATATATTGTAAATGCAGACGAAGTCGTATTACACGTTGGTACGAATCTTTAAATAATAGCGCGTGCTTTAATTGCGAAAATTACCTTAATACAACAATGAGTAACTACTCTTTATTATAAATTAGTAAATATAAACAATCACTTACACCCGACTTATCTTTAAAGTTTATATTTAGATGTGATTCATGGATTCTTTAACAGTTTTGAGAACGGCTAAAATCGTTTGTATTAAATTTAATTTAATAGGTATAAGCACAAAACTATTTAAGTATGTAAAAAAGAGGCAATTTTCTTAATTGCGTGATTTTAAAATCAATTATAAACTAAAATTCTCAATTGTTTCTATACTTTTGAAATGAAAACAGTATAAAACATTCTAGAATTATAATATGAACATCCCATCATATAATATACCTATATAAAATACTTGATAAGATAGTAATTTTAAACGTGCATATCAAATTACTTATTTACTGTTTTTATATTATAAGAGTGACCTAATTCGTAAAATATGCCAATGCATTTTCACTTTTACTAATTAAAAAACGTTATTTTTAACCGGAAATACCAGTCCTAACTATAGAAAACAATTTTTGCAATTGTTATTTACATAAATAATAAAATGATTAGCAAATACGGTAGACTCACTGCTCGTAACAATAAAAATCTATCAAAAACATACCTTAATTATGTTCGGGCTACGGTGAAATTGTTTATTCAGGCATTAATTTGTTTAAACAAGCAATAGATTTACTAAAATATCGTATTTGAATCACTGAAAACTGACACGACACTGTCATTAAAACCGCACTATTTCGTTGATGAATTCGGTCAATTTAGTTTCATCAACGATAATAAGCTGTTTAGATCAACAGGTACTTAATATTTTGACAACGCGCAACAATTGGGCGATTGATTTTAATTCGACCGAAAAATATCGTGCTACTCGCCCGAAACTCGCACAGTTACTGATTTTGATTTGTTCAAATCATCAACAATCATTTTTGATTGGATACTCAATCGTGCCAACCGCTTAAGTAAACAATCAACATTACCTAATCGCAGGTGTAACGCGAAATTATAGAATTATGATGACAGATAAACAAAATCGAGTCGATAACAATGTTACCAACTATGGTCACGCAATCGATTATACAATAATTAATTAGTTTCTATGAAATATAAGAATTAATTACCTTATAGTTCAACCATTTCTTCTTGTAGAATATGAATATATTAGTTGTACTTTTCAATTAACTCAAAGTCGATCACAATATTACCAACTTAACAATGGAACGAATAAAAATCTCCTTAGTATACATAACGTTATATTTCTTGATGATTATGTTATATTTTTATGTATAAATCGATTAATTGCGTTATATTTTACGCATTTCTGATAATTACTAATTATATTTGTTTTAAATATAAAAACAACTCCTCCCAACTTAGAAATATTTCTAAAAAAAGATATTTTTATGTAAAAGTCGAGTTCAAGTATTGCCAATCATAGCAAAAAAAAACAAATATATATATATATATAATTAAGATGCGTTTGATGTATTTTCATTGAATAAATATTTTAAGGAACGCTTAAAATTATTATAATTAATTTATTTAATTATAACTATAGTTACAAACAGTACATTTTATGAATGTTCAACACCAAAAATAAATAATCAAAATTGGATATTATACTTAGACACTTACTACGAACATTTCAGCTATTTCAGCAACTCTTTCAGGTCAACCACGCGCGATTTTATTTCAGGTTGATTATCGTTTTCGATATTTGGCAAAATTTCCAAGAATTTTAGACGCAATTTTACAAAATCGTCATTTCTTTGTTTTTCTAAAATAATTGGGGAACAAAATGAAATGTAATTTAAATCTTGAATTGCAAAAATACCTTTTAGACTTTTAGTTAAAGATAGAAATACGTTTAGGGCTTCTTTCCTTAATCGTGTATGTTTTGAAATACCTAAAAATAACCAACATTACAAACAAAAATAACTACATTTTTCATCAAACTTACTTAAAGCGTAAGTTAAAGCTTGGAAAATATTATCTAGAATTTTAGGAAATATTTCTTCGTATTTAGGAGAAACGACATCCGCATTCAGTATTGCTAACTTATCTACATACATACACAAGGCTGCCACCACAGATACCTGTACAGAACGTGTTGTAGTTGGTAGACATGATACACAATGTTCCACAAATAATTCCCCATACTTTTCTATAAATACATAAAAATAAATACATTTTCCATACGAATAATCTTTTTAGTGCACTTGAAACATATATGTGTATAAGATCCCCCAGCTTCGATTTATATTGGCGGTGAGTGACAGTGCACTTGCCGCCAAACAAATCTAGACTGCGGAGTATTTTTTAAATAAATTTTAATAGGCAATCTCAATATATATTAATTAAAATCGTATTATTAAATTAAATTCATAAGTTATTAGTAGTAACTAACCTTGAGTAGAGCTTTCAGCTGGCCAAGCTTTTCCTAACGTTTCATAAACAATTTCTTTCAGTTTTATCATGGCTTCACGTTTCTTACCAGTTTCTTCAGCAGTTAAGTCATCTTCATCTCCAATATCTGAAGTATCCTGAATAATTAAATTCGAAAATTGATTTTTGTTACTATATTAATTATAGGAATAAGTTCTACGACACCTTAGACAAAATAACTTGAACAATATTATATAATTCTTCAAATTTATCAATCTTTAACGACGATAACACGTCTCCCAAAGCTTCTAAAGCTTGCCGCTTATAAACTAGATCCTCCTTTTTGCATTCTTTCATGATAACATCGATCAATTGATCGAGATCAATCTCTGGATCATTTTTGAGTGCATCCCTACAGATTAATTCGCGAAATTATTATTTTGAAAACATGAAAGGGCCAGTTAGAATTACTTGCAGCTGTTGCAAATGCTTGCCAAAGCTTTTAGCAATTTTTCTTTGCCGTTCCAAGTGCGGCCGGATAAACCGGAGATTAAAATATGTAAGAGGATGTTGCGGTGTTTTGATTCGAGTGTCGAACCAAGTTTTGTGGCTACTGTAGACACAGCATTTGCTGCCTAATTATATAAAATATATATAATTAGTTGTTTTAAATATGAAACAATGTTAAAAATCCTACCTGGGATTTCATATTCCAAGATGGAGACTCCAGCGCGTTTTGTAAAGTATTACAGATAACTTCAATATTTTGTCGAATACCTGTCTCAGTACCTGGGCTGTTTTCCGACCAAATATCTGTCCAAATCTCCACAGTACTTTGAGTGTCTACTCAAAAAACACACACACATATACACAATAATCTATTGGTCTTACTCCTTTTTGGACAACACTTCAGACGTTCAATTTGCTCCAAAAATATCAACTAACCTGGTGTTTTTTCCGCATGCATTGCAAAGAATACCAGTGGTAATACAACATCTGAGTGCGTCTTCAAGATATCTTGATTGTGGATGGCGATTGATTGAATTGTATGAGCACACGCTGATCGTATACTATCATCTTCTCTTTCAATGTACCATAATCTAAGTTTCGCGAATAGTTTCTCTAAACTAGAGTCTTTAGCTGTGCTAACTAAATGACCGATAGCGGACGCGTAATGTTTCCGAACTGCTGCGTTCCTATCGGTTAAACCGTTCACTAAAGTTGCCAGAAATTTGCCGGTATATGGTTGCAAATCTTGGCCTAGTTGCAGCGTAAGTAAAGTTATGAAATGAGCACATGCAACACGAGTGCCCAAACCCACGCTGCTTTTCATCAAATCGAGCACTTTGGGCACTAGTTCATCCATAATGGTCTTATCGGCGTATTGCAAACACTAGAAAACAATATTTTGCTCAAGAAAGTCACGCAACATTTGATCAAGTTAAACTTTAAACACGCCTCTAACAGGAAAACCAAAATAGATAGAGACTTCTAAGTTTCAGCAATCGATTCGGAATATATTTAAGTATATATATATATATATATATATATATATATATATATATATATATATATATATATTTAAACATTACAAACTTACTCGTCCCATAGTCTCAGTGGTATAATGTGATTTGGCCGCACTGGCTCGGGCACTATCGATAACTTCCTGTGCTTGACTTTGTCCTCCGAACATAGTACTCAGGTGGGACAACTTAGACGACTCTAATTCCCCGGTTGCTTGCAACAAAGCAGGGATAAGCTCAGGTAGAAATGGTTTAAGTTGTTTACCAGCCGCCCCCACCAATTTAGACACAGTTTGCAAGCTAAACGAAAGTAATGACTAAATAAATAAGCAAATTCCTAGAAAACACATCCTAAACCACATACCTAATTGCTCTAACTTCAGCGACAGTATTTATAATGCCGTTCTGAAGCATAACTGGAAGAATTGCTTCGACCATTTTTGCCCCATCTTTACCAAATGTTACATCACAAGCTCGAATACTTAACTATACAGAAATGAAAGACAAGCTTCAAAAATATAAAATACCCCATAGACGCACGTTCGAAACTTACTTTACTAAGTATTTTCGCGGTATTCGTGGCCGCAACCCGAGTTCCCTCATGGACATCGTCCATAACTCGGAACAACTGAGTCCAAAGTTCGTGCATGGAATCCACACTATCATGAATCGACCTCTGTCCACCCCCACGGAAGAAGTCTTGAAGTCCAAGACAACTAGATTGCCGGACGCGCCATTGTTGCGCAGTTAAGTTGTAGATCAGATCAGCTAAGATCTCTTTGTGGTATTCGTCAATCTAACAATTGTGGATTAGCAATACGGTGAGTTTTGGTTTATATTCGAGGGGGGAAGACATACTGTTTTTTGCGTTTCGGGAACGAGCGCGTGCCAAATTCGCGTCATCGAGTTCTGTAAGTTTGGTGTTGGATCGAATTGGTAGCGGTATAAACGCGGAATTATTTTTGGTAAATGCGGTTTCAGTTGTTCGCCTGCTTTTGTTGCGATTGTTAAGAAACCGAATGCTGCACCCTGTAAAGACAATTTATGGAACTCTCTAATAGGCATGCCCTTAAATGATTAAGGGCGTGTTTTGGAAACACTAAAGGCGTGGTAGCAATACCTCGAAGGACGTAACTGTTTTTGTGTTACAGAACGGTTAAAATAATGTTTTAACTCATAAAAACGAATTTAGAGTTAGTAACAGACTTTAAACGTACTCAAATAATTAATTACCTTTTTCGAGTTCCAAATCGTGTTATGATTAGCAAGATGCATAAATTTGTAGATCAAATCTGGTTTATTCAAATCAGACGCTAACGAACATAATTCTTTATAAGTAGAAAGGTTTCCGCTGTAAATATTAATTTATATTCTCAAATTAATTCGAGTACGTACATTTTAATGAATTAAATAATTTTTATTGACTTACCCTGTGGGCGATTTACCTAATTCACCCTCTTCGAATAACTTTGTTTCGCTGGTGACTTGCGTAACTGATTTTCGACCAGATTGTAACTGATCTACAAGTTGTTCTAACAATGCGGCTCCCACATCTGTTTCAGAACTATCAAACACCAATCCTAACCCTTTTGAAGCAACATCTACTATGATTTCTATTGAGAATAAAAAAAATAAACATATTAGGCCGTTTTATATATAAGTTTAATTGATAATTAATATCAAACATGAATTTACCATTGCTTTCTGAGAGGAGGTCCATAAAAGCGACTTGGATGTCTGAAAGGCGCGCTGTGATCGGTTCGCGGTCCGGACATTTTTTTATTAATGTCAAAAGCCAAATACTTGAGGCCTGTCACAAGAAAACAACTTTAGAACCATTTGGAATTGGTTAACATTGCGCAAAACAAACCTGTCTTGAATTGGGATGAGGTATGGAGACTACCCGCAACAATTCGTCCAACAAAAGTATCAAATTATCATCGGGTGGACTGTCTAGCATGGTTTGGTCAGGTTGGTAATCTGTGGGCAGTATAGTCCAAGCATCACGAGCCTCTTGCGACCAAATACTCTGGACACACATGACCAAAGATTCCCCAACCGTAAAATGAACTTCAACATCTTTTGTCTGTCGAAAAACAATGATCAGAGCGTTACACATAAATATGCTGCGTCCTAGTATCCACTTACTTCTTTGGCAGTCTTTAGAAGTCCTTCCAGTGCTTGTTTCGTATTAGGAAACAATTCCCCGACACAAATAAGCCCGACAGATCTAGCGCTCCGTTCCCGGACTTTAGACGGCAATTTTATATTGTTCATTATTTTAAGTAACTGGTTTACTAAATCAAGTTTAGTAGTAACACTACTAGATTTCGTATCATTAGTAGTTTGTAAAGGTAGTGCAGTACAACTACCTAATAAACCAATTGAAATACAAGCGGCGCTCACTAATAACGCATTGGGATTAGTCAAGAATGAATCTATTCAGAAAAACAATCGATCAGGATACGGGTTTGTTCAACTAAGTTAGATCACTTACTTATGACGCAAACTGATTTATTATAGACTTCCCACTCGTAAATGTTATCAAATTTTAATTTGTTCACAACGATTCGGCGCTCTACGCAATTAGCTATCGCTAATAAACATCCATGTTGTGTTTCTAGGTATTTGTTGTTTTCGGTGCCCGAAATCAGTTCTGAAATCGTCTCGTCGAAATGCTCGTTGTCTGAAGTGTACGCGGTTAAAATTCCGAATAGCACCGCACCGAATTCGCGTATTTCTTCTTTGGTTGAGTTTAATAACTCACGGATCCATTTCAAATCGGTTTGTAATAGATTCGTGTATTGTGGAGCACAACCGATGAGTTCTACCATACAATTTAGGGCTTCGATACCTAAACATTGGATTTTGATTTGAGTTTTCGGTAGTAGTTTAAAAAATCGCATATAAATTATGTTGTTATTAAGGAATTTTAAAGGAAGTGTAAGTTTTAAGAGTACTTAATCAGTTTTGATTTTTTTATCAACACAAATTTGACATGAATTATATATATTTCAGTAAATTGGGAATATGTGTAGTGCGGAAAGTCTATATAATAAAATTCTTAGCACTTCAAAAAGTATAGATTTTGGGTAATGCGGTTTACTTCTTTCTTCAGTTAATTTTATGGAAACTATTTTGAAATTGTCGATGCTGACTTTGTTATCTTTATTAACACTTCAAATTCAATTGATAATAAGTTAAAAAGTGAAAATTATAAATTATATAAAAATGCAAGAAATAAATCTTGATAAGAAAATTATGCTGAATTTTGAATTATAATTAAATGGATATCATTGTTTATATATATTATATCAGTCGAATGTTACCATTTTTGTGGGGGTTTTTTTTAACTAAGATCTTGTTTAAAAAAAAAAACAACTATACAAATGATAACAATCGACTAATATAATATATATAAACAATGAAATCGATTTAATTATAATCCAAAATTCAATATAATTTTCTTATTAAGCTTTGTTTCTTGCATTTTTATTTAATTTTCGCTTTTTAACTTATTATCAATTGAATTTGAAGTGTTAATAAAGGATATAAAGCCAGCATCGACAATTTCAAAATAGTTTCCATAGAATTTCTTCTTAAAATCAACGAGTTGTGAAGAAATTTAAAACTCCAACAATTATAAGTGCGAATAAGTTCAAAATGAGTTCAAGAGAATTGTGGCAACAGTTAATTCATCAAGAGCAAAATTCATTTAATAAAAACAGATGCCTTTATTCTGGACCAAACGACTGTAGTTGGCAGGGTTCCAGATCCCAAATGTTCATGCATTTTGAAAATAAACATAATGAACATGTCTTGCAGGAACCCTATACGATCGCAATCGACGTAAAATACTCGTCAAAAAATAATTATTTGATGTCGGCATTAGACGTCTTATTTCTGATTCAAGTTCAAGTTTGTTTGGAGTCAATGAATGTGTATTACAGCGTACGCTTTTTAGAAAATGAAACATACTTTACTGATTACAATCTACGTATAACGGGAAGTAATGATCAAGTGGAACACGACATGGTTGCCTCTGAAACACAGTTAACTTACAGTGGAGAACAACGTATTGCGATCGGTATAAAAACTTTAGAAGACATTTTCAAGGGACGGAAGTTTAATTTTAAACTAAATATAAATAATTTCGTAATGGAATCAAATAAAAAACTATTGAAAAGGAAGTCTACTTCCGTTTGCGCAAGTGGACTAAGCACAAAAGAACAGAAGATGGGAATGCTTTGTAAAAAATGCAAACGTAATATTACGGAGGAATTGGCGTATAAATTCGATGCATTTAAGAACGAGTGGCTATGTTCGCACTGTATTGATCACCTAATTAAGTGTGACTATTGTCCATTTAGTGATACAACGAAAAAACTGTACCTACATAAGCGTTTCTACTGCAATTCGACTACATATTGCACTATTTGTCATTGTCATTTAACCGAACCGCTATCGACACATTATAAATCAGTTCACGCTGATATAACTAAGAAAAGAGACTCTATTTGGACGGTAGAAAAAGGACGTTTCCAACACATTATCATAAAGAAAAAGGATGGTAAATTGTTTGGCGAACTGAAGTTCAATAATAAAAATGTTTCTTTAAAGATTGGGACCCAATTGCCTGAAGGGATGTTGCATAAGTATACTTGTACTTTAGAATTACAGTATTGGGATACAAAACAAGTTCTGAGAAAAGTTATGGGTTTAAATGCGTATGACTGGCCGTGGGATTGGTATATTTCTGTACCATATACTGAATTAAATCAGTTTATTAAAGATGATAAGTTTAAGATTAAAATTACATTGTCTAAGAATTAATTCTAAGATAAAATAATTTTTAAAACATTACATTTGACGAAAATTATAGTAATTGGTTTAGATTTACCAATATTTTCAACTTGAATTTAGGTGTACTGTTAATTTGGTTTCGGGTTTCTAAGTTTTGTTTACGCATTATTAAATTGTATCATTCAATATTTTCTTTTATTTCAATAGCTGATTGAAATTTGTTAATTTATATTGATGTATGCTCAAATAAAATAATCAAATAATATGTTTCTTTACCATAACAACCATTCTCCATTATCAACCTTATAAACGTGCGAGTTATGGTCATTTTAAACAAAATTGATTTAAAAAATGGCCAAATTTGATTGAATACTTCTCAAAACAATATTAAAATCCCCAAAAATAAAACTTACTTGGAGTAGCTTTTAGTAGATTTTTAATCAGATGCAAATACTGCAACAACGGATTCTTCTCAATCGAATCGTTTTCGTCCAAAAATTGCGCAAAATAACTACGAATTTTCGGCGTTATATCCGTTGGATGTTTTATAATCTCTCTCGACAATGGCACATCAACATCTTTCATCAAACACAATCGTAAATAAATTAAAATCTATAAAACAAAACAATTATTGAATCATTGCTAAATAAACATTACATGATTCGCCCCCTTGCCTCTTTATACACATTTGGGGGAAACGGCAACAGATGATTGCCTTGCGAGAAACATTTTGACGACTTTTGCATTCGGACAATCGATTCGTTATAAATAAAATTCGTCAATTCACGAAACGACGGAAACGGCATAGACTTCTCATTATCCTTTTTATCAGAAGTCGATTTTAAATTCAAATCTTGTTTGTTAGAACTACCGTAAAGCGCTTTAGTTGCTTCCGTGACGACATCATCTTTGCTATCACCAGTGGCAACCAACAGTAAGTATTTTGATTGGACATGATTCGGTGGGAACACAGTGGCAATGAACCGTGTTGCTACGAAACGAACCATCGGTTCTTCGGCGTCCATATATTGTGATAATAATGAGTGCAAAAGCATCACTTTTGAGTCGTCTGAGCTTTGAGTTTTGTTATCGGCATCCAAGCTAGGTGTGTAACGATAGGCCGTTACTAAATTTAGCATTCCTTCCCTAAAATTGATTAAAAACTTATGTAATTCGCCAATTTGTGCTGTGGTTTATATAACTATAAACTATTTGTGGTTGAGCGTACCTGATTTGGAATTTAACATCAGCAGACTCCGAAACGAGTTTTTTGAATAGTGTTTCTAGAAGGCCTAAATCATTGCTGAATAGAGCTGGAAGGCGGCGGCCTAGGAGCCCGAGAATCACATAAGCTTGCGCCTGATGGACAGGCTCACCATCTTCGGTTAGTTTGGTCAAACCACAGAGTAAAAGCCGCCCAACAGGCTCCAGTGCGCTCAAATCCGATCTAAAAAATGTATATACATATATCACTTATGACGTCATCATTTATTGTTGAATTCATGAACTTACTGTTGTATTATATTTGTTGTAAAATTCAAAGCTAAACTTTTTAACTTTGTATTTGTGTTGGTACCGTACAAAGAATCGAAAACAACCTAAATGAATGTATATATATTTAATTTTCGGTTTATTATTTAAATGTACTGTTAACGAACCTGAATGCAGGCAGGAATGACGAATCCAGCTCCGGTAACTTTGCATAAATAATGCAGTAACTTCAATCGAATCCGGGTGTTGGCTGGGGACTTTTTGTTTTCAGGCTTAACTTGACCTTGCGACCCTAAATATAATCTATAAAGTGGTGTAGCTAATGTCGCAGTACTCCAATCCAAGCCACTGTTTGCCAAAAATACCCAAATCAAACATAGCAATGAAAATTGTTGCAATATAAACAAACCTAATCACTTTCTTCAGTTCTAAATCCGCTAGATTGGCAACGCTGAACCTAGTATCCGATGCAGCGACAACCAAATGCAATAAAATATCAGCATCCGGTAAAATACCATTTGCTAAGAATTTAACGATCCCCAATTTGATTTGTTCTAAGTCCTCCGGTTTTAACGGTCCATCAGCCGTGACGCGTTTAAATGTGTACTGGGACATGCCCGCCGGAACCGGAATCGGTGCTGACGGTTCACCGCCGCTTGGTGTCGTAGCAGGAGCTGTTTGAACACTAGCCCTACCCCAAAAACACTCAATCATAATTGAATTTTTGCACGTTACATTACAAACATTCTTACCCATAAGGCAACAGTAACATGTCTAGCATCAAATTACACAATTGTTTTGCAACATACTGTTTTTCATTGAGCCCGAAAAGCGATGAACGCTTTTCAGGATCTGTCGGAACTGTTACTTGTCCCAGAAGTGGGATGATTAACATTAATAAACTGTCCTGGTGCGATTGAGGCTTTGCCTCTAGGGAATTTAACATAGATGGTACTAGTTCGGCTTGTTTGTCAATTGGCAGCCGTGGGAAACCCATTTTTATGTAAATTATCGTGAAATTCTATCGAAAATAACAATCATTTTACCTTGCCATCGTAGAATAATTTTACGAAAGTTGGCAACACTAAACGGCATTTTAAATATTAATAACAAAATTCAAGAAATAACGCTAAAATAATTTTAAAACGTACTTATATTATAATAATATTGAAAAAACTACTAAAACTATCGATGGAAACAAACTTATCCAATAAAAAAAATCATATAGGAAAAATGTTGACACATATCAGAACATAATACACCATGTGATCGCATCTGCGAATCTTTAAGATGATTTGAACGAAATTTAACACTAGACACTAATAAAATTAGCCGTTTTATAACAAAAACAAATTAAAAACCTTAGATTTACTTACAGTTACGAAAGAACTAGCGACTGGATCCTGGTATTGAAGCAAAAGTGCATCCACAGGTAGTTGTACCAAGGGACGACTTTTAATCCGTTTATTAATATGAATTAATAACTCCATCACCTAATTAATAAAAACCCAATGTTTTCGTAGTTTTTAACTCAAAAACTAATTAATTATGATGAAATACCTTTTTTCTGACACCTTCTTGTTGTGAGGACAATTTAAGCAAGACCGGGGGTAAAAACTTTGATACCGCATTTTGCAGTTGATCGTCGCTTTCAGCTGAACCGATTCGCAAAAAAACACGTTCCAGTAGCACTGCAATGACGTGAAAACATGTTTATCAACAATAAAATGCATTACTTGTAGCGACCAAAATATTAATAATTATTATATTCAACACACAAAATTGTCTGTAATCGTGTTTTTTAAAACCCTAATTATTAGTTTTTACACGATTTTTTTTTACATATTTACCGCAAATTAACGCTGAACAATCTGTAATACCGACCAAAATGACAGACACTTTTGATCAAAACTAAAATCATTTTATTAGACAAATAATAAACAAAGCAACCCTTCCTAATAATGAAACCCGAAAGTTGATTAGTTTTAATAGTTTTTCCACGAATCACCGATAATTATTAACGTTTATTATTGATAGAAATATAATTTCAAAGTAGCTACTCACGAAGTTCATCTGCAGCGGCAGCCATTTTAAATATCACGACAATTTTGACGTGCGAACGAATTACGATTTTAATTATTTATTAATTAATTTGTATATTTTAATAAAAGTGACGCCACTGTTTGGTTAATAAAATAAACACTGCATTGTTTAATTGTTGATTATAATTTGTTGTTTACAATTGTCATTTACAATAAGGTTAGAGTAAGTTGTTGATCTGTCACAATGTCGCAGCGTCCAGATGATCACCGGAGAAAATGGGATAAAGAGGAATATGAGCGGTTGGCGGCGGAGCGAATCAAAGCGGAAGAGGAGGAAGATGATGAGTCTGGAAAAAAAGGTCCGCCGATTAAGCGCGAATTGTTAAAACAACGCGAATACAAAGTCGATTTGGACTCAAAACTCGGCAAAAGTGTTGTGATTAACAAGAACACACCTACGTCCCAATCGGGCGGTTATTATTGCAATGTTTGTGATTGTGTTGTGAAAGATTCGATCAACTTTTTGGATCATATAAATGGCAAAAAACATCAAAGAAATCTGGGAATGTCGATGCGAATCGAACGAAGCTCACTCGATCAAGTCAAGCAACGTTTCCAGCAGAATAAAAAGAAAATGGAAGAAAAGAAAAAGGAATACGATATGTCACAGCGAATACAAGAACTTGCCGAAGAAGAAGAGCGACTGAAGGAGTATAGAAGAGAGAAACGAAATGAGAAAAAACGGAAATTGGACGATATTAATGATGAAGCAGAACCGAAAAATGAACTAAATTCTATAATGGGCTTTTCCGGTTTTGGTTCCTCAAAAAAATAAAATAATTGCGGTTTCTTTACGTTTCTTTCACTAAAATAAATGTTTAGTAATTTTATTTCTGTAGGTTTTTCACTATGTATAAATAATTAGGAGTATTTGGTTTCTTTGTGTGTTTTCACTAAAGAAAAAACTTTTATATTTGTCACTAGACTCTTCGTAACTGTTTTTTTAAATTTTGTTACTTGCCTAACTCAAAATATAATTTTTGTTTTGTGGTAGATAGTTAAGCCGCTTGTAGAATTTAAATTGTAAATATTTAAACATTTTTGTAATGTCGAATTTGTAAATTAAGAATTTTAGTAATAAATCGTATATAAATAAATATTTTTGGTATAAAATCGACAGTTTTTTGTTTATTTTATTATACATTTTTGGAGAACGCC
Source organism: Nebria ingens riversi (assembly GCA_018344505.1). Lineage (NCBI taxonomy): Eukaryota > Metazoa > Arthropoda > Insecta > Coleoptera > Carabidae > Nebria > Nebria ingens. The sequence goes on from JADQWA010000207.1 coordinate 292,893, forward strand.
GAAGAAAAAGTTACAAAGCGAAAATTTAATTGAAAAAAACTAAATCATTCCAATATTAAATAGGAAGCATTATAACAAGAAACAGTCTATTAAATATCAATTTTCTATCGCTATTTATCTGTATATTTTAAATAAATTATTTATAAAAATTCAAGTAGAAATTATGTTTTTCCATGATTATGTTTATCTTTGCTTGGCTACACTGTTTCTGTTAACATCAATAATCATCTTTCTTTATCTAACCTATGTAAAACTGATTATCTGTCATTGTTTTCGTTTGACAGTTCAGTTGTAGATCGGAGTAAAACATTAAAAATAATATTTTTTTATTAATTATATTATCTAAATTCCCGAAAATGTCGCGGCACAAAACATTTCTGCTTGTTTTTATTAGTTTTATCGCTCAAATCGTAAGTGGCAATGTCATATTGAATGATTTGACATTTCGGAAAGAAGCTTGCAAAGACGTTTGTGGCGATAATGTGTTTTTGTTACCTTTAGTAAGTATATTTACTAGTTTTTACACTTATTGATAGTCAAGATTTGTATGTGAAAATTTGAGTTTTTTATGGGGTTTTTTTTATAGGTTAACGATGCCCCTCTGATTTGCCAAAGAGGATGTCGATTATTTAATTTAATTGACGCTAAAGGAGAGTTTAATGTTAACAAAACGAAAAATGATTGTCATTCGTGTAAGTATAGTGTTTTGTTAATAATGTTAAATATGTTTAAAGTGTAGATATAGTGTTAAATATGGGTGATATTACATATTAAAAGAGTTTACTTATAATGTTTGGTGTTTTGAGGTGTATAGTGGTATTGGTATTTTCGTGTGTTATTACACATTTGGTTCGGATCTCTGAATCTTATATTTATGTTTAGCGTGTATCGAAGCGTACGGCTCGCCTGATTTTGTAGCGTGTAAAATGGGCTGCAATGAAATGCAGAAAAAACGAGAGGTTTGTTGTTCATTTTAATAGATATATTTTGGGTAACCGATTTTAGTGGTTAGTTACGCTGTTTGTATGCAACTAACTTAATTGAGTACTAACTGTGCGCAATTAATCGCTGTAAAATATGTCTATGTTTGTAATCATTAATCATTTGTGTATAAAATCACGCTAAATTTTGCAAATATAGGCTGAACTTTCGAGTGGTTTTGTCCTCTACATTGAACAACAAGGTCAAAATAATATAATGGTAGTTCAACCAGAGGTAGAACAACTAGACATGGACATATTAGCAGATCCTGGATTACGCGGACAATTAGAGTTTGGTTACAGCGTCGAATACAAAATACCAGAAACACATATACGAACAATGCCTATTAGTGATACAGTAAGTTAAATAATGAATATTCCTAGACAATTTAACCTTCATTTTTGTATAAATCAAGGTCGACAACTACGGAATTCCCCCAGATATGACACTAAAACAGTACCAACCCACTGGCGATTGGTTAGACTGTGCATCACGTAATTCGGGTATTCCGCGTTGGATGTTAATTTCGGCGATTTTACTCGCGGTGTTATTGGGTATTTGGTTGATTTTCGCATCGGAAAAGCGAGAACCGATCACCGTAACCGATTTAACCGACACTGAATCATTAGTACACAATCTAGAATATCCGATACCACCACCGAAATATTCACTAGAGAGTGAAAAAGTTTAAAAATCTTTGTTTTTTATACCACTCCTACTTATCTGTGTTAGTTATTTTTATGTTGACAACACTATTTTTTGTATCAAAAATATTATTTATTAGTATTTAATACAGCCATGCATTTTTATTTATTTAATTTAATAATGGTTGAAACTCCAAATTATTTTAATTAGAAACGAAAATAATGAATAATAAATGTAGATTTATAATTATTATACACTTATTAGGAGTTTTCGTTATTAATTTATTTAATTTTTCCATAAAAGCAAATAATTATTAACTCAAGTTGGAAGCACACTGGTTCATTGTGAAGTGTTGTTAACAAAAAAAATGAATTACTATATGTGGATTGTTTACATTAGATATAAACTGTATATTATAGTTAGCAACACTGAACTAAACCTGATGCCAGGAAAGGTTGTAACGGCTCTGATTGTTATTTATTTAACTATAGCAACAAATAATAATTATCTATTTATAATATTAATTAAATTATCTAGCCATTTCAACAATTAAATTAATTATATGACACCTACACTGATATAAGCTAATTTCAAATCAGTAGAATCAATTCGCTCCACATGTGTAGTGTGTTTTGATTGGTTTAGAGCTAAAATGGCGACATTGTTGAAGTGACAGTTAGTTTTCGTGTATGTAATTTGGTTGTTTTGGGTGTTTTTGCCGTTTTTCAACTAATTTCAAAGGTATTGTGAACTTTTCATTTCGTTTTAATGTTATTTGGGTGTACTATTACATACATATAATCTATCTGGTGTACTTGTCCAAAATTCCAAAACATAATTCTTCAATGTGTAACTTCTATGTACATATTTCAAAAATCTAGTCAATGTTGTACCGCTTTGTAATTGAGATTATTTTATAAGGTTTTCTGAGTAATTTTGGGGCTTTTAAACATTTCGTATTACAAATAGGAATATTTTGTGTAACGTTTATTTAATATAATATTAAATAATTAAAACTTTGAATTCGTAAACTCAAAATGCTAATATTTACCCGCTTACTTACTCTCTGTCGGGATATTTTTACGCCACAGTTGCGATAAATGAAAAGTTCTACGCCTATGGCAAGCACATGAAGTATTCTCACGTTCCTAACTTCTCTCGCATTTATTCGTTTTTGTAACAACTATAATATGGCGCATTTTTGCGTTAACTCAGTAGCAGAAGCAATTGTAAACGACAATCTTATAGAATTACGGCGATTAATATCTAAACGTAAGCGGATGGATACTCAAGACAATCTGGGCTATACATGGTTGCACTTAGCCGTCAAGAAAAACAGGTATGTTAACTCTGTAAGAAGAGTTTTGTACTTGAGCCCCAGATCAATCATCAGTTGTTGCTCTTTTTATTGCAAATTTGGGATTGTTGTTAAAATAAACTTGTATTCTAGTTAAATGCTAGTTTGACTTTTGGAGGGTACTAGTACACCTTTGAATGCGATCTCTGGATCTTATAAACAGTTTTCAACGCAATTTTTAGATGTTTTTAGTAGTTATTTCACTTATGGAAGCAATAAATTATTATATATATATATTTAATTGCGATCTTTGAATTAATTAGTTAATAAAACAAACTACTATTTAGTGTATTATTGTATTTTAGTGACGCTATAGTAAATATACTACTAAGAATTCCAGGATTGAATATTGATACTCGAAATTTCGAGGGTTATACGCCGCTATTATTAGCGTGCGATAATCCAACTCCAAATTTGGTACTAATTAAATATCTACTAAATAGCAAGGCCAATGTGAACGGTAGCAACCATGAGCGTATAACTTCCCTACATTTTGCATGCAAACATAAAAGCTTAGCGCTTGTGAAGTTATTACATGAACATGGCGCCAATTTAAACTGTTCCGACTTCAATCATTACACACCATTACATTATGCGTTAGAACAAAAATCCCTAGATATACTCACATATTTGTTGGAGAATCACGCGAATGCCAACCTGCCCGAAAGTCACGGTTTGAATGCGTTAATGTTTGCGATTATATTCGCGCGCGACTTCGCAACCGTCGTTTTCCCGCATATAATAAACGTGAATTCCATCACAAAAGATGGACGGAGTGCGTTGGCGTTGGCTTGTTACAAGCAACATATTCCACTGGTTGAAATGTTATTAAATGCGGGGGCGTACGTTAATTTGGAAACGGATGAGAATTCACCGTTGTTTTTCACGTTGAAAACGTTAAATTTTCAACTGTTTGAGTTAGTTTGGAATTCGGTTCAAGTTGATGTACCGCAGAGTAGTTGCGATTTTATTTATGAAGTTATTAAACGTTGGAGCTTTGGGGAAATTCGATTTTATAAGTTGTTATTGAGGACTCCGGGTTTAAATTTGTCTAGAAAACCTAACATCCTAAAACGGTTATTTCAAAAAGATCGCTCTAACATAGATTATTTAAAACCGAATATTTATTGTGTTGTTAATTTGTTTTTAGACAAAGACGTATTAGTTGAGAATATTGATATTCTGTATTTTATAATATTTTTTAAGAGATGTTTTTGGGCTGCTGATTTATTAGATTTAATTCTATATAGAACACACCCACAATTCTCGAAAAAATTAATCAATATTTGTCTTGAAAGAAACATGATTAGCGTAGCGCTGGTTTTGCTTAAATATTGTTTTCGAATCGATTCCGACTGTCTATATAGGCAACTCTATATCAACCCGGTGCTCGCTCACATCCGGTTCTTTATAAAATATTTTACACCATCCAACACTTACCGACTACAGTTGATTAAAAATCTAGAACATCTAGGGCATTCGAATGAAATTATCACTGCGTTACACTTTCATAGAATCGCGAGTTTAAAAGAGATATGCCGGGATGTATATAGGAATAATTTACTTAAAACCTGCGGCTACAAGCGGAAGTTTTTTGATACGATTGAGGAGCTAGAAATTCCGTTAATCATCAAAGATATTTTAAGATTTCGCGTTACACTATATAACTATTCTTTCAAATATAATTAAAATTAAATATAGTTATTGTTCAGTTATTTTTTTTATAAGAAATCTGTATTTTATATAATAAATATACTAATCGTATGTTTTCCTCGAAACTAAATGTTTACCCCCAATAGTCGCTCGCTATTTTGACTAAAATGACCGGATGTATAAGTTCCGGTATTTATACAAAATGGCCGATGCGCTACACAATATGTCTATGATAAATATGTTGAACCAAATGTGCTTCTCTTTTATGTAAAATTGAAACTAATTGTGACTAATTTAACATTTAAAGTAGTTTTAAATTCAAATTGTCTGACAGATTAAGTACATATTGGAATCCAAATGTCTGACAGAATATTGTAAATAAAATGGCCGACATTTAGTGCTGGGGCAACAACGTTAATGTTATAAATGTTTCTGAAACATGACTGTCAATTTATTGTCCAATACGAATTGTGTTGAGTAATAAATTAATAAATAAACAAATATATTCCCAAAGTTTTATTTAAGCTACAAATTGTTGAACATTAGTAACAATTGTAGAGAATTTCGAAGCGTTTATCACTAAAACGCGTCGTTGTGGTATCATTTGTTTATCATCTTCCGTCCATAATCCCCCAACGCCAGTGTCCGACTCGTTGGCAACACTGAACTCAAAGCTAATATCACTAGCTTTAGCAAAAATTTCTTCCTCCGCGTTTAGAAACGAAATCCCATCATCTAAAACGAAATAAACAACATTCAAACGTCTCATATTACTTTTCGGTGAAGTTAGCAACCGTTTTATGTTTGTACCAATTAAATAAACTACCTTTCTTATCTTTAGTAAGTTGTTTATAAGTTTTGCAGATCATAACATAATAATCAAACTTATAACTAGGATTTTTTTTCGCGGTTCGTTCGATTTCACTCTTAAGCGAATCCAGTAACGGGTCAGCGATTTTCGCTGGAATATTAATGAACCGTTCGTTCAGTAACAAACCGATTTTTTTGTTATCATCAGATAAAACAGCACTTAGTTGCTCTTCGATTGTTTTATCCGCGTGTTTTTGCGCTAGTGTGTTCAGAGTACTGAACAACTGCGTAACGCATTCATTTTGCTGAAAAAAAAAAGAAACGCGTTAATTTACAGGCGTATGACGTCATTAGTGTGTTAATTCGAGGCTCTTACTTTGTTTGCGGTTAGATTAAGAATAGTTGTGACGCCAAACACATCGTTCGAGTTGCTGTCCTCTTCTTCTTCGTCAGTTTCTTCACCGTCATCCATACTTTGTTTCAAAACACTACCTATTCCTTGTTGCGCAATAATCATATCGCTCAATTGCGATAAATTGATATGAGCTTTTAGAAATAATTGTTTTAAAAGTTGTTGAATGCCGTGAAAATCGGCTGCATCGGGGTTCCTACCCTCAAAATCTGCTTCTATTGTCTATTAATTCAATTATGAATAAAGTTATAGCTCTAATTTCCCTAAATTTATAACTAATTTTGAACTAATCACATAACTATATTTTATAATTAGAGCATTTAATTTTAAATATATTTGGTCACACTGTAAACTACTTTAATCAATACGAATTAAAATTTCCTAAATATACTACAAAATTAATATCTACTACAGTTGGTAACACTATTGTAACAAACAATATTTAATTATTGAAATCAAATGGAATAACATACTATTTATTTAAATAATCGTATTTAATAAGACTAGATGATTGTTGTTGGTAATTTGTTATTAAAAAAATCGGAAAACTAACCCCTTCAACTTCCATATTTTCCGATTCGGACTCCGAACTATTGGGATCTGATTTTGGTTCAATAGTCCGCTTCTTCCTTGGTCCAGCCATTATAATAAATGAGATTTTTCTTAAGAAAACTATTAATATCAAAGTCAAAACACACAAACACGTGTTTATAACCTTAAATGCAGTAGTTAATAATGTTTAAATGACATTTACCGGTGTACAATCTGAATCTGCGCATACACTACTCAGAGATATTCAAACATTATTTAAATTGATTTTATATAGAATTATAGTTTAAAATACGCAAATATAATAGGTTTTTTTTTAGTTTTAATTGTTTAAGCTTATGTAGGGTATGATTTAGTTTGATTTTTAAGAGATTTGATTTTCCCTAAATGCAAATGTTGGAGAAGCACTGAGTTTTTTTTTTTTGACAGTGACAGTTGACGGAATGACGTTTATTCCTATCATATGCGTCTATTAACGGTTCTTTCCCAAAAAATCGACAAATGTTATTTCTATTAATAGTTCTAGTTTGAAACAATTAAAATGAATATTATATTTGTGTTTTTATCATTTGTGAGTTGTTTATTACGTTTTGGAGCAGTATTAATCATTTATGGTTCCGTTGAAATTTGTTTAGATTTTCCTAAGTTTTGGGATTATTTCGATAAAAGCGGTCCTCCCTAATGGATGGGTGGATCCTTATGATATGGGGGACATTTCTGATAGTTATATATACACGGAAGAAGCCCAATATTACGATGGTGACAACAAAAAGACGCATAATTGTCCTGGCGCAAAAAGCGATAGTAAAATGTATGAGCAGTATTTCCGACGAACGATAAACATGTTATTAAATTCAGTGCATGAGAAAACGATAAAAAATAATTTGTTTACCGGGCATTTATTTTTGCAATTAGATCAGGAAAAATTGGAAATTTTAACCGGTTTTGCAAATGGCGCCAGAAATATCGATTTATCGGAAATCGATATTATATTAAGCGAATTATTGAGCAAACCAACTCATGAGTACTTACAAGAGTATTTAGAGACTAGTTTCCACAAATTATTAAATAATTTATTGGCTCGTGAATCTATTTTATGTATAATAGCTTTAACGTATTGTGTAGTTGTTTATAAATTATTTCACGCGAAATTCCTGGCTTGGAACATCGCGAAATTTTTGTTTATTAACCTGATTCTAATTGATTTCGCGGTTACTACAATATCCATGTATCAAGATGCGCAAATCAAAAAAATTTCTGACTTGTCTAAATATAAATCAATGCCGTACGAATGCGACCCCGAAAAAATGACTACGTTACAATTTTTGTTTAAATATTTCGATAATGAGGATAAATGCGAAAAATATCATGAAGTACTGTACAAGGACCCATTTTGGAGTGTATCCCCATTAAGCGTATTCGGTGAAATGTTTTCAAATCTGATCCGCAAACCAGCAATCGCGATCGGAGAAGGATTTGGCAACATTTCATCAAAACTCTTCCACGCATTCCCTTACCCATTAAATATCATACTGTTCCCCCTATTAATGATTTTTTTTTGCGTTTTCACCTTAGTCATTCTATCATCCATGCTAAATATCCCAATCAAAATGAATATCTTCCACCTTTTTTCGGTTTCGTTCGCCGAAAACCCCAGAGCAAACACTCATACTATGATTTCCGAACGCATCGTAAATAAAATCTTAGACATTGCATCCACAAGAAAATTCATTGAAGAATTACCAGTTGCGGCTGAGGCTGAAGTTCTAGCACCAGCAAATAGACAAACTCAACCCAAAAAACTTAAAACAAACTCTAAATTGAGTGAAAATAACGAATTAAAAACACCGGATGCTCAAAAATGCATTCAACATCCCGAAATTACTCAAACAAAGACAATTGTGATCGAATCAATAGATTTGGATCAGCAAAATGATGTGGAAAACGGTACGAAAACCAAAGATTTGGGACCCGAAGAGATTGACGAACATGAAAGTTTGAGTTGTGTGAAAAAACCTGAAAACGGAGCTGGAGATACTTTATAAATAATTTAATTATGATGTTTAATGACTGTATATTTTGGATTATGTTCAAATAAATTTGTAAGTTAATGATTATTATATTCAAATTTTCGGGAAAAAACACAGTCGAAACGTCAATGGTACCAACTGGTTACAGATGAATAATTTTACAAAAAGTTGCTTGAATCTATCAATATGTATATAAAATTGCAAGCCAGCTTTAAAGTTCATAATATTTAATAGATTTAAAGCTTATATATGCTTATATTTACGTAATAATCGTAAAATAAAATTATAAACCGCATTTAGTTCAGTGCATTGCTCGTAGATGCCACCATTATGTCAAATGGCCAATCAATACATATATTTTTCCGCTTCAAATGTGACGTCATTATTTTTACATATTTTTGTTGTAATAAACATATAAAATAATACAAAAAGCAGTTGTTAAACATCGTACAAGTGTTGTGAAACAACTAAGGAACATCATTGAAAACATGGCAGCATATAAACAACACATTGAAATCCGGCCAACTACTAGTACGATATAACCTCATTCAAACACTACGAAAATGTTAGATTTACTATAAATTTTTGACCGTGGCATAATAATTCGTGATTGTCACTATGCCAGAACAAAGTAACGATTACCGAGTGGTGGTTTTTGGGGCCGGGGGCGTAGGGAAAAGTTCTTTAGTATTGCGGTTTGTCAAAGGGACCTTCCGGGAAAGTTATATTCCTACGATTGAAGACACCTATCGGCAGGTAAGAATTTGGCCTTCAATTTTACTCTTTTTTTAAATTTAAATTGCATTATTGCACAATAATTCATCAAACATGTATTCCGAACTACAGTCACCATAGGAAATATCTCAAAAGTCAATGCTTTTACTCTATTATTCCGCCTATAATTTCTTGAAACACCACACACATATATATAGATATAAGTTAAACTTAATTTACATAACTCTAATGCGTCTACTGGTATATTAATAAGAATGTCTTCTAGAAACACCATAACTACATTTCAAAACATACTTTATGCACATTTAAATGACGATTTATTTTCGTATATTTGCTATTTTTTGCTACTGCTATTATTTTTAAGTTGTGCAAAAACTATATGTGCTTTTTTGTGATTGTGTAAGTGTTAATTTGTTTATTATTTATGTAAGTATAATTTTTATTTTTTAACATTTATTTATTATTTGCATTGTAAAATGGATAATTGTTGTGGATAATTTTCTGTATGATTTAATGAGAAATTAAATCAATTTTTAGGTAATTAGTTGTAATAAAAACATATGCACATTGCAAATAACGGATACAACCGGATCACACCAATTTCCGGCTATGCAACGGCTTTCTATAAGTAAAGGCCATGCTTTTATATTGGTTTATAGTGTTTCGAGTCGACAAAGTTTGGAAGAACTTCGTCCGATTTGGGAGGTGAGTTCGGGGGCGTTTTACCAGAAAGCTGTTCATATTTCGGGAAAATATTTTAAATAAAAGTTATTAACCATATAATTATAATCTTCAACTTTTATTATAAACATTTTTCTCTAAATCCAAGCTGCTTAGAAATATTCATCCTCATTTTAGTTGATCAAAGAGTTGAAGGGGCCTGCCCCTGACTTGACGCAAATTCCAGTAATGCTTGTCGGCAATAAATGTGACGAAAGCGCAGAATTGCGTGAAGTGACGGCCACCGAAGGCCAGGCAGAAGCCACCGCATGGGGTGTCTCATTTATGGAAACCTCGGCGAAAACCAACCACAACGTCAAACAACTGTTTCAGGAATTGTTGAATCTAGAGAAATCCAGGAACGTCAGTTTACAAGTCGGCGGCAAAACTACTCGAAATGCCGCTAAAGATAAGTGTGATTTAATGTAAAAACATTACGCAACCAAAATGAAATTCAATAAGGCTGCCTTAACATCATTACAGTTTCGGGCGCTTATTTTTGCTATATTCGGCAACATTCACACAGACTTAAGGCCGCCGTATTGAAATATTGTTATTGAGGTTATTTTCAGACGTTTTCTCCAAGTCTCAATATTTATAAAACATCTCTATCTGTCTTTAAACACTCTTATTGTTTATAGAATTAATATTAGTAACCTCAATTTATTATTAATAATAGTTGTTTATTCAATGGCTCACAAATGGCACTAGTTACACAATTTTCGAAAAGACATATTTTTTAAATATAAGTACATAATTTAAGTTCTTAATTAATTTAGTAATACATTTTTATCTATTAATATGTATATTGATTGTTGATCAATTTATTTTGTTTGTTTGGGATTGAAAATTGTTTTTAAATATTGATTTAGTAAAATTGTGTAATATCTAGCCTAGCGTCATTATATCTGTTTTTGTTATTATATTTATTAAAGCTAACAACAAATTTGTTTGCAAGCCGCGAAAATACATTTTGAGAAATTATAAACTAAAAATTGCATACGTTTTAACTTGAATACATATGTTTGTATAAACATATCATAAAAAAATCTAAAAATATATATTAAAACGAAAAAATAAACAATATTTTAGATTGTTTTAGATAAACGAAAAATAACGACTCTATTTTATTTTTGAGTTCTTTCTTTTGATAGTAAATAATTTTAATAAATAAAACGTAGGTGCTGCTAACGAAAATTAATAGTTTCATTAAGAGATAGTAGCTGGCTTTTTAGCGATTTATAGATTCTATACATTTGAAACTTGTATATTTGAAGTTAGGATAATTTTTCGTAGTTTTCTTACAAAGTAAACCCATCAATTTGAATTGATTTCAAGATTTTTATTTACTAAAGTACTTTTATGAGCTTTAACTAAATTTTGATGTTACGTCCTATTTGATCTTTAGCACTATTTTCAATTTAATTTTCAGCTATAAGCGAAAATAACTAAAATTGATTATATATACGAATATAATTTAGTTTTTCTATTAACTTAATGAAACTTTGTAAATATTAAAATCCTAAATTGGATATTTTCAATTGTGATAAAATAGTAACAAAAAATATATCGATATTATTAAAAAATACGGTCCAGATTTTTCGAAATACAAATCAAAAATATTATTAATTCGCCGATAGCAATTATCAAAACAGTTATAAATGACGTTTTTTCACTAATTTCTTGTTGTAAATATTTAATTACATCTAAAATTTGATAAATATTACATCAGTTTTAGATAAATAATATAAATATATGCGTATAGTACATCGAATACATTCGGGGCTATATTACATGACGGTTCGAATCTTTGAGATTTGATGCTGTTAATATTTAGTTAATTTTGAGAAATCTGAACTGTATAACCAAGCAAACAATTAGACATTTATAAATAACACTGTTTTTCATGTTATAAATAACTATTTGAACATTCCAACCAAATAATAATAACTTTTTTAATTGTTACACACAAAATGCTTTAGTACTCACATTAGTTCTTTCGAAAAATATATACTTGTGATTGACTTATACATATTTACATATAAATTATGCAACGAATATACAAAATAATAACAAAAAAAAAAAAAAATATATTATTATAAAACGTAGCTAAGGTTTAAACTAGCAACAAGGCCTCTAGTGGCGAAATTAGGAAAATAAACGACTTTTCAGGTTCATTTTACGCTGTTACACAGCTTTTAAAGAAATTCATTAGATTATTATTGTATATTTCATATTTAGACAAGCGAAATCATTTTCAAATTACTTATGCACTTCATTGTTGATACAGTTGCCAACACTAATATAAAACATTAAAATTACAATAAAAAATCGTATAAATAATTTAAATTAATCCATATTTCAATTGGTTCTAACATAATTCGATAGAATTTAACTGATTTTGATACAACTATAAATAAAATATTTCGCTTATCCAAATGCCATATTTAAGCTCGATTTCCGAAACAAATGTTATTTAACTCATGAATAGGACCCATAATATATAACTCCACTTATCCGTATTATGTGCTATACAGTGTTAGCACCTAAACGGTTTTGGATGAAGTGAAATTATGTACGTCCCCTGCTAATTCCATTGTAATATATATTTGCTCATATATTCCCACATTTTAGTTAAACTATTTTTTAATTATATATTTATTATAAATAACTGTACATTATAAATTTTAAAAAATCCAAATCACTGTTACCAATGTTATGTAACAGATGGTTAAAAAAATAAAAAAGTGTATATAATTTAGGATTTTTTTATATTATCCTAATCCTGGGTTTAATTATAATTTAATGATAAGTCTAGATGCATTTAAGATAAAATAGTCTAGTTTGTAATAGTATATTTAAAAATCTAGATATTGTAAAATAATGTATTTAATTTAAGTAATTTATCGTTTAAGATGAAATCGCGTTGTAATTTACGATGTAAATACGCGTAAAATGATTAATTTTTATGTATAAACATCGATTTGTTTGTGTAAACTGATCGGATATCGCGTCTCGACGTTATAGCATTGACATTTGATCCCATGGACTTTGTCTGATAAATTCTCGATTAAATTTCAACATTTTTCTGTTAAGGAAGAACAGATTTAGCGTCAATATCCGTAAAATACGTCAATTGACTGCCTTAGATTACGCCAGTCTGCGTCTGATAACAGAGCTATTTAATTTGATTGTCTATACACATTTTTAATTGTTAAATCTACGAAAATAGTGTTCGAAGTGCATAGGTGTGTGAATTATTTTTTTAGTGAAAATGTTAAGTTTTAATAACGGATCGAGTGGATTATTGTTGCATACGTTTTTTATTTTCGCGACACAAAATCATAATGAAACCGAAACTATTGAATCTAATACTATGTATTATCAAATGATTGGAAAAGGTAGTTTCGTTTCCGATTCGTGCATCGATGAGTATCTGATTGATTTTTAATTACTAGAAATAAACGCAACGAAATGTTATGGAGTTTTCGGATGTTTCCCAATCTCAGAGCCATGGACGTCGGAACACCGGCCCGTTTCCTTGTTCCCGGAGTCGCCAGAGAAGGTGCGTCCCGGTTTTTGGCTATTCAAACACCAAGTCGAAACTGAACCGTATATTTTCGATCTGGACGATGAAAACACTGTTAAATCTTCTGGGATGGATGTAATGTTGCCGATTTATATAATCGCGCATGGATATCTGGAAGCTGGAGATCGCCAATGGGTAAGTTTGGAAACTGATATGATTAGAAATGAGTAAATTGTTTGTGGTTTTATACAGATAAAAATATTACGCCATGAGTTATTGGCTCGAGAAGACTGTTCGGTGATTGTTTGTGATTGGGGCGGCGGCTCGAGCCCCCCATATACACAAGCAGTCGCCAATATTCGCTTAGTTGGGGCGATGATGGCTCATCTGTTGGAAATGATCGCCCAACATACTGGGCCTAAAAAACTTGACCATGTCCATGTGATTGGGCATTCGTTAGGGGCGCATTTGTCTGGGTACATTGGGTATGCTTTGCAAAAGGTAACTTATTCCTATCAAATGGGGTGGCAGAAAACCCTTTACTGATCAAAGAACGTGCTTAGCACCATTCGATTCCGAACTCCATTTAAAATTATTTCCTTATGAAAATTAGTTATAAAGTCAATTGCGCGTATTAATTTCGTCAAAAATCATTATTTTATCGTCTATTTTCTAAAACAGGATTTTAATATAACGCTGGGTCGCATAACTGGATTGGATCCGGCTGAGCCTCATTTCGCCCGTGCTGGTCGGCCGGTACGTTTATCGCCGAGCGCTGCTAAATTCGTGGATGTGATACACACGGATGCGAATGGATTTATCCATGGTGGATTAGGGATTATTGAGCACGTAGGCCATGTGGATTTTTATCCGAACGGCGGCACGGATCAACCGGGATGTGGGAAAGGGATGATCGAATATATATCGGCGGAACATGGTAGTTTTGTGCAAGGATTGCGGAGGTTCCTGGGATGCAATCATGTGAGAAGTTATGAGTATTTTACCGAGACTATTAATTCAAATTGTGAGTTTGCTGCTATCACTTGTGCATCATACGAGGTAAGTTGGAAACTACTGGACTAACACTAAACCATATTTAGATGTACGTAGGCACTTTTAAAATATGTTTGGACACTTCTAACATATATTTAAGAGAGTAGACTATTAGAAAAATAATTTAAATACTGTTTAGGCGTTTAAAAACGGCACATGTATCGAATGTGACAAAAATGGCCAACAATGTATTAAATTCGGAATGCAAAGTCAAAAATCGTATCAATATCTGATCGATCACGGTCAAATTAAGCCCAACCAAGAATTACAGTTGTATTTATTGACGGGAGAGACCAGGCCGTATTGCCGTAAGTTTTCTCTAAATCGCAATTAGTTTAAATGAATGTTAAAGAAAGTGTATATTTCGATAGGAAGTCATTATAGAGTAACTGTTACGATTTCAAACTCAACCGAGTCTAGATTGCATGGCGGGGAAATTGGTCAGTTGTGGTTTACGGCCCATTCCAGACTTGGATCCAATAACAAAGCGGACGGGCCCAATTCGGGACGGTTTCCCTTGAATGCGGGACGCTATCATGAACCGGGGATGACGTATCGATATGTCATACCGGCTGATTCAGTTAAAGATTTAAAAGTGAGTATTTAATCAATTTAAAGTATATTTTTGATATATATATTTATAGTAATTTAGGTCACAATTTATGTTTGTTGCATATATATTTTGATTATATATTATATATATATATATATATATATATATATATATATATATATATATATATATATATATATATATATTATTTATTTCAATACCATAGTTCGGTAATTTAATTTAAACAAATAATTATGCGCGTTTTTTGTTTATTTTTATTCTGGATTTATTTATTGCTACTGATGTGTACATAATCAATTTTTTCAGGCTATTTCAGTTGAATGGAAGTATCATAGTTCTATGTTTAACCCGTTAACTTGGAGATTGTTATCTGTTCCGAAGATATTTGTTACAAAAGTCACCGTGGACAATCTGGAAACTGGAAAAAGGTACGATTTTTATTGATTTTTTGAAGAAAACAATGGTAAAGTGTGCTCCAACTTAGGGGAATCATGAATATTTATATAAACGCTAAAAGGTAAACAAGTCGGAATTTATACTCAAAATATAGGTAAACTTATAAATTAAATCGCAAACGTTTGGTGTTTAATTCTATTTTATTCTTTTCTTCAAATTTCTTCTGTATTGTACTGTTCTTTCTTAATATCTATCCTCTATTCTATGTCTATTCTTCTAGCATAACAGTGTGTCCAAAAACAACAAACAAACCATTGGTAACACTGTTACCACAACTATGGTTACCATCTTATTGCCAAACAACACTAAATACTATTACCTAACTATAAAATAAACATAATTAAAACAAAAATTATAAAAATAAAATAACCAAAGAGGATATAATAGAATTTATTATTATTTAATAATACAATGTAAAATATAATTTATTATAATATAATATATAGAAATATTCAAACAAAAAGCACTTGAAACAGTTGAACTGCTCCTTGTGCGCAACAACAAATATATTTATTCGCCCATTAAAGTAATAGTTAATTGTTTAGTTTTAGAGTTATCGAATTTATCCATTGTTTTAATACTGCACATTGCGCTTAACCCGACAATTAATCCCATAGCTAAGATTGAAGTTACGAAAATCCCAGACCAAATAGGCCCGGTCATAAATGGGACACAATTGTAAGCGTCGTTAAAACGGTAATTATCCGTTTTGGGTTGTACTTGCATTTCGTATAACACCAAATTCACGGAACCGTCCGTAAAGATTGTTTCCCCACCACATCGATGTGAAAAGTCCCTAAAATCATACATATTACATTATAATTCTGATATTTTATATTTTGGGACTTTTATTCTTGTGCTATTGATAAATTAATTAATTTACCTAGGAGCGGTAACTTGACTGGTTATGGTTAAGTTATATACTCTTAACTCGGTATCGACTACTTCAACCGAAGTTAAAGACCAATAACCACCATCTGTAGGAAATCTATAAATATTTATATATATAGATTAACAATTTAAGTACAAGTAACACTATAAACTAGCATCTTTGAGATTTAAATATGATTTACTCCCTTTTTATGTTATACCAAAGAATTATCTCGCCATAAAACTTAAGTTAACGTATGTTTACATAAAAATGGCCCCTACTTACTTGAATCGAAGCGATATTTTGCCGTTTTCGACTGGAATCGAACAAACCAATCGCAAATAATCGCCTCGATCGTCAATTCGAACTATGGTAGCCGGTCCCAGAATTAAATATGTATCGTTTATTTGTAATTTCGGCGCTTGGGAACTGTACAGCATAGCTTTCCCGGCCGAGGTGTATAAAACGGGCTTTTCCGGATGTCGTTCTTTGAAAACTGGTTTTTCCTGAATTATTTTCGGAGTTTCTTGAGTTGTTGAAGCGGTTGTTGGCACCGGCGTTGATTCTTCTGCTGCTGCTGTTGTTGTTGTTGTTGAGGATGATGAATAATTGGGTGTTGAAGTAGGGGAAGGATTAGTTGGTGATATTGTTGTTGTTGTTGATGATATTGTTGCTGTTATTGTTTGGTCATTTAAGTCTCTTTTTACGCGTTTTGTATCATGAATTATTAGATAAACTATGTTTTTGTTGTTGTCTAAGTCTAGTAAACGTATACGTTTTTTGATTTCTTGACAAGTTTGTTTCCCGTCTTGAGTCATGACTGTAAAATATTTTTAATTTACTTAGCAAGTTTCTAATATACTTCCAATCACTTTTGAAACTCACCCACAGCATTTTCTGGGACATATTCAATATTTGGTACATAAGAACTAAATTTAGTATCTATTATTTCCTCGCACTCATCCGGTATTTGATCAGAGTTAATTTTAAACGAAATTATACGCGATTTCTTAAACGTACTCTCTAAATTTACGTACGAAACTTGATCAAATGGTTGTAGACTTGAAATTTCGAGTTTTTTCGGTGTTAAAATCAGAACGCCACCGAAAACAGTGTTTATTATTGCAGAAACTATCGTTAATAATAGTAATTTTAACATTTTTTGTCCTTTTAACTTTGGTTACAACGAGCTTTCTGTAAATCGATACAGGAGTAGCTTGAAACTAGTCCGCAGGACCGTAATTCGATAAAGGTATCGTCCAAATATTTATTTAGGCGCTAATTGTTGAAAATGATATATATATTTAAGTATATTTGCTTAAATTTTGGGCTATATTGGATGGAAATAGCGAAAGTTATCGGGAAATTGATAATAATTTTCAAAATAGCGTCTTGATAATATGTTTCAATAATTAAATAATATGTATTTATTTCGTAAATGTAATACATTTAATTAGTATATTAATAATTTTTAAAAAAAGTGGTAAATATTTGCCGGACTTTATCAAAAAGATTAGTAGAATAAATAACTTTTGTCGTTTGGATAGTACTACATAACAAACAAAAATACAGATAATGATAGATAACAATAATATCCTATTGTTCTAAAGTGGTTAAATGTTAATTTAAACTAGTATATAACTACTTGGTTTTATTATTTTAAATTTATTCTACATTTGACCGCGCAACTGTTCACAGTAGTGTACCAACGTTAGCAGAACAATTAACAGCTGTCAAAAGAAATTTTTATTTTGTGATTTTCGTCGATTTTAACCGAAAAACATGTCGAATTTAGACGAAATTGCATTAAATAACTTTGTTGAATATTTACAAATACCATCTGTACACCCTAACGTGAATTACGGTGAGTAATTATTGATTTTTCATTGATTTGTGCGTAAATCTGAAACTAGTGACCTATGGATTTAACTTCAATTTATTTTTGATATGGTTGGCAAGATTCGTATTGCAGCGATCTTCAAAATGTTTTTGCATATTAAATAATTATGAATTAGATTTGAAAAATGAAATTATTTAGGTTTACAAGGTTAAATTATTATAATATTTGTTTGTCTCACTTTTATTTGGTAAACAATTTAAATTATCGCTTTTTAAATATTTAATTGTTTCATTTTATGTAAATTTGTTGTATTTACATAATTTTTAGATAAATGTGTGGAATTTTTAAAGAAACAAGCAACCAATCTGAATTTACCGATAAAAGTTTACTCCGTCGTACCGGGTAAACCGATTGTTGTTATAACATGGGTCGGACAAGAACCTGCGTTACCAGCAATTATGCTTAACAGTCATATGGATGTTGTACCTGTATTTGAGGTACTAAAGTTATTAAAAACTTATCTAGAAACCTTTTATTTAATAGTTAAACCCCAAATGAGTTTTATAAGACCCTAATATTCCATTACCCCATTTAAACTTAGGAAAGCTGGAATTATAAACCATTTGCCGCCGATATAGACGCTAAAGGTAATATTTACGCGCGCGGAGCCCAAGATATGAAATGCGTTGGTATTCAATACTTAGAAACAGTTAGACGACTCAAACTAGATGGAGCAAAATTGCGCAGAACGCTCCATTTATCTTTCGTGCCAGGTTAATATTTACGGCACTAATATCTTTAGCGCTTAGAGCTTAGGTTTTAATAAAATTGATTATAATTAATAGATGAAGAGACGGGGGGCAAAGATGGTATGGCAAAGTTTGTCCATACTTCCGATTTTAGGGCTTTAAATATTGGTTTTTCATTGGATGAAGGCATGGCTAGTCCAAGCCAGGATTTTATTGTTTTTAGCGGCGAAAGATCTATTTGGCGTAAGATATATTAATATTGGGGCTATTTGTTTAAATAAAACATTAATTTAATTGAATAGATATGTATATACATTGTCCTGGACAAACTGGTCATGGTTCTTTGCTACATAATAACACTGCTGGGGAAAAAATCCGATATGTTATCGATAAATTTATGGATTTCCGCGCTAAAGAAAAAAAGCGCCTCGAAGAAAATCCTAAATTTACAATCGGAGATGTTACAACTATAAACCTAACGAGACTTTCTGTAAGTAAATTAATGTATGACGTCATTGCCAGTCTAAAACAACATAGCATTTATACCCCAAACCAAAATACATACGTATGTAACTGTATTTTATAATGAAAATGCCATTAGTTATTTATATTAATAGGAAAGATATATAAATAAAATTTTAATTTAGATTTAAGCAATTTTAAATACATTTATTACGTCATGTAGGGTGGGGTGTTATCAAATGTGGTACCCGAGGAACTAGTTGTAGTTTTCGATGTACGAATCGCCGTTACAGTAAACATGAGTCAATTTGAGGAAATGGTGAATGGTTGGTGTGAGGAGGCAGGATCAGGCATCCGGATTGAGTATGAGCAAAAGGAACCGCAAGTTGAAGTGACAAAATTGGATGCGTCTAATGCGTATTGGGTTGCATTTAAAGAAGCAGCCGATAAATTGTAAGAGACACTATTTTCTCCATTTAGTGCACTTTTAGAACGGTTTGAAATTTGCAGGAAATTAAACTTAAAACAACAAATTTTCCCTGGAGGAACTGATAGTCGGTATGTTAGGGAGCTTGGTATCCCGGCGTTAGGGTTTTCTCCTATGAACAACACCCCCGTTCTGTTGCATGATCACGATGAATATTTGAATAAAGATATATTTTTGAAAGGTATTGATTATTATAAGGAGTTAATCAAAGCTGTTGCCAACGTACAGGACCGTACCGGTTGATTTCTTATTATTGAGTTTAGTATCAAATAGAGAATGTTACATCTATTATAAAATATATTTTATCTAATGTTTTTAATAAAGAAAAATTTCTAAATAAATATATTATACACAACTTCATATATAATATCATACAATTTACATAATAAAACATCTATGAAATATGGCACTTCTGGAGGGATTTTTAGTAGTTTTGAAAAAATTTATTAGAGATTTGATGAAGCTATTAGTATAAAAACTAAAGCATTTAAATTACATATGAAGTTTTACATTTAATTCATGGGAAAATTTATTATAATTCGTAAAAACAATTTATATTTGATTATTTTTTTCTGCTACAGTTGGTAAGTGCTTAAACCGAAGTAAATGTTACAGGAAAAATAATATTTATGAAGTATTATTGAATTTGTTTTGCAATATTATTAAAGCTTTAATATATAATTTGTAGTCCCTAATACTAAGTTTAGCTCAAATTAAAGCAGTATTTCATCACAAAATATTTAATATCTCGAAATTACAATAATTAGTATTGGTTTCTATGATTGGTGACAGTGTATGTCAAATTTCATAAAATTGCGTAAAATTAAAAATGGCGTCAGCTGTCATTGACGTTACAACAGAAACAAAACATATAACATCAGTTTCCCAACTAGATTATGATGTTCTAAGCAATAATAATGAATCAATGGACAATTCACTGGTAAATAGCGATAAAAATGAATCTGATCCTTATCAAATGCTCTTCTTAACCTAGTTCTAACTCAAACGATAGTCAATAGTCAATCATTCTTTAATTTAGGTGCAATCACCTAGCATCGACAGTTTCTCCACGTTTCAAGAAACGGAGAACCTGTCCGAGTTAAATATGGATGAGAATACGGATCTATGCGTCAAAATAGACAACCCACAAAAACATTTAGACACTTTAGAAACGTATATTACATTTCGATTGACGACCAAAGTTGCACGGATTGAGTTTATCGAAAATGAGTATATTGCACGAAGACGTTACAACGATTTTATTTGGTTGCGTCAAAAGTTAATTGAATGCTATCCAACACATATTATTCCAGTAAGTTAAAATTGGGTTTAGTGATTTATATGAATTATTTGGTTTACTAATTGTAGCCATTACCGGGCAAACATAGCCTGATTGGCCAGCTAGATCGTTATTCAAAAGATTTTATTCTTTTAAGAATGAAATTATTAAATATATTTATGTTCCGCTTAGTGGAACACCCAATTTTAAGTTGTAATGAACATTTTAAGGTGTTCTTAACTGCTAAACAAGGGGTAAGTGTGACTTAAGGAACTTTATAAAATTACTACATTTTAGAGTTGCTCTATTAAAATTATAGTTTTTAATAACTCCAAAAGTAAAATAATTACTTGTAGGAGTTTGTAACTTATCGTAAATCTCAAAGAAACTCATTACCAAAAATCCCCGATACAATCAATCTTTCGGGCGTAGCCACAAAAAACCGACAAATCGAGTTTGAAAAATCGAAAGATTACTTAAATACTTTAACCGAAAAATTGCTTATGATCGAAAAAATCTCGAATCGCATCAACAAAGAACGCCAAGATTATATTTTGGAGTTGAACGCATTTTACCCGGTTCTAACTTGGTGGGGCGCTTCCGAGCCCCAATTAGCGCCTCTTTTACAATCGATGTCGAATGCCGTCGAGCGAACCACAATCGCCCAAACAGAACTCGTTTCGCAACATCCCCAATTAATATCGAATTCCATTCGCGAATTTCTAATGTATATCGATGTGGTCAAAGAGGTTTTAATCAAACGCGATTCATATCAGATTGTTTACGAGAATTCCGTGGAGGAACTAATGAAAAAACGATCAGAAAAGGAGAATGTAAGTTAACGAAACGTTTTGTGAGCCAAAACATTGAATACAAATGTATTTCGGGCTTTGTTTGTTTTAAATTTTAGTTGATTTCGGCTTGCCATGCTTCAAACGCGCCGAATTCGAATCATTTTTCGCTTTTTCGGCCCCAAACAAGTGACCAAAAACTCGAAAAATTGGGAGTTCATATTCCGCAATTAATCAAGCAAGCTGAAATGTATCAGGACCGACTAGAGTGTGCGAATGAGGCACTGCGTAGCGACATTACTAGATGGCATCATGAGAAACAGACTTGTTTGAAAAAGATACTGATTGATTTCGCCACGAAACAAATAGAGTATTATGAAAAATCAGTTTCCGCTTGGGAAAAAGTCGCAAATGAATGTACCTGTTAATATTTCACAGTTTTAGGCCTTTGATTAATTCATTTGACAGTCTAATGACTCTAATTTCAATATTAAGCGTCGTCATTCTCACTTATAGCTAATTAAAGGCGTAAAATACAGAAATATATTTGAGTTCCAAAACCTGTGATTATTTTGCAATTTGTCAAAGATAATTAATTTTATATATACGTTAAATGTTATTATTTATTAAATAATTCTCATTCCATCTTGTATTATAATAAATAAATGCTTATTTGCTTAAATTTCTCATGTTTTTAACATATATATATATATATATATATATATATATATATATATATATATATATATATATATATATATATATATATATATATATATATATATATATATATATATATATATATATATATATATATATAAAACAAATTAATTTGAAATTAGTGTGATACATGTGGCAACATTTGTTAACACGTTACCTAGCTATATATAATTTTAAAATATAAATGACGATATATAATTAAATAATAAAAGGAAAAATGACATAATTATTATTAGAAATCCTGAAATAAATTCTAAATATAAAAATTTCATCATTTTTCTGTAACAGATTCCATTTGTAACCGTTGGTATCGTCTGTCAAATTTGACACACCTATCTTCACCCTAGTCATTCCAAGTGGTTTGTAATATTGATTTTTTGGTTATATAGACTTGGAATAAAACTGCACTGCAGATATTAAAGTTAAATATAAATAACCAGGAGATCAATTTGAAAAATGGTAAATATTGTGTTAGCTTGGTGTTTAATTAGTTATGTTGAGTTGTTTAATTCGTTCATGAATGTTTCATGAAGTATTGCGTGTCAAAAATGATTGATTATTTATTGAATAATTGATTATTTCAGGCGCCTACACTACCGGAGGCGAAGCCGATGAAAGCAACTCGCTGTCCTACGGATGAATTATCTTTAACAAATTGTGCAATCGTTAACCCAAACGAATTTCGCGATGACGCAAAGTAAGTCGAATAAATTTATTGATTAAACATATATGCAAATTATACTTTAAAATGTACAAAACCTAATCGATTCATATACCAAAACGAGTCCCAAAAGCATCTAAAATGTTCCAAAAACTTCTGGAATCTTCTTAACACACATATATGTATTGTCTGAGTCTCTCTAATGACTGTGTACACGTTTAATATTAGGTATATTGAGGTATCTACTGGTGCAAATCAACATTTTATGTTCGCTGTTCAATCTCACCCCGAGGTCCCTTCGGGCCAAGTGGGTTTCAGTTTGCCCCAACGTAAATGGGCAATATTGTCCCTTAATCAGGAGATTCGTGTTCGCCCATATCCACCCGAGTATCTTGAATGTATTTCGAATATGACGCTCGAAGTTGATTTCTTGCAAAAGAAAAGGTTCGAAAATAATTAAATATTTGATTTATAAACGCGTACTACTTAAATATATGGTCAAAATAATTGCTTTCTATTAAGTTTGTGGGTAATTTGGAGTTTTTATGTGTTAGTACGACGACTGAACCTATGGATTCAGATATGATGGCGAAAGAGTTTATTTTGCAATTTGCTGCTCAACCGTTCACAGTTGGCCAACAACTTGCATACAATTTTGGCGATAAACGCTTATTAGGCGTTGTTGTTAAAAATTTAGAAGGTATATTTTATACACATTTAGAGATGTTTAACCGTTTGCAATGTATCAATATTAAATTTATTTAAATAGCTGCTGATATAAACGCAATAAAAGCAGGCCAAAACGCAAAACCATATAGCGTCAAAATGGGCAGATGTTTAGGCAACACAGCAATACAATTTGAAAAGGCGGAAAATTCCTCTTTAAATCTTGTGGGTAAAGCGAAAGGGTACGTTGCGCAATTTTAGGCATTAACGTTTATTTATTATGAAGTATATGGTTTTAAAATAGTAAAATCGTGCGCCAATCAATTATAAACCCTGAATGGGACTTCCAAAAAATGGGAATCGGTGGTTTGGACCAAGAATTCAACGCGATTTTCCGTCGAGCGTTTGCGTCACGTGTTTTCCCGCCAGAAGTCGTCGAACAACTAGGTTGCAAACACGTCAAAGGTATTTTATTATTCGGCCCGCCTGGAACAGGTAAAACTTTAATGGCGCGCCAAATTGGCCAAATGTTGAACGCCCGGGAGCCAAAAATTGTAAACGGCCCCCAGATTTTAGACAAATATGTCGGTGAATCAGAAGCTAACATTCGTAGACTATTCGCTGACGCTGAAGAAGAAGAAAAGCGTGTAAGTTATATAAATATATATATTACACTACAATTTTAATTTAAGTATATATTGTTGGAAGAGTTGTTCGTTTGTGGTTTTGATTCGGGTGTTTCTAAATAGCTGGGTCCGAATTCTGGTTTGCATATTATAATTTTCGATGAAATCGACGCAATTTGTAAAGCTAGGGGGTCGGTAGCGGGGGCTACAGGAGTCCATGATACAGTTGTTAATCAGTTATTGGCGAAAATCGATGGGGTGGAGCAGTTAAATAATATTTTGATTATCGGAATGACCAATCGACGCGATATGATTGACGAGGCGCTGATGAGACCGGGTCGGCTCGAAGTACAAATGGAAATTGGCCTTCCAAACGAAGCAGGGCGTCTTCAAATTCTGAATATTCATACTTGTAGGATGCGGGAGTACAAGAAAATTAATCCAGATGTTGAAAACGCGGTAAGTTTTAATTCAATACACAGAATTTTGCTTTTAACTCATACAGTTATCGCTTCCTAGTAAATATATTGATAAGTTTGAGTTAAAAAGCTTCTCAAATCCTCTTATTGCATTCAAACACTTCTTAGAATATAAATAATCAATTAGGAACTCGCAACTTTAACTAAAAATTTCTCTGGAGCGGAGCTCGAAGGATTGGTACGCGCAGCTCAATCGACCGCGATGAACCGCCTCATTAAAGCCGCCTCTAAGGTAGAAGTCGACCCTGAAGCCATGGAGAAACTCCTGGTGAATCGAGGCGACTTTCTACACGCCTTAGAGCACGATATAAAGCCCGCTTTCGGCACCGCAGCGGAATTATTAGACCATTATCTAGCTAGGGGCATTTTGACCTGGGGCAAACCGGTCACTGACGTTCTAACCGACGGACAATTGTTCATTCAACAAGCCCGGAACACGGAATCATCTGGTTTGGTGTCGGTGTTACTTGAGGGGCCGCCCAACGCGGGCAAAACGGCCCTTGCAGCTCAGTTGGCAAAGAACTCTGATTTCCCATTCGTGAAGATCTGCTCGCCGGAGGATATGATCGGGTATACCGAATCGGCGAAATGTCTAGCGATCCGAAAAGTAATAATACGGGAGTTTCGTTGAGTTTCTGGTGATTGAGGGTTAACATTCGTTTTTAGGTATTTGATGATGCATATCGCTCGACTTTGAGTTGTGTTTTGGTTGATAACATCGAGAGGTTGTTGGATTACGGTTCTATCGGGCCTAGATACTCTAACATTACTCTGCAAGCTCTGTTAGTGTTGTTAAAGAAAGAACCGCCAAAAGGGCGCAAGTTATTAGTATTGTGTACTAGCAGTCGTAGGTAAGTCTAATTTAGATCGTGTTTTTGAGTCTTGAAGTGTTTTAATTGTTTATAATAATTAAAATTAAATTTCAGACAAGTATTAGAAGATATGGAAATGTTATCCGCATTTACTGCCATTTTGCACGTTCCAAACTTATCTGAACCGCAGCATTTACTCTCTGTAATCGAAGAAAGCGATGTGTTCTCTCGGGATGATTTGTCGAGTATATCGAAGAAAATCCGAGGCAAAAAGTAAGTGAAATTCTTTATTTTATTATAAAATTGACTTAACATTTACCAGAATACGTGTTATAACATAAATAACGGCGACCATGATTCGGAGATTGCAAGGGAACGTGTAATATGTGCTCGTTTCTGACACTTGCGAAAATAATTAAAAGTCATGCAATTTTTTATTAATTTGTCTACAAATCGATATATAACCAATTGCTTTCTAGGATTTTACATATAATTAATCGATTTCGCGTTCATTTTACTCTATTTAGTGTATTTTATAAGTGTGCAACAAATTGGAAAATATGTGCTTTAACTACCAATCAATTATTGAAGAAAATATATTTAAATTACTTGGGTTTTCTAATTAATTTAAATAAAAACGATTACTTAGAGTATTAAATAGAATAAATATTGCGCTGATTAATTATTAGCGTAACAATGAATGATGTTTCTAGGATTTTTATCGGTATCAAAAAACTGTTGGCACTCATTGATATGGTCAGACAGACCGATGAAAACGTACGTGTTATCAAATTCCTCACGAAGTTAGGCGACGAAGGTTGTCTAAGTGATTAAAACATAGAGAAACGAAAATTCCCCAAAACTATTAATAATTTTATATGTTATATCAGTGATATTTGATTTATTTTCATTTCTAATAGGGAATTTTGTTCTAAACGTACACACTTAATAGGAGCTTAATTTTAGTTGGAATACTGTTTCAGTTTTACCAATCTATTATTTAAGGTTTCTATGAAGTAATTATGTACTTGAGAACAACGTTTAAAATGTTTTAAAATACATTTTTAATGCTGTTTTAAATCAATTTAGAACAATTTTAACATCGTATAGCGTACTAAAGATATGTTAGTTTTATTTTTAAGAACATTATTAATAATGCATGGATTATTTTATTAAATATTTATTTTCTTATTAAATATGTTAGTATGAATTATTTATTTCGCCATTAAGGACAATTTAATAGCTGCCCCAACGTAATTGAGTTTTAATTTTATGATTATGCTATACGATTTGTACTTAATACAAAATTAGATAATTATTTAATCGAATTATATTTATACATTTCATTAAGTAATCACGATAAAAATGATCTTTTATTTTTCTTATTGATTTGGTGCTATGGTAACGGAGATTCTTAAATCTCTGAAGAAAACTCGTAAAATTCCTAATAAATTGTGGATTTATCGTCGATGTACGAGGTATAAACGTTAAATTCAATATTATTTTCATGATGTAAAATCGATAAACATCGATTTTATGTGTTTTGTGCTTATAACCTCAATTTGAATTGTCAAAAATGTTCGGAATTCTTTTGTGGATCTGATTCAAGAAAAACCCGAAAAATGTAAGTAATTTTATTGAATTTAATTTGGGGTACATTTATAAAACAAATATTTAACAGTTTTTATGTTGTGACTATAATAAACAGCAAGGCATTCATAGATTTTCAGTTTTAAACGATACATAAATGTTTATAAGCGCTTATTTATTTAAAAAAATATTGTCCCGGAAGAAAACTAGTCTAGAAATGGTATTAACATTTTTAATATCGTATTTAATTTTTATTAACGCAAATGCCCAGTAGTTAAAAGTAACTTAGACCTAATATAATAATAAAATATATCATTCCAATTGTATGTAAATTAACCTAATATATGTCTGTATTTTGTGATATTGAAGAACTATTTCATTTGAATTGTTATTTAAACAAATAGTTATTCGTTATTTAATTAGAGAATAACTATGAAATAGAATATGAACTTATTGCCAAAAATATACAAAGAAATTGTCGAAAACCATAACTAATCATTTGCAAATGATTATTATTCAATTATATATTTTGTTGTTTTTACACATAATTATGTTAAACATACTAAACCCTAGTGTAAAATAACCAAAATTAATTTAAAATTCGAGATTACTTAAATTACAATTACTATTAGATAATTTTGCAAATATATAGAGTAAAGATTAATTGCACTTAACAGTAATCGTAAGATAACGAAAAAATGTGCACATTTAGCAATAATTTTGCTTGTAATTGTGGCAAAAATTAGGAAATCTAGAGAAAGCGCCTCAACATTTATATATTTGAGTTATTTATTTATTTATAAAAAAAATACAGCAAACGCAAGCAAATCAAATATTATTGTTGCTTATTTAAGTTTATAAATGTTGATTATTGACATAAAATATAAATAAATGTGTATCATAATTGTATAAAATGCAATAACTCGTCAATTTGATTAAAAATAATGTATACAAATTGTAAATTAATAGTAGTTATTGTAGATTGTGGATATAATTATTGAAAGTTAATAAAATATCAAAATTAAATTAAGTAATAATTATTGACGACATTTTGAAAACTAGCAAAACGTATAAATCAATGTGGGCATCTTTATATGTTAATTATTTAATAACTAATAATAATTTTAGTTGTTTTTTAGTTACTAGAGTATTAAATACTAATTGTTGTTTAATTTGTGCGTAAATTGTTGTTTTAATTGTTCAAAAACGAAACAATAATTAATTTTAAACTTCAAATGTTTCAAAATGGCCGCCTTTTATTTTTTAAATTTTATAAACAAAACACAGTTTAATTCATTTATTTATACAATAAATAACTATTGGACAATTAATTACTAGGTTTTAGTTGATGTTTAATCAAATTTTAAACGTTTTTTAACGTTTTAGCACCATTTTGTTATAGATCTGCTCTCTTATCTAAATTCATTTTTGTAACATTTAAAATCAATAAACTAATAAAATATATTTATTTAAGCTTATATCGGATATGAATACGTTAAAATAGCTAGAAATTCATAGATTTTTGTGTAAAAAAGAACAGTAGAAAGTAACGCCAACTTCATGGTTGTCTGCCATTTCTCGCTGTGGCTGTCAGTTGTACAGGGCCACAAAAATATTAATTTCGTTATAAAATCGGACATCGCTCCACTTAAAATCAATATAAATTGATTCGTAATAGTTTAAATTAGTTTTTGATATAGTTTTTGTAGTGGTGCGTGGCGTAGATAAAATTACAAACCGTAATATTATAGCGTAACGGTGAGTTGAATTTGCATGCGTTAATTTTGTTGAACTTTTTATTCCATAAATATTTGCTGAAACTACGATTAGATAAGTAAATAATCATCGAATAGTAGTTTTGATTAGTTTTCTAACTGTATTTGGGTTGTTTTAAAGCGTATTTATATCATTTTTTGTTTGCGCGTTTCCGAATTTACAATGACGCATTAGGCCATAATAATTTGTATTTATATTGATAAACAATTAAATATTTAATCGTTTGATTGGAAATAATTGTTTTCGATTTTTACACTATATATTTCTTTGTTTTAAATCGTGTAGTAAATGCAGGTTAATATTTTTATTAAATTACGAAGGTTATTTAAGAATTATAAAAATGTAATTATTTATACGATTAATCTATTTATTTTCTAATCGAATAAGTGTTTTGGTTAGTTTAAGTAATTTATAATGTAATAATTTCGTCGCTATTTATAGAAAATCCATAACAAACCAACCCTCGTTTTAACGCGGTTTGCGCTATTTACTCTTAGGAAAATGCGCTCTTAGTTTCTTGTATTTTATTATAACGCTGTTACATTTAGCACTAATTCCAATTTAGTGCTTGTGTTTAATAAAGAAAAATCATTGTATATAACCGTCACAAAAGTGCGCAATTTCCTACCTATTCGATATAACGCAGTTTTTATTGCTAAGTAACGCTTATTCGCTGGAGCACTGTTTTTATATGTATATTTTATAATTGTTTCTACGGTTTGATTAGCGCTCAATCAAAACTTAATAAGCGTTGGTAAACGGAAGGTTTTCCAAACTGGGCCGTTCTCCAAACAAAATTTTAGAATTAGTTTAAACTGCTCAAACGCAACGGATTTTAAATGAAAAATATCATTGATTGTTTTGAGAACAGCTTAAGTCGTTTTGCCAATGTAAATTAAGGGAAATAAATCATTTTTCTAGTTTAAAAATACCAATAAATTGTTTGGTTTGATTAGGCAACAACGTAACCTAACTTTTCGGCCTCCAAAATGACCGAAATATCAATAAAAAATCGCGATCACATCCTCGAAGCAATCGATCAACTCCGGCGGCGTAAAGCTCGCCCCGACATTCAACGTATATGTAATTTTATGACTCGACGTTTCGCTGTCGATACAAAAGACACAAAAGCCGATTTGCAACTTTGCGTCGACAACGAAATCGTCTACAAAGTCGAATATAAAGGCAACATATCCTATCGAAACGCGGCGAAAAAATCCTACGGGCACATAAAAAAAGAGGTGCTCCGCACCCAGCCGCCCCCCGTCCAACATTTACCACTCTCCAAAGAAACTCCCAAAATGTTCGCAAACATTGTCACAACGGCGGTCGCCGATCTTATTCTCGACGATTCCGATTATCTTGATTTCGGTGTGCCTCCTGTTGAGTTAATCAAAAAAATCCTCTCGAAGCACGGGACGAAATTCTCGAAGAAGGCCCTTACGGATTTGTTGGCCCGCGAAGTAGTAAACGGTGGTTTAATTCGAATGCCGAACGGGAATTTTTCTTTGGGACGGGCTGACCCGCCGGCAGATTCGGGGCCGAGCGAATGCGACGATGACTATTTGACAATGAATACGACGGTGGAAACGCCGCCGCCAGCGATGAAAGTCAAGAAGAAACCTGGCCCGAAACCGGGGCGGAGGAAAAATGAGATGGAGAAATTGCGGCAACTGGAGGCTGCTAGTGTTGCCATCCGAATGGGCGGCCGAAGAAAGGTGAGTTATGTAAATATCGAACAGTTTTTAGTAATATTTCTAATTGATTTTTATGCATGATTAACTTGTTTTAATTAAAATACATTCTAAATAATCACGAGAAGCTACTAACATGAAATACATCTAAAAATTCATATTTGCCCCAAACCAATATCAATTTTCCTTTCGGCAGAGAGCGAAAAAAGTGTTCGACCCCTCCGATAATAATTTGCCCCGTGGTAACCGCAAACGCGGTCGCCCCCTGGGCTCGCTCAACAAGACCACATTAGAACGCCAAGCCGCCGCAATAATGCGCAGCGGAAGTGGCGGCGACCAAAGTCCTACGAGTTCGCGACCCACATCACGCGCCTCCAGCATCGGCGGCCCCAAAGACAACTTGGCAGGCGGCGTATGCTCCGTTTGCCATGTCCAAGGGAAGAAAGGCGTCGTCGATAAAATGATCGGCTGTCGAGAATGCAGTAATAAAGGTATATTAAAATGCTTCATTATAATCAGCTTTTATTAAAAGTTTGCCAAACATTTGTTACAGCGCATGTATCGTGTTTGAATACGGATGATGGGATGTTACGAATGTCTCCGGATAACACGTGGCAATGTCCGCATTGTAAAACTTGTGTAATCTGTTACGAAACATCTGATGCGGTAAGTTAGTGCCGTGTAGATTTTGAGTCCCGAGCTGCCACTGTTATTTATTTATTTATAGTTTCGGATAGAAGTAATGATGAAAAACTTCATTTTATAAGTTTATTTTTAATTTTAACTTAAATCTAAGCATTAAAACGCATGATTTGGCAGCACGTGACTTATCTACAAGTGCTCAAACTGTAGAACTAATTAATTTTGTTGTAAATTAGGGCCCATTAACAGTTTGTTCAATTTGTGCGGACGCATACCACACAATTTGTCACGAACCAAAAATTCCTGAAAAGTGTCGCGGAACTTTCAAATGGGTCTGCTCAAATTGCCATATGGAACCCTTATTAGCAACCGATATAAAGCCTAAACTTGAATACATCAAAGTCGAAGAGCGATCCACGTCGCCGTCGTTGTTCAATTCTTTGATCGATCAAAATCATTCATCCTCTCGTCATCAATCACCAACGCCTCCCAACTCAGGCGATTCTACCCCGTTTCTACAAAGTCCGATTCCGACGCCGACACCACCGCCCCAACTGAGCCCCCAGGGCCCTAACGGTTGCACCCAATCCAGCTCAAGCACCGAATTCAAATATAATCTTTCGGATTCGCAAAGTATTAAAGAGGAGTACGAAACGGAAGAACTATATGATCCAACGATTCCAGACGCTTCTAATTGGACGTTTGATGAAGTCTACAATTATTTCGTGAAGTATTTCCCTGAAGAAGCCATCGTGTTTAAAGAACAGGTAAGTTTTTACATTTTTATTACTGGGGTTTTGTCTCTTGAGGAATTTAGTTTTGCGCAGAAATCGTTTGCAAGTTTTTAATACAACATTTATCTGGTTTACATTATTTTACACTAGTCTACACGTTTTTGAACGAAACTAATTGATATTATTGGATTTAGAATAAAATAATCCAAGTATCGGAATCTCATCAATGTTTGAGTAGTTTTACGCGGAAATTCCGCGCCTATATTCGACTTTTGTACCGAAACGCTTGAATACATTTAATTTAAGCCCAAATTCCACAGATCTGACTTTTTTTATGCCGGAAATCATGAATTAAAGAAAATGTTAACGAATTGACTAAAATATCTAAGTACATTGCGATTATTTGTTTTTTTTTTCGTCTAGGAAATCGATGGGCATTCGCTTTTACTCATGAAACGAGTCGATGTGTTAACTAGTTTAAATTTAAAACTAGGCCCGGCCCTGAAAATCTACAGGCACGTATTAAAATTACAAGTACGCCGAGACGACCAAAAATTATATTGGTTGTAAATTAGATCTGTCAGAATGTTTTTATTTAACATTTTTTAACCCTGATTTAGCTCGAACGTCGAAAGAAACTTTAGTTTTGAGTCAATTTAAACCATAATTAATCATGATATGCGTCAAAAACTTTCGATTACGCTAATTAAATAATATATTGAACCACTTAAATATTTAATAACGTGTTATTGATTTTAAGAAAAGGTCCACACATCGCATAAATCAATTCTAAATATAATTAGATTGGATTATTATTTGTTATTATTAACTATTAAATACATATTAATTAATTAACCCTTAAGTTACAAATCATCCCTTAATTTAATCGAACGACGCATTTTTTTAGTAAAACATATTCAATTTTTTTAATGTTATGACTACTGATGTATATATATATATACACCTTTGACGTTGTTAATTACGTATAAATTAATCGAGATAATGTTTATAAATCATGAATTTAATCTATTTTTAGCGTTTTACTAAATCAAAATGTCCTATTTGTATATTTTGGTTGTATATTTATCTACATGGAGCCTTGCTACCCCAAATTTAGGGCAATTATGTTGGTTTATTTATTTATGTTAAGTGGTATCTTTCGAAATCGAGCTAAATATTTAGTTATTGTTGTAAATACTTCGAATTTTATTTTAAACATATTTATTTCGAATTTAGACTGATTTTCAGGTTATATTCTGGTTTTAAATAGTAATATTGCGTTCTTAAAATATTTGTACATATTCTATATTTTTAAATGAATTATTTAGTTGCATTTACGTTTAAAATACTAATAATATACTTAACTTTTCATTCGGTTGAGTCGTTTTATTTAAAACAATTAATACATTAATTCAATGTTACTCATTTGCATAGTATTTTTAATTTAAGTAGAGATTTATTTAAATGATTAAACAATTGTTTTTGTCTTATTTAAATTTTCTGTTACGTAAAAATTTGTTGAAATAATATTTCAACAATTATCAAAACCCATAAATTTTAGCAGCAAACTATCAGTTTAAAATAAAGTAAACAGATAATATTTTAAAATAAATACAGACTTAAGCGTATGACAAGCTAAATATATTGATGTGTTTTAAAATTTATTTATATAAGATGTAAGTTTGCTTTAGGTAAATATATATTTATATAAAAATTATTACTACTAAGCTAGCAGCGTGTTTTACCCCTAAATTTGCATCGAAATAACTCGCGTTAATCATGAGAGATTCGAACTGACGTGTCATATTGCTTACAGATATTTCGTATGCAAATAGGCGGCATTTTCTTTCCTAAAAAAGTGTTGTTATCGAATTTTTATCTGAAATTATAGTATATTTTGAAATTCATGGCGAAATATTTAAATTATTGTTCAGTTAATTATGTGATAAACATAATAATAGGTAATTTATTATGATAAAGTCGTTAATAATAATTAATTTAAGCGGCTAGGTGGGGCTAAGTATCTCATGGTTATTTCATAAATAAAAGTGAGTACTTTCATTTTAATTTACTTGTTCTAGTTCCTGACTCGAGTTTCTAGAATGTTTACTGTTAAATTATTATCTGTTTTTGTTTGTTTATGTTGTGTATTGTCAGGGTAAGTAATATTTATTATGGTTTTTGGTTTCGTAATTTGTTTAAACAATTGCTTCGTCGCAAATTACGTTTTATGGTAAATTTCTGTAGGAGTATAGTTAATTTGTTATTTGAATTTATGCTTTTTAGTTGTGTTTAATGCATATTTCGCTTTATTTTCGTAGGAATTTGGTATTTAAATTATTGTTTTAAGAAGTTTTTCAGCGTTAAGATGTAATGAACCGCCTGAAACTGTACATTGGGGTCCGTATTTACAGCAAGTTTCAGTGCCGTTTGAGCACAGCGAAGAACCGACTTGGGACGATCGGACCCAGTTGTTATATTTCGTTGATATACACCGAGGATTAGTAAACAGCTTCGATCCAATTACAAATGAAATTAATAGTGTTAAGTTAGGTAAGTGCAACAAATCTTAATTTGTTTATTATTTTGCAATAATATTTTCTAATTTAACGGAAGATTGGTCATGTTTCCTGGTTGTCACGGATTATTTAAACAATTTCTGCTTCATTGATTTATTGTTTTAAACAATTACTTCTAAGCTTATTAAATAATATTTGTGTTTGATATTTATAGATGGTGATGTTAGCCCTGTTTGCCCTACAAATACTCTAAATAAATTTGCGGTGGGCAACAATAACTCTGTAGTACTTCTGGAATGGAACGGGAAAAACGGGACAGCCGAAAACATCCAAATTCTAACAACTGTTGATAAAAACAAACCGGGGAATCGTTTCAACGATGGCAAAGCTGACAAAAACGGTCGTCTATGGTGGGGTAAGTTACCACCCTCATTAATAAGAAGCGTTTTCAATGTTTTTCGGGCCACATATAGGTACGATCGGCTTCGAAAACTCAAGTGGAGTTACACCCGATCAGGCCACACTCTATAAATTCGTACAAACAAATGTTACAAACCCTACCGTCGAAATTCGACCAGTTACAAATAGTAACGGGTTAGCGTGGTCGACAAATAATACTAAGTTTTATTATATCGATACACCAACTCGAAAAATCGCTGTTTACGATTTCGATCTTGAAAACGGTGCAATTAGTAAGTTAGGGGGACGGGGGTTGGTTCGTTGAGTTTTTGAGTTGTTTTATTTATAGGTAATAAACAAATCGCGTTCGATTTAGATAAATATTCAATTGAAGGCGTACCGGATGGTATGACTATAGATCATCTCGATAATTTATTTATTGCGTTATACAATGGTGGTTCGGTGAGTGTTTCGATTTATTTTTATGGGAAAACCACGCCTTGAATTGATACATAAACTCATTAAATGCTTTTAATTAGTTCTGTTCATTTATATTCAATTTGTGTTTATGTAATTTCAATCTATTATTTGGATTTCAAATGGCTATTAGGTTCTAAATTGTAATATTTAGATTATTAAGGTGGATCCTAGAAGTGGTACACTGTTACAAAGAATTGCGATACCTGCGAGACAAGTAACTTCAGTTGCTTTTGGGGGTCGACACCTCGATATCTTATTTGTTACGACGTCAAGGTTAGGATTCTCAAATTAATTTAGCGAATTTCCCGCAAATGTGATTTGTTTTTTAAAGATTTGGATTGACCACACAGCAGTTGGCGGCCGAACCAGCAGCTGGTAGTTTATTTGCGATTACAGGTCTGAAAACTAGGGGCCAATTTGCGAATTACGCTAATTTTTAATTGTTTTAATTGTTTTACATACATATATATATATATAGCTTAGTTAAGGTGATAATAAATATATACACTTAAAACTTGTGCATTTGAGAGGGTTGGGTCTAAATAGCGGATTGACTTATAACGAAATTGAAGGCCTAACTTTGTGGTTTAATCTAATTATTACTCAATTTTATTCTGAACTTTTCGATAAAATTTAACCTTTTTAACGATTACAATGATTACTTTGTTATTATCTAAACAGCATCCATTATATTAAGATCAATTTCACTTGTACGTTCATTGGTACAAGTCGGTTTTGTAGATCCGGAATTATTTGAGTATTTTTGCTACAAAAATGCAACGGGTGATCGGTAGAATATATTCGCGATTGCACAAATCGAAAAGTAATTTTGATTTCGCGAGAAATGGGGTGCCTACCTTTTTTTGCCGCACCAACGCGACTGATTCCGGTAAAATTGCATTGTTTCCGGTTAGGGACGAGTTTCCAGAACGCCATATAGGCCCTAGGGAACATGATATTATGACTATGTTAGATATACTCGGATATAAGGTGAGTTTTGATTTATTTTAAAAGGAAAATGTGTACAATGCACAAATGTCGGAATAAAATTCGGATTAATTATGAAAAAAATTGGAAATGTTAGTCGACATTTATTTTAGTCTTTAGACGAATTAACTGACAGGGCCGTGCCGAAAAATATTCAATTGAAATCACCATTAAAAATTGAAGAACCAACAGGTATTTTATTTCATTACGCTCTTACATTTTATTATTTTTATATTATATTTTGTGTACTCTATCTTAAGTTAGGCCCATTTTAGACTGCTTGCAACGTTATTTAATCTTGTGTTTAAACTTATAAATAGTTATCTAATAAATAAAATAATTGATTGATGTTTACATGAACATTATTTTATTTGTTATAACCTCAGTGTCAAAAGTTTACTGATAATTCTCTGCTTGTGGCAATCTTTATCAATGTTTTGTAAAAATAATAAATAAAAAACTAAAAGGTCATTGATATAGGCATCGGTATTCCAATCTGGAGAGTTCAGAACTAAAAATGTCTAAAACAAAGCTTTGGATTGGAAAGTATTAGAACTTTATTAAAACTTAGGGGAGTACGAATTGATAAATCGTATTCGTAAGATTTCGGAACGAAATCAAATCTGGCGTTCATATATTGGTATGGGGTACCATAATTGTTGTATACCACATACAATAATGCGAAATATATTCGAAAATCCGGGCTGGACTACGCAGTACACCCCTTACCAACCTGAGGTGGCGCAGGGTCGTCTCGAGGGCTTGTTAAATTACCAAACGATGGTGTCGGACCTAACCGGGATGGGTGTTGCAAATGCTTCACTGTTGGACGAAGGAACAGCAGCCGCCGAAGCTCTATCTTTATGTTTTAGGTATTTATAACTTTAAATTGAATCTTATTTTGTTTTAAAACAATGTTTATGTGTTTTTTAGACAAAATAAACGGAGGAAATTGTTTATTTCTGATAAACTCCATCCGCAGACGATCAGTGTGGTTGAAACGCGATTGTATTCGTTGGGATTAACAGCAGAAATTGGTGATGTCTCCAAAGCGAACTTCACAAATCGTGATATTGCTGGAGTGTTGTTTCAGTATCCGGATACTTCAGGGAATATTGAAGATTATACAGCAATCGCCGAAGAAGCACATGCCAATGGGGTAAGTGTGTTTAAATGTTCTTTCAATCCGATTTGATTTTAATTTAAATGTTATCTTTCTCAGACATTAGTATGTTGTGCCACCGATTTGCTTTCCCTATGTCTGCTTCGTCCCCCATCCGAATTCGGTGTGGACATAGCAATAGGTACCTCACAGCGCCTAGGAGTACCTCTAGGCTACGGCGGCCCCCACGCCGGCTTTTTCGCCTGTAGCCAAAATCTAGTGCGACTAATGCCTGGTAGAATGATCGGCGTCACTAGGGACGCTTCAGGGCACGACGCTTACAGGTACATACTTAAAAATAACGCCGTTTAGCCACATATAAACAATATATTTGATTATAGATTAGCTTTACAAACCCGTGAGCAACACATCAGAAGAGACAAGGCGACTAGTAACATTTGTACGGCTCAAGCCCTTTTAGCTAACATGTCTGCTATGTTTGCAGTGTACCATGGGCCTAAAGGTCTCAAAGACATTGCAACCAAAGTACACAATCATACTCTAGTATTATATACAGGTATGTGAAACATTAAAAACAATATTGATTAAGTTTCTGATGTATTAAACTTAATTTAGGTCTAAAACAATCCGGAAATGAGGTCATTACTGATCATTTCTTCGATACAATCACAGTGAAACCGAAGTACTCGGTGGAAGAAATCAAAAAACGGGCTTCGACTAAACAAATCAACTTCCGGTACAACGAAAACGATACGATAGGGATTTCTTTAGACGAGACTGTTAAACTATCGGACATCGACGATTTGTTGTGGGTGTTTGGTTGTGATACGCCCGCCGTACAACTCGTGGATGCACCCGAAGTTGGAGATAAGAGTATTTTCAAGTCGGAATTCAAACGGACGAGTCCGTATTTGAGTCATCCGGTGTTCAATCAGTACCATTCCGAAACGCGGATTGTTCGTTATATGAAACAACTGGAGAATAAAGATATTTCGTTGGTGCATTCCATGATTCCATTGGTAAGTTTTATACTTAATATAATTAAAGTTTTCTGAGTATGTTTTACAACTTAGGGGTCTTGTACGATGAAACTTAACTCGACCACTGAAATGATGCCTTGTTCGTTTCGGGGGTTCACTGATATCCACCCATTCGCTCCGGTGGAGCAATCATTAGGGTATTTCCAGTTGTTTGAAGAGCTTGAGAAAGATCTATGCGAAATCACCGGTTATGATAGGTAGTTTTTAGTTTTGAAGAGTGTTTTAATCGAAACTAATACTGGAAATAACTTTTGTGACTTAGGATTAGTTTTCAACCGAATAGTGGGGCGCAGGGCGAGTACGCGGGCCTGAGAACGATTCAGTGTTATCATGAAGCTAGGAATGAGGGGCATAGGGATATTTGTTTGATTCCTGTTAGTGCACATGGTACTAATCCTGCTAGTGCGCAAATGGCTGGGATGAAAGTGCAACCGATTCGGGTGAAGAGCGATGGGAGTATTGACATGGACGATTTGCGAGCGAAAGCAGAGAAACACAGTGAGAATTTGTCGTGTTTGATGATTACGTATCCTTCAACGAATGGAGTGTTTGAAGAAACTGTCGCGGATGCTTGTGACATAATACACAAACATGGAGGGCAGGTAATAATTATATTTCTTTGTAACTTACAGTTGTTATTATATGTATTTTATGTTTAGGTATATTTAGACGGGGCAAACATGAACGCCCAAGTGGGGTTATGCAGACCTGGTGATTACGGAAGTGATGTATCTCATTTGAATCTCCACAAAACATTCTGCATTCCCCATGGGGGCGGAGGCCCCGGTATGGGACCCATTGGAGTGTAAGTATTATTAAATTTAAATGATTTAACACCTTTAGATATTTATAAATAAATTGTTTGCTTTTTAGGAAATCGCATTTAGCCGCATATTTACCCAGCCATCCAATCATCGACCCCATGGCTGACTTTGGAGTAGATTCCCGATCATTTGGCGTAGTCAGCGCGGCGCCATTCGGTTCCTCAGCGATTCTCCCCATCTCCTGGGCTTACATCAAGATGATGGGGCCTCGCGGGCTACGAAAAGCGACACAAGTCGCCATTTTAAACGCGAATTACATGAGTAAACGCCTCGACAAACACTACAAGACCCTCTTCAAAGCCGAGAACTCAAAATTAGTGGCGCATGAGTTCATTTTAGATGTTCGCGACTTCAAAAAGACCGCAGGCATCGAAGCAGTGGACATTGCCAAACGATTAATGGATTACGGTAAGTTTTGATGATTTATTATAATTTAAAATCATATTTGTTGTTTATTTTTTAATGGAATTTATTGTTTGTGTTAGGTTTTCATGCTCCGACAATGTCCTGGCCAGTTGCTGGCACTTTAATGATTGAACCAACTGAATCTGAAGACAAGTACGAGTTGGATCGATTCTGTGCCGCTTTGATTTCAATTCGAGCTGAGATCCGCGAGATTGAAGATGGGAAAATGGACCAGCGTGTAAATCCGTTGAAGATGGCACCGCATACTCAGGCACAAGTCGTCGCAGATGAGTGGAACCGCGGTTACTCTAGAGAACAAGCTGCTTTTCCAGCGGTAAGTTAGTAAAGCGCTAGTTAAGGAAATTGTATGCCAATTTTAGGGTGGTTCTTATCATTTTTCATGCTTTTATAGCCATTTGTCAAGCAAGAAAACAAAGTGTGGCCCAGCGTTGGACGAATTGACGACATCTACGGCGACAAACATTTAGTCTGTACTTGCCCCCCTATTTTACCTGATTACTAAATAAATATACATACATTTATATATATATATATATATATATATATATATATATATATATATATATATATATATTTATATTGTTTCTATTCAAATTCATCATTGTTTACCTGTTATTTACTATTTATTATTCTATTTTTAATATTGTTGTAAGTTAAGGTTTTAAATACTGCTCTTGTATATAATAATTAGTAAATTTACTTAAAACTATGTAATATTACTTATAAATATTCATATATGTTCTATATATTGTTGATATCTCATTTGTATAAGGGTTATTTTAAGGGATGAGTGTGAAAACATTGATTATAAGGAATATAAAAAAAGCATGTATTAATAATGTGTTTGAATATATATTGTTATGTATTTGTTTATAAAAATACTTTAAAAATGTTCACAAAGCATTGTAACAAAATATATCAATTAAATATAATATATATTAGCAATAAACAATCCCTAAAATAAATAGATAAATAATTTTGGTTAGGCAACATGTTGTACACGTTCAGTTGATGAGAAACGTTTTGGTTTCGTTTTGAATGCCGCCAAGAAAAAATGTGCCATTCGCTTTCACTGACATCTTACGGTGAACATTGAACTGCATTATAGAGTCTTTTTGGTGACGTCACATCTAATTTTGATTTCATTTTGAATGCCGCCAAAAAAATAGAGTCTTTTCTGTGACGTCACAGTGTGACGTCATTTCTTGACCTTTTTCAATTCCTGCTACCCGGCTACCAAATCGTTATTTTGCGTTTTTGAACTCAAAAACAGAAAAGTTTGAAGTGACGTCACATATATATAATTTTTTTTATGCTTTTTAGAGGCATTGCTGCTAACTATTGCATTGTTTATTGTATATAAACAATGCAAAAGAAACATACTAAACAGTGTGCTCATATAATATAAATATAAGCCCTTTTGTAAGAGCTGTTTCTAAGGGACTCACCTATAAATGTTGGCGGCGTCTCCCTCGTCACTGACGGCCAGCGTATATACACCTCCCGTCTATATATATTAATCATATGTGTTGATACATGTATAAATAATAAAGAAAATAAATTGTTATTACAGTATTTATATTGTTTTATTTAAGAATAACCCATTTACAATTGTTTACAGAGTATATACAACAAATTACAATTAAACATAACATTTAAACACAATAAACTGCTTTATTTAAACAATACACCGTATAAGTAAGTTGATGTACACAAATGATGCGTTTTAATTAACTATACCATATAATAACAATAAACAATTCAATAGTTACCAGCAATGCCCCTAAAAAGCATAAAAAAAATTTATATATATGTGACGTCACTTCAAACTTTTCTGTTTTTGAGTTCAAAAACGCAAAATAGCGATTTGGTAGCCGGGTAACAGGAATTGAAAAAGGTCAAGAAATGACGTCACACTGTGACGTCACAGAAAAGACTCTATTTTTTTGGCGGCATTCAAAATGAAACCAAAATTAGATGTGACGTCACCAAAAAGACTCTATAATGCAGTTCAATGTTCACCGTAAGATGTCAGTCAAAGCGAATGGCACATTTTTTATTGGTGGCATTCAAAACGAAACCAACATTTTTCTCATCAACGTTCACAACGTGTATGACAGGTAGCCTATCTAAAATTATTTATTTATTATATATTTCTAAGCAATGTGTTTTTTATACATATATCAAATAATATAAATACTATTTAGTTACTTTATTCAGATTGTTTATTGCTACACAAAGTTCGTAAAGGGTGTTTTGTTTATATAAAATAACTTAAATATTAAAACAATGATTTATTTGCACTTTTATTAATAAATATATAACAATTAATGTGCAAACACATTATTTATATATATCTCGATATTGTTTATAACTTATATTAATGCAGGAACGTTCTAACCCTCAGAAACAACCTTTATAAAAAGATATAAGCAATATCGTGATTATACACAATTGTTTATAATAATAAACAATAGCTAGACGTAAATAGAAAACATACATAATTGTAGAAATTTATTTTCGTAAAACATATACAATAAAATCACAAAAATTATAAATAAATAGTTATTTAAACAGTAAAATAATACAAATAAAAACATTTACTGTATAAATGAAAATTGCACAGAAAATACAGAAGTCTTATAAGCTATTTTACAATTAGGAGAATAAATTTATCTATAGTGAAGCATTTGAGATCTTTATACAATTTTTAAAAAAATAAGTTTCAAATTTGATTTATAAAAAGCTACATAGGCACATATTTTCAAAAACACTAAGATCTGCCATAAAAGAACGTTCGAGTTTTCATATTTAAATTGGTCTAAAGTGGCAGTACTTTTAGATATGATACAATATTATTTATATATAAACCCTAACTTAAATATTTAAGCTGCAAAATATTAAAAAACGGTCCAAATTTGTGGAAATAAATACATTTCTAACTTAAATATTCACTATAAGTTGAAATAAAATAATTAAGTACGTTTTTTTATGATTATCTATTATTACTAATTAGGTGAAATCTATTTAAAGCACATTTTAAAATCAAAATGGCACCTAAAAAGTGTGATTTGATGAAATTATACAAGTACGGTTACTTTAGATATATCAGTCATAGATATTAGTATAAATATTGAGCAAAAGAAGATGAACTTAGGTCTAAATTTAAAATTCTGGATAAATAATCACAATGTTATGGAATGTATTCGTTTAAAAGTGGAATAAATATTAGGAAATATCAAATCATTTGATATCATTCGAGTAAAACCCTAAAAATATGGCTTAATTAAGTTTAAAATCTAATCTCATGAAGTTAGCTGCTCTAGCAAGAACTAAATCTAAACATTTGACAATTTTTTAATAAGTACGGAGTTTTAACATCGAGTTTGAGTATTATAAAAAATATGTTTGTACAGTTTCAGTCGATAAAAAACTAATTAAAACTATATTTTATAGATTGGCGGCAAACACTGTCAAACTGAAGTTTCAGCGTTAGCGTCTTTTCTGAAAGTATTAGGCCACACATTAGAACCTTGCATTTAAATTACATGCATATAAAGCTATCAAATCCTAAAGATTGCAACTCTCACCTGTTTATCTAATGATTAAAATCAAGAAAACAGTCATTCTTTTATAGGATAGTCCCAACACCATCTAAATTTATTAGTTGATAGTTAAAATATTATTTCTTAAATTAATTAAAGTACTTACTCAGTATCCAAATGTAATTGTTGTTGCGAATGCATTAGAGACACTCCAGGAGGCATTAGGGGGCTGGGTGAGCCTCGGGCGCTCCCACCACACAAAGACCCCATCGCTGATCCCATCCGGGAGCTGGGGGCACCGCCCCGATACTCTGGAGGATTGTTAATGTCGTTCGTCACTACTAAAGGTGATGACGACATCATTCGCACCGGTAGCTGATGCGTGGGGTACGAAGTTGTACCACAATGATCTTCTTCAGCTATTAAAATCAAGAAATACGTTTAAATCACGAATTTATTCAATAGAAAACGATTGATTAGTAAAAAAAACAAAAACTAGTGGGACAAGTCACTTTTGTGCTCTAATGAGTACGTATACATCTTTAAAATACTGTATTGATTAAATAAGAAGCGATTTGGTCATGAGCCGTTTTGTCAATATAATAATATAATCAAATAAGTAAATAAACTAAAAACTAATAGGATATGCTCTAACGAGTCTGCAATTCAATTAAAAAAATTGGTATTCATTAAATATGAAGCTCATTTGTTATGGGTTGCTTTTATAATAGCATGTAAGCAATTAAAATAGCATATTAGTAGTAAACTGATAGGACATGTCACTCTTGTGGTCCAAGCATTTGTTTT
The DNA here is from genome assembly GCA_018344505.1 of Nebria ingens riversi. Classification (NCBI taxonomy): domain Eukaryota; kingdom Metazoa; phylum Arthropoda; class Insecta; order Coleoptera; family Carabidae; genus Nebria; species Nebria ingens. The sequence goes on from JADQWA010000207.1 coordinate 337,426, forward strand.
TAATATAAAAATAACTTACCGGTGTATGGGAATAAATATTTATCGTTGATGTGATGTTTCTCGTCGGTTTCCGAGCAATGGTCACCATAATCATGGAAGTTATCACCCATTTTCGCGGCGTGATAATCACTCTTCATCAACTTCTGGACGTAATGCGGATCGGTGTTGAGGTAGTGTTGAGTGTTGACCATATATTGAGATTCCGTGTCGAGTGACTTGGGTAGATATGTTTCCGGTGTCATATCTGTCGGATTTGGCAAAGGATTCGGTGAATTCGTTTTGTGACAGTGGAGTTCGTTATCTGATGCGGTTTCAGCCGACCAACGACCAACTTCAGGCACTAAACGTTAAAATACATAACTAAAATCTATGTCACCACTCAATTTTCTTTATGAAGCTCTTACCAGTATTCGTAAGATAAGTCTCTGGTAATTGACTGGACCATCGTCCTGCGTACGGCTGGTGTATATTAGGAAATAATTGAGAATTCGTGACTATATTCAAGGCAGGAGGGGTTCCACACCTCGAAACCACATGTTCAGTGATATTCGGCAAATATCCGACCGTACTAACACCTGTATTTCGTACTCGATGATGGCTTTGATGATGCCTTCGATGATTAGTGCTAGTAGATTCTTCATCATCACTCGAATGGGACGAAGCTAGCTCTAAGGACCTACCTTCAGATCCATCCGAGTCGGTTTCACTGTCGGCTCGGCGTCGATCCGATTCTTCCAACACTAATCACAAATTAATAATAATCAGATTTATTTCTAACAAAACTAATACATTTCTAGGTATACTTATACTAATAATCAAGAGAGACCATAATTTAGTGTTATATGTGCTGTAACTTACCATCGCGGTGTCGGTGTAAGTACCCAGGCACATCACTTGTCGAATTGTAGTTACTGGTGCTGGTGGAGGTTGTGTTATGTCTTAAGTGGGTGTCGCTTCTGTAAGGACTTGATCCGGTCTTCGTGGTTGACCTAGAGGTCGTACTAGAAGTCGAAATACCCATGTGACGCCTTGAAGTTCCTTCGAAGCCGCTAGTTCCACTGTGGTACGCTAATGCTGAGCGCTAATCATAAAATAATATAAATATTACCAAATTTGTACAATTATTACTGCATTAATAATAATATTTAAATCATTTCTAACTTACTGATGACTGCATGTTGATGTTATGACTGCTAGTGCTTGCGCCGCCAATCACTGATGTTGATTCGAGTAAAGGAACTTTTTTCCCCATACAATACATAACAGATCTATATATGTAACGTTAATAAAATTTAGTATTAGTCGCCCCATTTTTACAAATAAATGCTTTTACCTGAGGAGGTTTTGTCGAACGCGCTGGTTTACGAAACAATAGCCCAAAATTGCGAATATCGCATGGATTAAAACAGCTAGCGATAGCAAATAGGTCAGAAGTGGTGAGTGGTCACTAGCCATAAGTAGTGCTAGTACCCACATCATCACTAACAACGGTAGTGATATCACTGATAACCATAACAATGTCCTAAGAGAATAAAAACATAAAATTAGTTCAACTTTCAGTCATACAATTTTGATCAAATTTTTAGGGTATATTTTAAATCCAAATCTATTAGGTTCCTCTTACCTTAAATTTCCAAAGCCCATGACGTGGTCCTTAAGTGTAAACGCTGCCCGGACCGAGAGTGCCAAAACAGCCAAATTCATAAACGCCATCGCGCACACAGGGCCTATCAAGCTCCAAACAACGCTTTCATACAACGACAACCAACAACTAGAAACAAAACCACAAATAAATCATTCATTTTGTTACATTACAACGGTTGTGTAAACTTACAAGTAATAGTTGCCGTATTGGTCAACGCGAGCGCCGACTGGTAAGCTGACAATGACCGCTGGTAGCACATAACCAACCGTGAAATAAAACGGCATTTGACCGTGGTTAATATCACGCATTTCAGTCAACATCCTATATAAATGAACAGCGTCGACCAAGTTCCATGAAAACGCGCATAGCCACAAATAATGTAAAGCGATTGCTACCAATTTACAAGGGAACTAAAACAGATTAAAACAATGTAGTACCGGGAGTTTTGGGGCTAGTTCTACAAAGATAAAAACCCACCATGTTTTGCACTAAAGTTTTGCGCGCTTTTAGGGCAACAAAATATAGAAATTGCGCTAGAAAAACGCATAGAACTAAGTTCTTATGGATGGTATTTGAGTTGGTTTGAAGACCACGAATTAAAACCAGAATTAACCAGGTGATTAGTAGTAGTGGTAACGAAACTGAGAAGCAACTATAACTAGACACATCTTCTAGTAAAGATGGTTCTGGAATATATTCTAAATCGATAATATCGACTAAGACAGCGAATGACGACAGATGATTACAAGTACAATTGATGATTATCGGTGAAAAATCCATCCAATTCTCATCGATTTCAGTTCGGCAACCCACCCTAGACCATTCTCCTTTCCTAAACGACACAATGCAACATTTTAAACCTCTAAATACACTAATAAAACCTAAAATCAATTAATTGAGTATAGGAACTAAATTAGAATTCCTAGATCGATTAAATATATATATATATATATATATATATATATATATATATATATATATATATATATATATATATATATATAAAAAATTAAAATAATTTAAAAAAAACACTTGGTTGAGTTTCACAACTATTGTGAAACTCAACAGCGTTTTTTTTAAATTATTTTAATTTTTCTTATTAATAAAATGTTTCACCAAACACCAACCACAACATCCTTAAGTGTTATATATATATATAAACTCACCCTCTCACAGTAGACCAATGGACGCATTGTGGATTAGATCTCTCGTTGAAGATCAATCGATCCGTATCCAACTCAATTTGAATCCGTATCGGTTGGGCCAACGGGATTCCAGTCAGGGATTTATACAACAGTTTTTTCGAGAGATCGTAATCGTTGCGGCGTTTTCTAGTGAGTGTTTCATCTCGTAGATACGCCGAGTTTTCATGTTTTTGATCTGGTGGGTCTAGATGTGTTTTTTTCACGATTTTCCTACGATTTTGGTCCAATGGAGGCTTTGTGATTGCTTCTACGTACTCAGGGACGAGAATACTAAGTGATATCACTGGTGACCCTAAAATCAAGCACAATTAACACTATTAAATAGAATCTTTATGATTATAGTGAGAAAACATACCTATACAAACGTCAATGCCCCATCTTCGAAGCACAGATTCGTCGTATTGCGCCGGGAGTAGTAATCCGGCTTGTTTGAACTGGGCGTAACTTATAATTGCACCAGAGTCGGATAAGGAATTTTTTGTTGTTAATTCACCTATTAAATTGTTTAAAATACAATAAAAGTATTCGAAAACGAGTGTGGTTTACAAGGAATTTAGTAGTTTTGTATGTTAAAAAGTATTTTGAACCTTATTGTATTAGTAACTGCATGCACATAGAGATCAATTGTATAAAGCATGTGTTGCGTTGTCGTAATACACATGAACAAATTATACATTTGTACAACATTTAGAAGATACTTACCAATTTCTAGAGGTTTAATTCCTAGAAGATTTAGCGGCACTAAAAATTTAGTATTTTTATCGAATTTAGTGTCGTCTTTTAAATAATTATTATATTTCGGGAACGAGATCACTGGGCTTGGTTTAACTAATGGCGACATCTCTAAGCCTGGTTTAAGAAACTCGGAGGTGTCAGGCAGTATTACACGTTCGGTTGTATACGTGTGGTCGCTCGGCAGATGCATCATATGATCAGGCTCGTAACCGAATAACGAAACTGCTGTCACCACATCTAACCCGAGAGCTGTGCACAAAATGTATATAATAATCGTTGAACATTGAACATTTATTTATATAAATTACCCATATTAGGCGCGACTATTTCGAATGGGTTCGTATAAGTGTCGCGTTGACTTTGAGCTAAAACCCCAATGTAACCATAAATAGCTAAAATCAAAGCTTCGCTGGAATCACCAGTCAATTCTTTGATTTTCTCCCATTGTTCCAAATATTTATCGCTCAAAACTATGCTGGATGATTGCACAATATTCTAACACAAAAAAAAACATCATTCAACATTATTAGGGTATGCAATCCAAGCGTGTTATATGTGTTGAATTAAATGACCATTTAATTTGTATATGAAAAAGGATAGGAAACATTAATATATTTTATTTCCTAGGTTATTTAGGGTACTTAATACATTAAGGCAGCAACTGCACCAATCCCCAACAAGAAAACCAATAAAGCATATGTTGAAAAGCAATAAATTTGTTAAATAGGATGAAACTCATTAGTATAAAATCATGTTAGAGAGTTATTTAGGGTAATAAAATCTGTTAGGGCACCTAGTAGACAAATCCCTGACAAAAAATGTAATAGTAGGACAACATTAAATAAAAATCAATATAAAACTCACCGAAATATAATCTTTATCTTGACTATGCGTTAAATTTAAACCAGCTTCTTTCGTTTCGTGTTTTAACAATTCCCGAATCAATTGTTCTGTGATCATCACATCGGCACCGTAAAGGTCTTTTGTTTGGTTCGTTGCATGGTACAAATCAGAGGCCATTTTGACCGCAACGTACGTATTTATCAACAACTCGCCCTTTTCTAACTGCGACAACTAAAAAACCAACAAGAAATTACTAAAAATAAACGTTTATTAACGCGATAATAACTAATACTTGTCGCCGAAGTTCTATAAAAAGTTCTGAAGTGCAATTGAATAAATCAGGTTTCTGCCACCCGCCCAATAAATTGTCACAAGACCGAGACGCTTTGCCGTGCGTCCCTTTCGGACACGATTCAATCCCAATTTCCCCAAATTTTGTCCTTTGCCACCAAATAAACCCAGCATGACTCCGAGGACAGCCATCGTAAACAACTGCGTACAGAATCATGAATATAGCAAGCGGTCTACGCGTGTATCACTTCGTTCTTACCTTCACAGCCGCGTAAGGTGATTTCGGCGTACGGATTAGGACATGAGTCACATTTTTGACCGATCACACCTGACCTACAACGGCATTGGCCCGTTTCTAGATCGCATTGAGGCGAGAAGGACCCGGTTGTGTAGCATTCGCACGGCAAACAAATATCTAGATTGAGTTTCGGGATTTTTAATTTTTTAAACGATGGGCGCCAGTGGTTTTCGTTGCATCGGCATTCGCCGGTGATTTTATCACAATCCGGATTGTAGCCGGAGTTTTGGTCACATTTACACGGTCCACAAACTGGGTAACCCCACCAGCCGCTTGGACACGGTTGGTCAAGCTTGTTTTCGCAATAAGTTCCTAAATATATTTGAAAATTAATTCTAGAACGTCCAGTTGCGAAAGTGTTTATAAAAATGTAGTGATTACCTGAATATTCCGTGTTGTTACATTTGCATTCGTAACCGCGTTGATTTAAAGTGTTTTGCACGCAAATACCTTGCGTTTCGCAAGGGCTAACGTCGCAAATCGATGTGCAAAGTGCCCCGACGTACCCTGAACGACATTCGCACCGACTATCACCCCATTTCCCTACACAATCAGCCGATTCTGGGCATTCAGCGGTACATTCGGTTTGTTCTGGACATCCATCTTGTACGTTTTCACGAACCTATCCATAAACAAATAAAACTCTATGTTTTCTTGCTATTTTCTTGATATAAGGCGTAAAAGTTGGGGCGTAAAGGTTGGGGGAGTAAAATAACTTACGGTTGGTCGATTCAAACTGCTTTGCTGGTTGCCAATTCTCACATCCTGGATACATCCTTCAAAATAGCTGTATCCCGCGTTTAAACTACTATAAGTCCCGTCTGGCCCTCCAATTAATATTTTCCCCATGTATAAACCCTGGATTTTGGGAGAGAACGGCACCACAATCATATATTGGCCATAATCCACATTCAGCCTTACTTCTGCGCCCAACCACATGATCTCTAAGTGATGCCAGAATCCGTCCGAAAGCGGTTTGGACGTTAAGTTCAAAGAGATGCCGTTGTATGAGTAATGAAGTAATCCTGATTTTAGCTACAAGAAAACAACGAGTTTAAGTCCTAAATTCAACGTTTTCTTTGACGTAGCACTTACTGCTACAACCGCAGAGCTGTTTTGTCCCACTTGAACCGACATTAAAAATGTATCGGCTTGCATTGTGCGGATTGACATCGCATTGAGCCATGGAAGCTGTATAGGGCGTAGTAAAGGGTTAAAACTTAGAGTACCATCCCCAGAAAACCTCCACGGTTGACTAATTACTAATAAATAATTAACCATTAATACAAGTTCTTAAATTTAAAAAAAAGTTGCGTTTCCACTTACAATCACTACAATCTTTACCGCCGAAACCCTGAGAACAATCACATTTATAAGTTGACCACCCCTCGCGACAACTCCCCCCATTCCGACACGGTTCCGAGTTGCAAAACTCTCGTTTCTCCGGACAGCCAGCCATTGTCCCATTATCCGCAACGAAGCTGTTCAAATCGACAAACTTATGGTCCACATACAAATCGCTGATGCACCCGTAATAATCCATATTCACGACTTGGAAACTGGATAAAATGCGAGGCAAACCACCGACTTGGAGAGGCCCTGTTAGGTCTAAAAATCGATGGCAGGTTTCTGTTAAACCAGCACAACGCGCCTCTAAGATTTGCTCGGTGTAATTCGCACAAGCCCATCGCCAACCAAGTTGCGAACCATGTTTTATCGCTAACGATGTATCACAATCATCCAACGATATTGTTGCTGTCTGTGAATTAATTAAAGACACCTTAGAGGATTGTACATAGAGTTGTTTTAATTTAAAAAGCGTATAAATTTGTTTATAACTCGAGTAAATTACCTTATTGTAGTAATGAACTGTAACAGTATGCCAGTTACCATCCGCAACTCCACCTGGGATTGACACTGAAGTTCTGGTGATGTTAGAGCCTAAAGAAAATGAAAATTGCACATCGGAATCGACGATTTCCAACGCGATAAAGTCATGTTTTTCATTGTATCGTCCATTGTACAGCAAAATACCGTTTGGATTTTGCGTAGCGAATCTAAACACACAAAAATAATCAGAAATCGTCCATGTTTTGGTGAGCGATTAGTTTACTTTAGGCGCAAATGAAGTCGATGTCTCTGACGCAAACTGGTAAACGTTAAAAACGATGATTTACTGAAACTTCTAGAACGAAGTTCACACAATGGTGTATAGTGTTCGTAGCCGCCGTTTGGGGAACAATCTTCGCAAATAAAACCCCCTTTCGCTAACGGGGTACACGTGGATCCACTTTTACAAATATCACGTTTACACGGATCTTGATTAATCACTATTTCGCAATTCACACCTACATATATATATATATATATATATATTAAAAAAAAACATCAATAAACACATGAGATCTATACGTAAAGCAGTGACGTCATCATACAAATAAATATAAATTGTTAACTTAAAAAAAAAAACACACTTACCAGTAAACCCAGGTAGACACCCACAACTGTAGCCACCTTCATTCCGGTAGCAAGTTCCGTTGTTTTTACACGGATTTGAGTAACACAAATTAACTTCTGTGTCGCATAAATAATGCTCGCGTGATCCTGTGAATCCGGCTGGACACCTACACGCGAATGTAGTCACAGGATAAATGGGACGAAACAAAACGGTGTCGCTGTGGATGAAGTCGGATGCGTTGCCAAACTTGAGAACGGTTAGGCATTCTTCGTAATTCAAACACGGTTCACGAACGCAGAGATTGTCGTCGAAAGGTAAAACCTAACGAGAAATGGTATATTAAATATTTGGACGAGTTGGTTGTTTGGTATATGAGCACCTGTACGGTTGCTAACCGAGCTAAAATTGCTCGATTTAAGTAAACTCGTTCTTGTAAGAATTGTGGATTGTAGTATTCTTCTCTGGACACATCGGGGCGCCGTGCAGAAAAACTAACGTTTAATATTTTCGCGTTTACATCCGTATCGTCTTGGATACTAAACACGAATATATTCTCTTTGGGGCATGGAATAATCGCGGCTAAACCGTCGATAAAGAAACTTAATAGCGGGGACATGAACGCTTCTTTCGTCATGTAATTAAGGCGCACTGTTATCGAATTGAACAGCATTTCTTCTGTTATCAATCTATTAATAAACAAAAGCAGCTTTATAATCCTCAGCTTTGCTCCAATTTATATTAGTTTTACCCCCAAATTGCAACAAAATATTAAAATAAATCAACATATTGTACTAATATTTAAGATTATTAACAATAAAACAAATTGTAGAGTGGTTTATGCTTAATTTAATACTCGGAGAAGACAAATAAACCAAATGTTACCTGACAGTGAGTTGCATGAGAGCTTTAACATCGTTGACGCCATCAGTAACGCTGACTTCCATCGACGCGATCTTTGGTACATTTGTGTTCAATTGTGGGGACAGTAATAACTCCCCGGAAGTTTCATTCAACGCGACCAGATGTGCATTGTTTCCCGATAAAATCCGGTACTTTAAACGGTCTGAAATGTCCGCGTCGAACGCTGGAATGCGGCCGATTGTTCCCGTTGGGAAACAATCACGAAAATTATTAAACATCACATGAAAATCCTTTAAAACTGGAGCGTTATCGTTGATATCAGTAACAATAACTTCGACGTGAACATCGCTGCGCAATGGCGGACTTGCGGCGCGGATCACTAAATCGTAGCGTTTCCGCGGGGATTCATAATCGAGTTCGGTCATTGTTAAGAGTTCAGCGTTGTCAGATCCTGGACGGGTAACTAAAGAAAAACTGTTTGAATCGTCGCCACCGATTATTGAATACTGGATGATTGCATTGACTCCTTCGTCAGGATCATCTGCGTGGATTTGACCCACGGTTGAGCCTTTGGGACTGTTTTCTGGGATGTAAAGAACGATTTTATCGGTCGCGAACGCTGGAGGAGAATCGTTAATATCTTCGATTCGAATCAATACAGGAACTTCGCTACTCAACGCAGGTGTTCCTCGATCAATCGCGATTGCTTGTAATTTGTACATTGCAACCGATTCTCTGTCTAGACCTTTGTTGGTCCGGATTACCCCACTAGTTGGGTCAATCACGAATGTACCGTCGTCCGAGTCTTTGTCGCTTAGAACGTAACGAATTCGACCGTTTAGACCGATATCTTGGTCGGTTGCAGACACCTGAACCACTGATGTACCTTGGGACAACAATAAAAAACTTAAAGAATTTACAGCGATTATCTCAAAAACTGTTGAGTAATTAAATAAAGTAAAACTTACCAATTAAAGCATCTTCTAAGATGCTCCCTGAATAAGATTGTTGCTTAAAAGTAGGATAATTATCATTTACATCAGTGACAGATAATTCTATGTCCGTAGTATCTGATAACGGTGGATTACCCCCATCTTTAGCAGTAACTGTTAACAAATAACCACTAACAGACTCCCTATCAAGTGATTTAGTAGTTATAATCGCTCCCGTTTGCGAATTGATCGAAAACTCAGGCGTTTGATCCGAATTCAATGATAATTCATCGCCCAGCGAATAAGTGATTTGCGCATTAATTCCAACATCATTATCAGAGGCAGAAACTACTAAAACGGTGGTTCCAACCGGTGCGTCCTCGAACACCGAAGCGCTGTACGGTGCGTTTTCGAAAACCGGCGAGAAATTGTTCGCATCCGAAATATTTACATACACTGTGGCCGTGTCTTGGCGTCCACCCGAATCACTAGCTGTTACCGTTAAAATATAACGTTTTTCTTGTTTGTAATCCAATGGTTGAGCAACTGTTATCAAACCACGACCATTTTGTGACGTTATAGAGAATCGACCACGAGTATTGCCACCTGTTAGCTCATAATGCAACCTGTTCAACCAAGAGAAAATATTTTAAAACGGCCCTTTTACCCTTTTAAAATGTCTTTCTATAAACGGCTGCTTTGAGAGAGTCTGTTATGAAAACGACTGTTAAGCGAAGAGTTTTTTGGAATCCAGTTGTTAGAAATTCGGTTTTCAAAAACGATATATTTTATAAACTAATAACTTTAGAGACATTTTTACAAGAATAAAAGTTGTCTAAAATAGGATTTCACACTAAAAACACTTAAAATCCAAACCGGAAATGGCCTGAATTACTAGAAAATCGATTTGAACTTACCGCTGGTCTTCATCAGCATCGCTAGCAGTAACCGAGGCGACCGGCGTTCCTGGTTGGTCGTCCTCCGCTACAACAGCTTCATAAATCTTCGGTTCGAACACCGGATCATTGTCATTCACATCTTGAATTGACACAATTACACTAGCACTCGCTGACAATTGCGGATCGCCTTGATCTGTAGCGATCACCTAATCACAACAATAAAAAATAAATTCATAACGAAAGCAAATTGATTTATTATATAGATATACTTGAAAAATATATTTGGATTGATCCTCGCGATCAAGCTCTCTGGAAGTAATGATCCATCCGTTTTGCGGATCAACCGATAACGGAATATCATCCGTGGATCCTCCAGTCGAGTCTCTTGGCGCTAACGAGTACCGGATATCCGAATTAAGGCCCTCATCGGCGTCATACGCTTGTACCCGAACGATACTATATCCAACCGGGACGGATTCAGAAACGGATTCTTGGAACAACGAAGTGTAAAACCTGGGTGTGTTATCATTTACATCTTTCACATTTATTAATAATTGAGTTGTGTTTGATCGGGAAGGACTACCGCCATCTTGGGCTCTGATAACGAGTCGATAACTTCGTAACGTTTCGTAATCTAATGGTTTGACTAGTGAGACGTCTCCAGTTAAACTATCGATTGAAAATTGTGATTGGGTGTTCCCGCCGATTAAAGCGTATCGGATTGCAGCGTTGTTCCCTTGATCAGCGTCTGTAGCTTTAACGTGAGCAATCACTGGATTTTCAGCCCAATTAGCGTCTTCGTTCACGTTAACAGTGTACGTCCGTTCAGTGAATTGTGGGTAATTATCGTTGTCGTCTAAAATATGGACGATCACAGTCGCGGATGATGATCTACGCGTGCTTTGAGGACTAGCTTGATCAGAAGCTTGGATGATCAAAGTGTACACTTCAGTTACTTCGCGATCGAGTAGAGTACGGGTGGTTATTAAACCGGATCGAGAATCGACACGGAACGCTTGGTTATCCGATTCGATGGAGGACATACCGCCGCCGCTGACACTTTGTAAGGTGTATTCTACTTCGGCATTTTTACCGACATCTTGGTCGCTGGCTTTTAATGTTATGACTGTTGTACCGATGCTTACGCCTTCGCGTACGCTGGAATCGTATTCGTTCATCTCGAAAACGGGACCGTGATCGTTGGCGTCGATCACGTAGATTTGTAATGTTGTGGTGCCGGATCGAGGCGGAAAACTATCGTCCACGGCCGTCACTCGGAAGTAATGAACGTCTAGAAGTTCCCGATCTAGTTTTACTTTTGTTTGTATGGTGCCCATTTTTGGATCAATATCAAACATTCCTTGAGTGCGAGAATCTAGAAGATATTTATAATTCAGACTCCATTCCACTTCTTAAGCAACAAACATCACTTATAACTAACACAGACTTATCTTAGGATGTCATTTATATTTGTGATTAAGTAATTTTGCGAATAAAATAAGTTAAAACAATTATTAGATTATTAATGACTAAAATTCGTTTTCCAGACTTACCTAATAAACTCGTCATATGATACGTAACCGGACTATTCTCCGGATCCCTAGCTTTAACTGTAGTCACAACAACTCCCGGATCGCACTCCTCCAAAACACTAGCCGTATAGAGTGCCTGCTCAAAAAACGGACTCTGGTTCCGCAATTCCCTCCTAACCCTACGCCCAATATCCGTATCGTTAAACTCCTGATGATGATAAACAATCTTCAACCGATGCTCCGAATCCAACACCTTCGAATCGTCACACCTCGTACTAAAAGTAACAATCACCTTCCACACCGGCTCAGTAATACAAGTATCTCGACTTGCTACCAAATCGCCTTGCGATCGTTCGATCACAAATCTCTGATCGGAGATTTCCAGGAAGCTAACCGCGCATTGTTGCGCGATCGTTTTGGGTAGAAACGCCGTGATTGAGTTAATAAACTGGGATTTTTTCAAACAGATTTGGTTCCATTTGTCAGTGGTAGGAATGGCGAATGATGCAAATGTTTCGGACACCCATTGGCGAGCCTCGGCGATGCGTGTGCGCGTTGGTTTATCAGCGTTCGTAATGAAGTTGTTCAAATTTCGTTTAGATCTCCGTTTGAAACCAAATTCCGATGAGTTTTGCTCGTAAAATGGGTCATAAGTCTTCTGTGCTCCGTAACTTTTAGATCGTATAATGTCTTGCCCCCAATTTGACCCCCAAACAAAATGATCTAGAGCTGGATCGGATACTAGAGTCTGTATATGCTTAGATTTTGGATTAGTCGAGGTGAATATTTCATACTTCAGGTTTGATTTGTTAAAATGTCGTAAGTTTGAACTGTCTTGCGGTAAATTTGATTCTGAAGTCGGTTTTTCATATTCTGAAGCTAAAAACTCATCTGGATTTTCATCCAGAATTCCTAAATTTTGGAAATTGATTATATCGCTGCCAAATTTCGTTTCTAAATTAGGTTCTAATTGTGAGGTTATTTTATCTGTTTTTATTCGAAAATCCTGGAATTTAGATCCTTTCGGGTCTTCCTGGACTATCCAGAAGCCATCCTGGTTTGAGGAATGTGGAAAATAAACTTTTTCCACAAATCCATTCGAAACTATCTGGAAACTTTTCGATTGGACATCTCTTCTTGGAGAAAAATGCCGTTTTTTATTCGAAATAAATGGAAATGTATATACATTTGGAGATTCACTGGAAATGCTACGCCTTCGACGTTTTTCCTCCATAAGATGAGCATCTTTCCAATCTTCTTGCCGAACCCCACAATTTTCTCCAACTATTAATAGCCTTAACGGTAAACTATAATATTCTATGTCCCGTAATCGATTTGAAGTCGAGTCGATATATAAAGTAAATAAATTTGGGTAGTATAACCCATCGCAGTTTAGATTTTCACGCAAAAACACCTCGCCAGTCCTCGGTTCGACAAAGATTAACGTAGTTACGAATGGAGCGGATCGTTTCAAGTTGATTTTATACTCTCGATCGGATCCCAGTTTATAAACAGACGAATTAAATATCAAATCGCCACCCAACTGATCCTCGGTCACGATCAGTAAATAAGAATCGATTTGATTGAAATAAAATAATATAAATAATAAAATTGATTGATTAAGCATTGATTTGGACATTTTTAATCATTATTTATATGATGACTTCGTTGTTTTGGGTAAGGGTGGCTTCATTTTTTGCCTAGAACAAAATTTGGACGTGTATACTACCCGCAAAATAAATAACAGTAGTTTGTGGAGCGGGGCTATATTACACGTTGATTCGAATCTCTAGATCAATCATACACCGATTTACATTACAAAGAAAGCTAGCGACATTTCTTTTGATGTGAAAGAAATACATAGCGTTTATAAAGCTCTTTAGAATAATGGATTGAAATTAGTACTAAATATGTATTTTCCCAGAATTCTTTTGAATATTTAATTATAATCACGCGATGTTTTTGAACAATAAAATTATTTAACTGTACCTATTTCAAATTATATTTGCAAATCGGTAAACCATATTTAAATTTTTATTTAAAGTTAATAATATAATAAAAGTTGTTGCTTAAATATTTTAAACAATTTTAGTTGTTGGCCCCTACCTAAAGCTGATTTTAGTACGCTACTGTTCAACTATTTTATTACATTTATTATAAAAATTAATAAACAATTTAAAAAAATATGATATATTCATTTAACAATTTTAAAATATCGTTATAAGGTTGAAAATCGATATAAAAGTGTGTAAATTTTAAATTTAGACATGTCAAAATTTAAAATTTATCTATTTTAAATAAAAAGACAATCGCTTGGAAGCGAAATTAGTCCTTATTTGCCAAGACGTTAGATACCATTTCCCTATAAATTTTTAATTTCTTAGGTTACATTCCTAAAGCAGGTGGCTATTAAATACAGTCCAGGTAGAAAGTAAAATTACATTTTTCGACCTTTTTCTCGAATAAATTACTATAATTATAGCGCTTTGTCTAGAGAATTTTTAAATATAACGTACAAAAAATATCTAAACAATTTTCTCTTTAGCGTTAAGGACTAAATTAGGAAACTGCCCCAATGTAATTCAACAAATAACAATATATTTCTAACGTGAAATTACTATAATGAACTTATTCGAGCGTTAACTAACTTATCTCGATATAAAATCGATTTTAACTGAAAACAATAACATTTTTGATACTTCTGCTCCGAGAAGCATGCAAGGGATGCATGAGTCATGTTACCAATAAAATATTAGAAGGTTTTTGATTAATTACTAGGGTTTCGTCTGGACATTTAATTAGTTCAGATTTGTATGGTAACCTATACAATTTAAACATAATTTCGGAATTTTGTACAAACAAATAATATGTACAATTAAACCATGTTTTACCAAAAATGTATCAACAATACAGAATGGGGTGTAACAACAATAAAAAATTATATCTATACGCTTGCAATAAATTATTTAATACACCGGAATTATGCACTATTTACCCAAATAAAAATAGAATCGCTTGCATATTTTTTAAAATAGTAATAATCTAGTTTTTAATAGACTGTACCTTGAAAGTGCATTGACTTCTACGAACTTTAAACAATAAAATATCAAACAAAACTCACCGAAACTCAGTAATCCTAGTTGATAATCGATTTAACTTAATTTAAACTCACTAAATATAATTTAAATAACTTACTACACTTATTAAAACACTAGAAACTCGTTAGCTTTCATCACATACAAAATATTAGTCGGCCATTATGACGCACAGGTACACTCGGCTCTAACCAGGATTCTTCGGTTCTTTTCGGGCATTTAAACGCTTGCATTGGCGTACATTTATTTATTTTTGGAAGGGGGGGATAAACTTTATATAAAAACTAACGTTTATATTAATAAAAATGATTTGATTTAAGTAATATTAACGAGTTATTTAATTTCTAATTAAATAGATGAGAAATAGGGTTATATAATCAATTTTATTTATAAATCTAGCTGTTTACAGTAGTTATAATTTACAAAATTGTATATAATAGTTCAAATATTTATTTCATGTTTTATTCTTCATTTTATTAACAAAATATGTTGTATTTTATTTGAATATGTTAAAAAATCTAAATTAAATATTTTTAATTACGACAAATTAAATTTAGATCGGCAATAAAATATAGCTGCTAGTTTCCTTGAATTAAATTCTAGGATTCTTCTTTCAGTGGTAACACTGTTTCCGTTAGGCGCAATTTTTTGGCACTTCATTTAGCAACCATTTTATACTTTAAATAATTAAAAATTTATCCACTAGCACCAACTATTTTATAGTAAATAAAAAACCTACCTAAACATCCCTAAAAATTATCATTATCCTACAGTCTTTACGTAAAAGTTTAATTATGTATTAAATTTGATGAATTAGTAAATTTTCGGTCTTACCTTTGGTGTTTTAATCTTGCAACAAAATTAAAATTGATATAAAAAACAAATAAATAATAAAATTATTTTTTTACGTACATAAATATATTTTTTAGTTATAAACCAAAATCCCTAGATGTATAACTAGCTAACTTTATAATATAGTACTGTTTAAATTTGATTGAGCATATTTTATAGAGTTTAGTCGAAATCTAGTGATTTTATTGACTTGAAATTAGTTACAAAATCCCTAAATTGACCTTGACACAAAATCGTAACTAATTTCAAGATGCAGAAAATTCAAACGTATCTCTTCTTTTCGTGGTGGTTAAATCTTTAAGTTCGCAATTTTGCTAAGTTCCTAATCTCAATTTATAAAAAATAAATATATAAATGGGGAAAACTGCGATTTGTTGTTTATATATATATAAAGCAGTGGTTCCCAACTTTCCACGAAATAAGTTGAGAGTACGTCCGGTAATATCACGTTTGTTTAACAAAATAAATTCATTTGTAATCTTAAAATTGGAATGATGTGTCTAAAACTCTTAATTGTTGCTTAAAACTAATTTATAAATGACACCGAAACCGACTAATAAAGTTGTTAATCCGGATCGGAGTGAGTCCGAACTACTCGGACCCGAATCTTCCGCTGCGTTCAGAGTGTTCGCTTGCGATTTGTTGCCAGAGAGGTGATCGCATAAATGTTTACGCACGAATTTAAAGAATGACTCAATAATATTGGCAGGTGTAGGTTCTTTGCACTTTTCAAGTTCATCCACAATACATTTTTGCAATGCGATAAAGTCCCTTTTCATTTAAAGAAAATAACATCATACATTGTTACCAACTATAGCCGAAAACAATAATACTTACTCGCACTTTTCTTTGTCGATGACCAACAAAGGAATACTATCAACAGTTGGTATTTCAGTCGAGATATTTTTCGCTAAAATCGTTTGATTCGCACACGCTTGCATACCAGTTTGGTGTTCTGTTAAACAATCGACGCCTCCTTCAGCGATAAACACTAAAAAACGATTGAAAAATTAATAAACACCCTAAAATATATTCATTCTCATTTAGACGTACTCGCAATTCGGTCTCCATCTTTATAACATAAAAAGTCCGTAATAGAAATGGTCAAATCAACCAATAACTTTTTGCTGACTTTTTCTTCGTCTTCTAAGCACGGATCAACCGATTTCAGAAACTCTTTTACGCATTCAATAACTACAGGTGTTTTTCGACAATACTTGCCGAAAACTGAGTCTAAATCACCTTTAAAAAAAAAAACATAAGCTTTATATGTTGCCGGGAATACATGTCATAGAGTTATCAAGCGTTAATAATCATTTTTTATAGTAAAATTGTGAACAATTCTATAAAAACATTAAAAAACGACGTCCTTTTACCTAAAGTAGAATATATCAATGTATAGACATTATAACACTATTGATTCGCATCTCTAGATCACTTATTTAATTACAAGGTTTTCTTGCGGCGACTTATATATTAAATAACAAAACGGCAATAAATATGCGTGGCACGCAAATAAGGATTCCTATTAATTATATTTGCATTAAAAAATAAATTATACCTGTCGGTTTCGCATCTTCAATTTCTTGTTGGAGTTCAGTTACATTTACTTGCGACTTGACGCATTCTTCTAACTTATCTTTGGCTTTCTAAGAAGAACAAGATTAAAATTAAAATAAACTACCCACTGAAAGGCGATAAAACATATTTGTTTCCAACTTCCAACTCAGTCCAGGAAATACTTACGATTGCTGTTTCATAAGCAGTGTCACTATTGGAGACTTTTTTACATTTGTCCTTAAGGGTTTTCTGGACGTCTTCGACGGCGTTCTCCGGGATTTTACCCGCGAATTCATCGGGTATATGCGCGGCCAACTTCGAAATATCATCATTCGCATTGCTACCGCTATCAATATTAGCAAACGCACAACCTAAGAACAACAACAAAAATATTTCTATCTAATAATGTATTTTAATCATTATACATGTAGAAAATTGGCTAAGCATTTTTTTGTGATATAACAATAGTTTGTAATCGCAGATTAGCATAATCTGTGTTTTAAATTGTCAAAATGTCCTTGTCCTAATAATATAATCAGAGCTATAGATAATATCGACTTTTTTGCGTAAATTCATGACTAATACACTATGAAAATGAATTAAATTTAGGTTGTAAAATAAACTAAATTACGCCAACTTCAAGCGATATTTTTGTGAATAAGATCGTGATTTCTTTAGGTGTCTAATCCCCTCAGTTGGGCTTATGTAAACGTGGTGTGATAGAATAAGGATGTTTACAAATTGGGGTTGGGCATCCTGTTGTTAATAAATAAAAACTTCCTACTTTTATGTGCCTCATCATATAACTGAGTTTAAACACATGATTTATTATCAATCATGCGGAATGATTATGCATTTCGTGAATCATTACAATCATGTGCAGATTACACAGAAATATGAATCATATTTAGAATATAAAGGAATGTTATTTGTTGTATTTTTCGAAGTTGTGAACCCTGCTTTAGTGCGGGAAGTATTACACGTATAAATTTTAATCTTTGGATCAAAATCATAACAATAAACAATCGTTTTGTTATTTCATTGACGTCATTAATAATTTGAAGGTCTAAATCAATTTATTATTAGCAATCACGACAAATTTGACTTTAATCCCAATATTTTAGTTATTATTGACATGGTTAGATTAAAATACATTTTTTTAAATGAAAAAAATGCATCAAATACTCTGAACTTTAAAAAATGTTATTCTATTAAAGACCAAAGCATGTCTAGATAATGTAGTATTGCTTCATTCGTATCAAAGGTGATTTTTTGCACGTTAAAAAGCATATTTCCAATTTGATTAAGATATTTTGTTGTTGTTATAAAAGTTACAAAATAAGCTAAAATTGATATATTTTCCGCTGATCGAGTTGTTTTCGTATTTTAATCATGTTTGGGTTATACATGAACCGAAAAATGATGTTTATTCGATCAATAAACAAAAATATTTATTCGTTTTATTAAATTAATTCCAAAACATAAACAGCGTTTTTCAATAAATAAATATATATATATATATATATATATATATATAATATGTTTGGTAGCCACTGGTATATTACATAAACTATTGAATTTTGAACAGTTCTTGAAGACTGAATAATAATCAACCTTTGAATTTAAGATATGATAATGACGCTTGCGTTTGAACCTTGATCAACTACAATCTTTTTAAGGCTATCATTATTTTCTATTAGTTTTAGACAAATAAAACGCTGAAGCTTACTTAGAAAATATATTAAAATCCCTCATATTTAATCGCACAATCTATCGATTTGTATATCAATCTGCTCTAGTATTAGAAATATTTAAATGGGGAGTGAATTTATCGCAAAATCAACAAGTTTTAAACATGATACAACCCAAGGTCATTTGTTCGTGGACTCATGACCGCCCTATGACCTTATGAACTGAAATTATTTAATAATATTCCTAAATGTTAATTTTTAATTCAATTACTTTTGAACAATTATTTATTAACGGGATGAATCAATAAATATATTAATTAATAACATTGTTTATCGCAAATTGCTCTTTGGAGAGTGATATATTAAATTTCAGATCCACTTCCTCTAAGTTGCATAGGCAACTGTTTAGTAATTTTATCAATTACGCCCCTAGAATTTTATGATTATTTATTTATAGAAATAAGCGATGTTTTTATTGTATTTAAACAAAACCTTGAGCGTTTATAAACCGATAGTTAAAAGACTTATTAAAATTAAATAAAAATAACTTGCGAATGACGTAGATTAACTTATACCTGAAGCCATAAAAAAATATGGGCAAAAAATAGAAGCACAAATTAATTTAGAATATTTTAAAAGTCAAAGTTAGACGAAAAAAATTGATTAGTCGAATATCTTAAATTCGTTCACAATTATATGGATCAATTATGTTTATAAATGTTACTTATTATTTCTGATTTGATATATAAGTGTGGAATATATCATATATTTCAAATATATCAAAATAAATAAATTTGAGTAGATTTCCGATAATTGCTTTATCGGAAAACCACTTCAGAATATTTTTGATTAATATCAGTGATGAAACATGCATTTCAAATAAATATTTGGTAAACAATTTACACGAATCGATAATCAAATACAAACATCCATTATTAAAATTCAACAAAGAAATACACGATTTGAATGACATAAATGAAAATTTGAACTACTTTCACTAGAAATAATAGTTCAATGCACAAATAATTTTCACTCTCAACATATATAACTGTTGCGCAGCAACGCTATAATAATAACAACAATAATAATAAACAAAGATCTACTCACCAATCAACAATAACGGCGCTAAATAAACCCACTGCATTATATTTAATTTTATTTACACGATTTTATAACGATGCTACAAAAGTTCTACTTAAAAACTTACAGTACCTCAACCAACCAACGTCAAAACTAAACTGAAGTCAGCTGAGTGAGTTTACGAAAATATAATAAAATGGCGTCGTATGTAGCGTCAAGGTTGCCACTTGTAGTAAAAACATATTTTGTATAGGTTGTGAACTCTTTTATCAATGTCTGTGGTCTAAACATTAGAAAACTAATAAGTAAAACATACAACACTTATAAAAAGAAATTTTATTTAGTACAAATACATTCGTAATTATTTACATTCTTCATGGAAAGGATCTAAAGTTCTAAGATCTCTCCAGGTAGGTGGTAGATTTCCATGCAAATGATTGCCACATCTTTTGCACGGGTCACTAAATAGAGTGACGAAACTGTGCAGCCATGTCATAAACGATTTGACCGCCAACTCGGGCATTGTTGGCGAGAAAAAATGCAGCATTGCCGCGTGCGAGTTTTCTGTAACTTTCCGGAATACTTTATGTCGCGATTCCGTCCACAAGTCCCATGATTCCCCGTAACCCTTGACCACAACCCATTCAATCATCAAACCCTTAAACGCGACGACCGCTTTAAGGATTCTGCCTAAAGATAATTGCAAAATCGGATTCGGGACAAAGGGACGCGAAGTAGTTACGGTCATATCAGGAAATAATCGATCAATTGATGTTATTATGCTATCAATTACCTAAAACGATAGATATTATTGCCAGTAAATGTGGATCATTATGTGTATTACCTCAGGAGGAACATTATGTATGCTGGTTTGTGTTCTGCGTCTTTTACCGCTGCTAGATGAAATGTACGATCTTTTGAGTGAGTTTTGCGACAGTAGGGAAGTAGCTAGACTGCTATATTCATGTATTTTATCCGTCCATTTGTAGCTATTAACTAGTTGACTGTATAACGCTTGTCGTTCTTGTGTGGTTTCCTGACTTAAGTATGCGGTGTTTCCGAGTGGAAATGGACCTGGGGGAGGCGTTAAATTTGCTACAGATTGTTCGACATCTCGCAAATCGTTGTTTACTATCGTTAACAGTTCTTGTAATTCGATAATAAATTTGTTTTCTTTGCCTTCCTCGCCATGGTCCGCTCGTAAACCGTTACTTAATGATTGGAACACACAACCGACATTTGATCGTAATACTTTTATTGAGTTTAAAGCTGTAAATAATGGATCCATTATTTAAATAAACAACTCGAGGTGTTGTTTTTGATGACAGTTCAATGCTTAAACAAGGCCACTATCATTTAGATTTAGTGTTCTCAACGTAAGAAAATTTTAATGGAAATTCCGCTTTTATTTCTTATTTATTTTTATATTAATAAATATTGAGGATTATTTTGTATAAATAAAAAAATTAAAACATGTTTTTCAATATTTATTATAAAAAAAAATTTGTACACGTAAAAATACACAATTGTAAAAAAGTTCTTAGTTTCTAATTATTTATTACATCAATTTAAAAAAAATCTTAAAACTATTTACTTAAATATATTTTTTTTACATAATACACTATACATTCTAATGTAAACAAAATAAAGTCACATATATCAGTGTTCCCACGCATCGCAAAGAAAGATGACCAATCACTCAACAAAAATTCCTAAAATTAGAACGTCGACAATGTATATTACTAAATTTAATTAAATCTAGTAATCAAATTCCATCATTGCAGATTAATCAGCGTTTTCTTAACAACAACAAATTAAGTCGAAAGAAATCACTAAATCCTTTATTTAGGTTCCTTTTGGCACAATGCTACCAATATAAAAAGTCAATTTTACTTAATATTTTAATTCGTACAATTTTAATAGTTTATAATTCGGTTAATAGTACCAGCTTGATATCAAATAAGTAACTAAATCAGTACGTTTTTCTAATATTGAAGTCAAGTTAGTTCTATTGGACGAATTTTGGGTCAAATTTGACTTAAAGTAGTTGAGATCTTCAATTATTTAATAAATATTTTAAATGAATTAATAAATAAATGAAAATGTTTGGCAGTGGCGGGGGACCGAAATATTCTATGAATTTTGTACCATAAATCTAAAATTTTGAAAATGTCAATTTCATTTTGGTCCCAAACGTGTTTTTGCTACAAAAATAAAACATTGCTCATTTTATTAACCGATCTAGGAGTAGTAATAGCAACTGAGCACCGTTTTATTTTCTAAGGCAAAAAAACACTGAATTTTCGGAATTTTATACGAAAATAATAATGATTGAGTAAAGGCACGTTTACATCAAACAAAATAATCTTATTTAAACATCCTAATTAAGATATTTTCAAACAGTTTCAAACTCATTTTGTTACCAATACAAAACTTCAAAATGTGTTGACGCTTTGAATTAAAAAAAAAAACTGTTTAAAACAAATCTAAGGATATTTCGTCCTATAAATACTGCTTTTGGTGGGTTGAAATCCGTCGTATTTGTTGGTACTTCTGAGTTATAAGTACAGCTTAAGACTTAAACTTAATTAACGCCAATTTCGAAATTACTTATAAAAATTTCAAAATAGTTATAATACTTAACTAAGCTTAAGTGATAAGCTGAAGTTTAAACATCAGTTTTAGTACATATAATTATTGCTTATCATAAACATAGAAACGTTCACAAAATAAACTGTACAATTTAAAGTCAGTAAAAAATAAAAAACTACCAAAAAAACAAATTGAAAATAGTTTATTTACATTATTAGCTGCCAGTAGATATATTTGTTTTAAAATTTTAAACAATTGGCATCGCTTTTATAGCTTATAAAACCAACCGGTTCTAAATTAGAGATTAGATTTGTATTTAAACTAACCGAGAAAGTTGTCAGGAGTTTTGGAACAAGTCATAACCATTTTAAAGTGATCCAAAAGTCGTAATCATGACTTTTGGGGCAACTTAAATACTTACAAGAATTATTCAAATGTTACTAGAAATAAAATTGGAGTAATTTGGAGTAATTTAAATAAAAATAAATGCAATTTAGATGGTCCAAAACACATGAATGTCCCTGTGGAAGAATGAAATACAAATCGATGACTGATTTGTGACCGGCAGGTCGAAATTCGTCCGAAATGTTATGAAAATATTTTTTTTAACTCTAGAGTAATAATCAAAATGCTCTTCTGGCAAAAATCACATTTTAGGGCTCCTAAAATTATAAATTGGAACCGTATTTTTTCAATATTGAAAAAACAAAGCTTTTATGTACAGTTTTGCATATTACATAAATTAAACAATTTTTGCATACATTTTAGTTTAAAAAACGCATAAAAACATTGTTACTTGTCTAATAAACATTTACTCACATGTAACGTTTCTGTTATATTGCAGAAACGTAACATGTGCTTGTCAATTAAGACATTTGTTGCTACATATAAATCTAGACAATTTCCTTTCGCGTTATGTCTCTATGATATTACATATATGGTGCAATATTTACTGAGTTACACTATCAAAATATATGATATAGTAACACTGTAAGTATTGTAATTGTTATATAAATATGAATTCGTATATAAATGTAAAATAATAATAATTTAGAACCTGTTAAATGGAAATAATATTATGTATAAATCGTGATTTTATAGAGTGGCCCCTAATAAATATATACATAATAATATCTATGCAAAAATTGTTTAAAATCTCATTTAAATCGGATTTAATTAAATCTTAAGCAATAATTCAACCGTTTTATGATTCGAACTATTCGTTTTTGATCAAGTACGCCGTTTTTCGACGACTTGGCGTATGTAACTGATATATTTTACTCGTAAAGTCCTCATCTAATTCTAAAATCGACTTATTGCGTTTCCCGCTCGGCGTAACCTTATCATACCCTAACAACTCCATATCATCATCAACCAACTCCATTTCGATTTTGATCTGGCCTGTAGCCTCATACATAGTATCAGTCACCTATACAATTGGGAATGACTTATTTTCGATTTCAGAAAGAAAAAAAACGCATACAGAATTTAAAAATAATTGTTTTAATCACTAACCTCGATATCAAAGCCGCATTCTTCTTCGCTGGCTCCATTCACGTCAACGTACTCATATTTGTCATTATCCGTTCGATCTTCCACTTCTACGTCGCTGGTGTCCTCCTCTTCTTCAGTATCTGCGCTTGAATCCCCGTAACCATCTTCCGGATCTGATCGGCAATTGTACTTCAACTCCCCCCGTTCTAGCGATTCCAAGTGATCCGGATTGATCATCGCTTTTCGGATCGCTATCGGGTCTTTGCGTGACCACTTTTGCACCTAACGAATGTTAAATTCGGAATGAAAACTACATTTAAGGCCTTAGTACCTTATTTTGAACGTAAATACATTTAGTAGCATTTGGCGACAACGCAAACATTTAGCGGCGACATTAAATGTGTGTACTAAATATATTTATGATACAATTAGGATTTTTGAACAACTTTCGTTACAAAACGAACCTCTTCGTCCATTTTACTAATTTTATCTGGATTCATCGCCCACAGACACCCTTTGCGTTGGGCTCCACTAATGGCTGGCTTTTCGATTTTTTCGAAACATTTATTTAAAGATAAATTGTGACGAACCGAATTTTTCCAGCCGTTAGGAGCAGTTTTGAAGTATGGAAAGTGTTCGCTATAGAAAAACAATTTTAGTATATATATATTAAATAGTTTTTAAAATATATGCCGCTGTTTTTTAAACAAATAACAAGTATCAAAAGGATTCTAATTGTTTTATACAAGTTTGGACGTAACACCTAATTAGTTTAATATAGACAACGCGTCGGTGCGTCCATAAATGTTTCGTGTGTAAAGTGTTAAAAATATACAGTTTTTTAAGTGTTTTGTGCCTTTAAAATGCTCCAGAACTCTAGAAGGGATCAAAATAATCTTCTAGGCATGAATTTGTAAGTGGAAATTATCTTATTACATTGAAGACTTAGACATAGGCGTCTTCTAATTTATTTTACTTCAGGGTTATCTTAGAAGTAAAAAAAAGAAGTTAATACTGGCTCGGAACTAACGTTAGCTAGAGATATAGATAGATGTTTTTATTGGCAACACTGCTGATGTATTGTCGTTTTCGTATTTATGTTTGCATTAAACTTTTGATGTATTTAGAGTAACTTACCACATAAAATTATAAATCTCTGACACAGGTAGACTTCCGGTTCGACTATTTTTTAAAGCCATCGCAATCAAGCAACTATAACTATACGCAGGTTTCGGATAAAGTTTCTCGTCGTCCAAATGATTAAAATGCCTATTATTATTAAACTGTTGCTTGCGTCCGTGACTCAAAACGCGCACTTGCCCGTTAAATCCACCGTTGGTAACACTGATTTGTTTTTGGAACGCACTTTTGATGTTTAGAACACTTTTTTGATCGCGTACCAAACTTCGGTTGAGCGTGCTGGGCGAGCTAATTTTAATTGTTTTCCGTATCGGTTGTTTCCGGTCGAATTCTTTTTTGATTTCCGTTTTCACCTCTTTGCATACGGAAGAGAACGCAAGGTTCTTCCCGGCGGGTTTCGGCGTTAATGCTGCGGGTGTTTTCGTCGGAACGGTCACTAAAGTCAACGGCATCACCGAGTTCGGATTGACCATGATTGCCGCGGCTTCCGAACCGATGAAATCAATATTGAAATTCGAGTTTGAGTGGTTCGAGTTCGATGTGAACCACATGTTTAGGTCGGATGGGTTGTCGTCCATGTCCAGCGGTGGCAAATCAGTGAAATTGTAACTGGCGAAATCGTTGTGACCACCGAGAACGGTGTCGATTTCGGACTTTATGTCCAAATCTAACATCTCTTGAAAAGACAGCGAATCGCTGGCGCTCAATAACATATCCATTGTTGTCGGCGACGGACATACATTTACAGCCGACTAAATTCAAATTTAAACATTTACCAACCAACAAACGATTAAAACATACAGAAATTCAGCTTCCAAATTAATTTTAAATATTCCCACACTATCAGTAAACAAATCACGCATGCGCACATTTGAATCTCAATCAATCAATCAAAACGCCGTGTTTACAATTTAATCTTTTTTAAAATATAAACTTTAAAGGTAAACACAATTCTAAAGGATATAAACAATGAAATCTGTATTTATTTTATTATAAAACACCATAAAAACATTATTTTATAAGCATAAATATGATTATATCTTCCATTTCACTCAGGTTAACAAAAGTGAACGTATGTCTGCGTTAGTCCATACGGATTTAACCTTGAGATTTTTTATGGACGTCTTATTCCCGCCATGTCAGTAAATTAATTATTTTTAATAACAATCATAATGTAATTCGTTTAATAGAAGGGCAAAATCAATTAAAATTGATTGTAATATATTATTTAGGGGCTGAACATTGGATTTGGGGCTGATTTGGTGCGAAATATAACCTATAAATCTAAATAATTCTTGAAATTGTTGTAAAACTAATAACAATAGTTATAAATAATTGATTCATTGTTGATTATTTATTATATATAGTTGGAAAATGATGTTTTAAAGACTTGTTAACAAAAGAGCGGGATGGACGGATCCATTATGGGTGATGTCAAATGATTGAAAAAATAACAAGTGGAATAAACCCGATTTCTAACTTAAAATCACTGAAAAATCACACATAAAAATTACCAAAATACTTACATAATAATTATTCGTACGTAAACCTTGATGCCCGCTAGAATATTCCTCTAAATCCAACATAAATGCAGATTTTGTACACAAACACTGTCACACACAACCCAACTGAAATGTGCCTAGCTTGTGCTGCCTATACGAAAACTAATTCAAATTGCGAGCACTCCATTGGTCGATTTCAAATCGAAACTCTTCGCGCCGCGCTCTAATTGGTCAAACTTTGACAGAAGATAGACGTTGTTTACATGCAAACAATAGGCCGCATGGCGACTGTTGATATACAATAAAATAAACTCGATTTACGCCAGATTTAAACGATATTTCAGCTACTTATGCACACCAAACTCATTAAAACACTTATGAGAAGCGATTTTAAAAGATTTCATGTAATATTACACTGTATGTTGTAATATTAAGCGTTACATTTGTAACGTGAGTCTGGTTTCGTTTTTACCGGGAACTTGAGACCCGTGTAAACTGTCATGGCGTTCGCGGTTCATACAAATTATTTCAAAAATCTATTCACGACGATTTATACCGCGTAAGCTTTAACTTTCATCATCAATCGTCATCAAATCGCATTATCTATCTGTAAAATATTCGGGAATCGCGAATTCGCTCGTTTTTAAATAATTTTTATCAGTTTCTTTTGACTAGCAATATGGCGTCACATCCACCTAGTAATACGAAATTATTTTCGAAATTACTTAAACGGATTTCTACGCTGATATAACTCAAAGATCTAACATTTTGGCCGTTGAAACTTATAAAAATGAGTTCAAAATATACAAAATCCAGTTTAACAGCCATTTCTATTACGTCCAGACTATGTTTTAATCAATATTTAACGGAGTTATATATTAAAAATTACTCGTTTTTTTACGGAGTATATTAGTGAAAATAATTCAGTTTTGGAGACAAATGTAAGTTTAAAACATAATGGAATGTTGTTTATGGTATAAAACATAAAAATACTTGAAAATTGATTTTATGGAATAGTCCATTTTAGATTTAAAGCGGCGGCAGATGAAAATATTTAAAAATTCTTCTATAGTATTGAGGCTTTTAGAACCTTAGGTTTTTAGTAGATTTGACAATATGTTTACAGTAAAATTCATATTATTACATTTTTTAAACAAATTCATTTAAAAAAATTATTAATATTTTTTATAATTAATCATTTTACTAGTGTACTTTTGATATTTTGGTTAAAAAAAAAATGTTTTCAAAAATAAATACAATACCAAAACGAAAATTTCGCTTTTTTTTGCTGTAGTATAGCTTCTGCTACTTCCGTTTTCTGGTACATAAGCTGAAATTTAGATTAAAACATTTGGTTTTAACCGAAAAATACTTCTTTATTTTGATTTTTTTTTACAATTTTTTGTTTTTATATTTTGATTATTATTTTCGAATTTGATGATTGTTGTTTTGAAATTCTGAAACACAAGTTATAGTTTTAGGGTCATTTTCAATATTTTCTTTATGAAAATCATGAAAATAGTACGTGTTAGTAAGAAAACAGCTCAGATTTTAGTTTAGCAACAAAAATTTCATGAATATTTGCTTTGATTCGCCCCGCATATAATTAGCAAGTTAATGCATAAAAAATATTTACAGATTTTTGCACGTGTTTGTATAGTTACTTAACAACAATAATAATATTTATTTATCTATATTAGCAAGATATTTTACGTAAATAAACGCAAATTCAACAAAAACGAAACGTATGACTTGGACAAATTACGTCAGTAATCACCAAATTCTAAAACCTAATTACTTAAGTTTCACATGATAATTATTCGCGATTTTTACGTTAAATGATAAACAATAGATTAAACTTTAAGTATTACCTGTTTTTGTTGAACATATATTGATAATTTGTTGTAATTT
This sequence comes from Nebria ingens riversi, assembly GCA_018344505.1. Taxonomy (NCBI): domain Eukaryota; kingdom Metazoa; phylum Arthropoda; class Insecta; order Coleoptera; family Carabidae; genus Nebria; species Nebria ingens. Next base: position 366,042 of record JADQWA010000207.1, read on the forward strand.
CTGCTAAAAATGCAAAGGGGACCACACAACACGCCCAAGCCAAGCGTCACCGAAAATTCAATGTTACCAAATCAACATAAATAAAATAAAAATGCACAAATCATCAATGTTACCAGAATAAATCGTTATAAATCTATTTAATTCACAATAATCAATCAATTTCTAGTCGTTTATATCAGTGTTACTTATAAATATTTAGTTTATTTACGAAATATGTTAAAATATCAGTTGAACAGCTGACTATGACATTTAGCACTTGTCGCTTCAGAAAATATTTTAATTTTCAAAACTTACATTGATTAACAATTATTTATTATTAGTAAATGATTGATTTGTCTATATTTGAGAAGTTAATACTAAACCTTATAATAAGTAAGTTACTTGAAAGTCATATTTAAATTGGGAACACTTCTGTGTGCAAACAAAATATTTTAGTTCGATTTTATTAACTTAAATAAACTTTTATTTATATCAATTACATTTTATTTGTTCTAAGTATTTAATTTATAGCTAAATTGTACAAAAACCTAATAAGATTTAGCGCATTTATTCAAATTCAAACACGTTAGACAATGTTGCCACCACAAGACGAATTAATCATGTATTTAACGGCGTTATAACAGTTTTTTTTTATTATGATTTAATAAATGTAACTTCAAATGTGATTGAATACCGAAAGTTTTATTACAAACCGAACATTTTAATGGTTTGTTGTGATCTTTAACATTATCCACATTGGTTTGCGGTGTAGTTTCTTCTATAAGTTGGCAACTTGCAAAGGAAACGGCAGTAGATTCATTTATGTAAAACTCCATAAGTTCGATTGGTTCTTGTTTGAATATCGGTGGATTATCGAGCAAATCCTGCGTCTGTATATCGATTTGATTGATAATATCCTTTGTATCCACTAGTTTGATATGATTTTGATCGATTTTTGACGAAATTACAGCATCAGTTGCACCAAACTGTTCGATTATATCCATAGGGTTTACCAACCGGATATGTGGTTCAGCGCATGCATTTGAATCCGTTTTAGATTGTTTTGTAAATATTTTATCGACATTTTGATTTGCCTTTGAGTGTTTGTGATTTAGGTATTTTTTTCGTAATTCATCAAAATGTGTTTTACGTTTTTTCGTTAAAGTTCTCTTTTTTAATTTAGGTAAATCTGTTAACTGATGAGGTTTATAACTGACTGGAACAAGCAAATCATTATCGGGCACACAATTCATCAAACTGTTGTTCGCGGCGATCAAGTTTGATGAACTTTTGGAGAAATTTGAAAGATTTTGATTAGAATTTGGTAAGTTTGACGTTGTTATTATGTTTTTTATACGGTTTTGTGATTTTCCGGATTTGTTTAAGCTATTTAGTTTACTTGGAATATTCAACATTGTATTTATTTTATCCCGTTTGTTATTTGATATAATCGATCCTAAATTTGAATCAATCGTTAAGTTTTGTATTAAATTTGGATTTAGTATTGATACATGTGAAGTTGGTTGCAAATTGGTTTTATTATGTGTCAATTCTGATTTATTAAGCGTCTTATTTGAATTAAGAATTGGTGTATTTTGTGTCAAATATTGTTTTAAAATTTCTGAACACAAGTGTTTTGGTGAGTTTGTTTTATTTACTAAGCTCTTATCTGGTGGATCTGGTTGTTGTGTGAGTTTGATCACTTGCTCCCCGCCATTTTCTTCCATATATGGCGATAAATACTGTTGCTTCATCAAACACGATTGTCGAAAATTATACGCGTTTCGCAATGTAAAACTACACGCGACGCAAATAAATAATTGTATTCTTGGCGTCAACGGTTTCTGAAAACATATTTAAACACATTTAGACTTATCAGTTGGCAACATTGGCACGCACCAACTTACTAAATCGTAAACGCAATAGTTTATTTTGTCCAAAAACGTAGTACCATCCACATCTTTGTTAGATAAAGCTTGATACTCCAATTTCGATTCCAAACATATGCAACAACACTCAGATAAGTTGAATAATTTAACTTTTTTCGCTTTATCTTTCAAAGGCACCAACAATTTATTCGGTACTCCACCATATTCTTTGTTTTTTACTTTACTCAACAATAATTTTGAGTCGATATACTGCATAGATTCGTTGTTAATTGCATTATTTGGGAAAATATGTGGGTATATATTTTGATTTCGAACTATTATAGTATCCAATTGCCGACTTAAATCTAAATCGAACTGTTGTGAGATTTTAGTTAGTTAATTTGCTAATAGGGCGGCGTAATTTGATTTGAATCGCTTACACTGAAATGATCTTCACAACAAACTAAGTTTTGTTGTGATAGTTTGTAGCTCATATCGCAGTTGATTGCGCGGAACCATTTTTCGCGTATTTTTATATCTTGTGGTACGTTTACGAATCGTTTATTAGAGTTTGGTTTAGAAATATTGTTGCAATTTGGAATAAAACATGAGGTTTTCTTCATGTTGGATTTATCCTCTGAATTTTGTGGGTTTTCATTGACAAGGTGCGCTTTATAAGGGTACTTTTCGAATTTATAAGAGTTAGATTGGGCATTGCAATTATTTGCAGATAAAATTTTGGATTTTGGCGATTTAGGGATCGTTATACTTTGTTTAGTAATTTTTGGAGGATTATTAGTTGATTGTTGAGTAATTTCAGATGTTTTAACAATATTAACTTTAGGTTTCAATATGGAATAGAGAATGTTAATTTTTGGAGGATTAATTTCAGATATTTGAGGTTTTTGAGCAACACGAATTTGTAGAGGCTCATTTTTGTCAGCATGCAAATTTTCCTATAATTATTTTTATAAATCATTAAACAATTAATAGTAGATGTGCGTTATTTTAACCATTTTATATGTTGGCCATGCAACCCGATTATCTCGGTTAATTCGCATTTTAACCCTTACCGGTTTGTCGATATTCGTACAAGGCAAACGCAACGAAGGTACCGCATTTCTGGTCAAAATTCGTCGCGAAAGCGCCCACGGGTATGCTACCCATAAAATAGAACCCTGTTTTAAAAACTTCCACAGAAATAAGTAAGGTTATTTACCTGCATGAAAGTAATCGTCGGTTTTGAAATGCAAAAAACAAACGAACGTATTATCAGATGCATTATTCGTTTTAAGTTTAATTTCCCATGCTCTTCGACAGTCGATCTTTTCAGTTTTTCCGAAATGATTGACCATCAGAACATTTCGTAATCCCCGTTTTGGGAATCGATGCAACTTAACGCGATTATCTTTATAATATTGTGAAGCGCAGTCAGGCACACAGCACCTACCGCGAACACAAAATCGTTTTTGTTTCGCTGTTTCCATTTTTTAAATCAACTTTTTTATAATGGACAAAACACCAAAAACTTACTTAGACTCATTCATTACATCGCCGCTACAGCCAACTACACTGATTTTTTATCTTTTAATAATAAACTAAATTTAAACTAAAAACGAATTAAAAATAGCATTTATACGTATTTTAATTGCTTTAAATAATTTTATTTTTATTTAAATGTCAAGAGTTGTTAAATTAAAATTGCATATAGTAAACCTGGCTTCTACTATGGGCATTGTTGTCAACGTAATAATACAAAATTATTATTGTTTAAAATTCGAATTATGTCAAATGTTATTTAAATTAGTCTGAATTGTTTTTGCTACTATGTCCGGTCCTGCTTTTTAATATATATAAAAAAAAAGAACGTTGTTGTTGATTGGAGGTTTTTTTTAACCCTATCTATACTAGCAACTATCAAAATAAAAATACCCTTCAGCGTGAGATCTTATGTACAAGACAGTTCTAGATAAATTGAGATAAATGAACAATTGTACATTGGAAATAGATATATTTAATCTTATCGTGTATTGATTGCTTTGTGCATATATATCAGTAATTATACTTATTGACAATAATGATTTTTTTAAGATCCTTTATCAGTATAAAATAATGTATGCCGATAAAAAAATGACGAGAAATATTTGTTATAAGTGTAGTTGACCCTGCCCCAAGCATATTGTCATTTTTGAATGTCAACGGGAAAAGTGAATGTATTACTTTCACATATTTTAAGTTCAGTTCAACGAAAATCGTGTACGTGTACAGTGCAATGGATGAAAAACTGCAAACAGATTTAGCTCTACACGGGCAATCACATTTGGCGCAATATTGGGAAGATTTATCGAAAGATGAACAAGACAATTTGGTTAAAAATATCAAGACAATCAATTTGGAGGAAGTCGTATCGTATTTTACTAAAGCGAACGCATCCCTAAATGAAGACGTCGAGAAACTGGATGATCGCATGCAACCGATGCCATCCAACCTATGCGGCTCCCTAACCGAAACAGACGCATCCCTCATCAAAGAATACAAACTGGAAGGCTTGAAACGGATTTCCGAAAATGAAGTCGGTGTTTTACTGATGGCTGGCGGTCAAGGGACTCGCCTGGGCGTCTCCTACCCGAAAGGAATGTACAACGTTGGTTTATTATCAAAGAAATCATTATTTCAAATCCAAGCTGAACGAATCCGAAGATTGCAACAAGTTGCCTACGATATTACATCCAAAACCGGCGTAATAACTTGGTATATTATGACAAGCGCTCACACTATCACCCCAACGAAAGATTATCTGGCGGAAAACAACTATTTCGGTCTTAAAAGTGAAAATATCGTGTTTTTCGAACAAGGAAAACTACCTTGTTTTGATTTTGAAGGTAAAATCTTGTTGGCGGACAAACACGAAGTCGCACGGGCGCCCGACGGAAATGGCGGACTCTATCGGGCGTTACGTGAACATAAGATAATAATTGATATGGAAAAACGCGGGGTGAAATATCTACACGCGCATAGCGTCGATAATATTTTAGTCCAAGTCGCAGATCCTGTATTTATCGGTTATTGCATCGCGAAAAATGCGCAATGCGGGGCGAAAGTCGTGAAAAAAGTGTCGCCAACTGAAGCAGTTGGTGTCGTATGTAAGGTCGATGATTTATACCAAGTGGTTGAGTACAGCGAGATCACTCAGAAAACCGCTACACTTTGTGACGGCCAAGGGAATTTAGTTTTCTCTGCCGGTAATATTTGTAATCATTTTTTCACGACTAGTTTCCTGCGTGATGTTGCCTACAACCACGAACAAGGGCTCAAACTTCATGTGGCTCAAAAGAAAATCCCGTGTGTTAATAGTTTGGGGGAGAAAGTGAAGCCAACCGCGCCGAATGGGATCAAAATTGAGAAATTCGTTTTTGATGTGTTCCAGTACGCGGATATTTTCGTGACTTGGGAAGTACCGCGTAATATCGAATTTAGCGCGCTTAAGAACGCCGATGACGCCGGTAAAGATTGTCCATCCACTGCACGCGATGATTTATACGCTTTGCACAAACAATACGTTGAATTAGCGGGCGGTTTGGTCGAAGGTGACCAAATTGAAATTTCGCCGCTTTTATCCTACGCTGGCGAAGGTCTAGACGTCGTTGTTGCTGGTAAAACATTCGCATCACCTGTTTTATTGAAATCCAAGGATGAATAATACAAAAACTATTGCAATTGAATTTTATTAATATAATATTGATATTATGACCATATGCTTTTATGTTGACGCTATTATTTATGTTATATAACACATTTTTACATTGTTTATTCAAATATATATTACATATTTTAATTATTAATTTATGTTCTAACACTGCCATACTCCAATTGAACGCTCATAGCTATTTCGGCTTGAGATTTCAATCCAAATGTTTATTGGGAAGTGTGAATGAGCCTTAACCAGGTACGTGATTCTTAAATTTAGGATTGTAAATCATGCTTTTGACAGAACTGTCAAATCGAGTTTAAAATTTAACATAAATATATCGTTAAAGAACAAATGGTAAAGAAATGCCGAATATAATATGTAATTTTATATAAATGTTTATTTTAATTTGCTTAATTACCACAAAATGGAGTGAACAAAGAATATTAATTGGTTTACATGAGATATAAGTTCAGACTGAAATTTTTGATGGGAATTATGTATGTATTATTATAAAGTGAAATATATCTAATAGTTATTATTCTACAATTATCAAATAATGTTTGATTACAAAAATAGTATAACAGTCTTACAATAGTTATTACTTAAGCGTTAGCAACGGATGTAATCATTGTTTTATATATATCGATTCCTTTCACGAATACATCTTTATTGATATATTCATTGTGTTCGTGAACTAATATAGGTGATTTGTTCAACGGTGAAAATCCTAACGCAGGTATACCTACATTGCGAATAAATCGCATATCTGTTGCAGCCGGGCAAATAATCGGTTTTATTTGAATGTTTCTGAAAGCAAAATCATAATTTAAAACGTATTGTCCATTGTTGAATGTGTTTATTAACGTAGCTTACGATTTTTTAGCGCCCATTTTGAACGCTACCCAGAACGGATTTGTATCGTCGATACAAGTGGCGGGGACATGAGCTGACTTCACATCGAATTCTATGGAAACGGACGAGCCAGCTTCCTTACACCAATCATTCAACATTTGTTCGAATTTGACAATATCTACACTGACCGCGATCCTCAAATCAAAGGTAACACTTAGTTTTTCTGGTACTACATTGTTTTGAACGCCGCCCTATTGTTTACATTTAATTTCCGCCTTCAGAAACCTCCATATATGTATATATTAAACTTACGGCAACTTTTGTTAAATTTATTGATGTCACGTTTCCGAGCGCTTCTAATTGATCTTTAGGCGAGCCATTGCCCATTTTTGCTATTTCTTCCGCACGCAAATCCATAAATTTGTCGATAATGTAGCGGAGTTTTTGACCGGCTGTATCATTGAATAAAATCGAACCATGCCCGACTTGACCGTGACAATTTACATGTAATTCTGTCAAATGGTTTTTGTGTAAAATGTTAGTATATGATGCAGTTTAAAACATTTGTAACACTTACGCCATATAGTCTTTTCGCCATAAAACACAACGATTGGTTCCCCTGGTTCGGGCATCCCTTCATCTAAAGAGAATCCGATATTTAGATTTTTGAACTCGGCCGTTTTTACTAAAGTAGCCATTCCATCCGCTCCGCCGATTTCCTCATCTGAAATTCCAAACATAACAATTGTTGACTATTTCCGTTGCGAATTCACAAGTAGCGCTCGTTACCTGGCACAAACGTAATATGCAGGGTCCGTTTTAGTTTTATATTTTCGTGACGTAGTCGTCGAATCGCCTCTAAATACCAAATACCAACGCATTTCATGTCTTGGGCGCCACGAGCGTAAATATTACCTTCTTTATCTACATCAGCATCGAATGGTTTATGTGTCCAAAATTCCTATTTATATATTATATTACAAATCAAATCTACAAGAGGGTAGATTTTTAAGTTGGCAGCTACCAACTTTACCATACACTCGCATCATTAAATTTGATTACCAAATTCGTTAGGATCATAAATTAAATGTCCTCCAAAGTGAATTAAATCACGGAAATATATATTTACCTCGAAAACCGGTACAACATCCATATGACTGTTGAGCATGATTGCCGGCAATGCAGGTTCTTGACCCACCCATGATATTACAACAATCGGTTTGCCGGGCACAAAAGTAAAGACTTGAATTGGTAATTCGAGTTCTTTGCTCTGCCGCTTTAAATAATCAACGCATTTATCTATAGTATAGAGCGAAAGATTGTCAAGATGTGGTTTAAAGTTTAAGGCGATTGCATTTTAAAGTTGTATTTACCATAATTTAAGTTTGGATGCACTGATGGAATACGTAAATATTCCCGCAAGTTTTCGATTGCTGCTTCGTCGGAAAGTTTAGACATATTCACTATAGTACGTTCGCGACAACTATGCAGTTCGCTTTTGGAAATTGTTCCATTTTATAGCTTAGTAACGATTATTTATCTTATCCGTATGCTAAACCACAGAATAACATGTTTTTTAAAACAATTTATCTGTACTTAAAAACAAATAAACATCAAACCAAAAAATCGTAATTGTAACCAATTATATAATCAGTCTCAAAATAAACAATGGTTTTTTAAAAGAAACGTAGATAATTTATTACACCAGATTAGAATCGGAATGACTCTTAAAATGCAAATGTCATATTATATTTATGTTCAAACAATTAAGTTTATAATATACATTTTAATTTCTAAGAAAAATTATTCAAAAGTTGTTTTTAAAATTATAAATTAATCACAGATATTTAAAATTAAACGAAAATGGTCAATTTAATCATATTTATTCAAGATTATATACAATAAAAACGGGAATTACAATTAGTAATTATATTATTTCGGCGCTAGCTACTAACGACGCCGACGACAACAAAACTGCTACTTGCTCAGCAGTCGGACAAGCGACCACTAAGCGGTCTTCAGCAGAGAAATTAGCAGTATTCAAAATTTGTTCCAAAAACACAAAACTGCTAACTACATTGTTCTGAAAATTAAATATTTTATTTAGTATATCAAACTTCTTCCTGCAATCTAACCATGTCTGTAATTCTATAAGGAGAATTAACGCTTATACAGTAACTTATTAGGGTTGAGAAATGCTTTTAAAATATGTTTATTACTTCCGGTATAGTTTAGTGTATATATTGATCAAAAAGTTTATAAAATTTAGATTCTCTTTATAGAATAACAAATTTGTTTTAAGTTGCGCTATATATGAATAATTTATATACTTTTATGGGTCGGAATAAAATAAATTCAGTCTCCTTATTGGCTAAATACAACTGCATAGACCGTTGTATTCCGGATAAACGAGTCTTAATATTCCGTTGCACTTCGTTTACAACAGCGCTAATCATTTCCGGCGAAGCGAATGTTTGTTTTTGTAAAACCTGATTTTTATTTGGACCAGCCGATTTCAATATTTGTTGAGCCTATCACAAAAAAAAGTCACATTATTTCAATTGTTACAATGTATCCTTTATTATATGTGTTCACCTTTTCGTTGAAATTATTTAAAGCACCAACCAAAATAGCGGTGCAATACTTAATGAATTCTTCGCACGATTGCTTCAATTGCCTGTCGACGTCTTTACGCGAATCCAACAGCATTTCTTTCACTTGCGGCGTGCCATCCAGTAAAAACTCCAACAACGCGTTGTTCGCATTAAACGAAAACAGTTGACCGCGATTTTGGATCAAACTATACGCGGCTAGTTTCACTTTACTGAAGTCTAAGCTCATTTCTTTCACGGTGAAATCCACTTGGAACGGAGCGATTTGCTCGCGTAGTATTAAGAGATGTTTGATTTGGAATAGTTCGCCATCGATTGGTGATTTCTGAGCGGATATTAATTGGGAAGCGGTTAAAACTGTTTTCACACAGATTGTTAGCGCTTCTTGGGAGAGGCCTTGGAATATCGGGCGATCGACGCATCGGTATAAGCGGGATAGACAGACGAGTGTGCGTTTAACAGTCGGATACCACATACCGTGTAAATCAGCTGGGGAATTGCCAGTACGTGATCGACTAAGAAATTTGATCAATTTTACATTTATACATCACTGCCTTGTAGTATCTTTCGCATACTTACTTCTGACTATGCTCTTCCGCTTGCGATTGTGCAATACTCTCCATCATTTCCAGCTTCTCTGGATACGCTAAATCGCCCGCAGCCGGATTATATTGCAACAAATCCGTTTGTAAATACACATTGGTCCGATACACCAATCGTTCTTGTATATCTTGTAATAATTGCCACAAAATACGACTGTACGCGTTTTCGTTGTCCACCAACGCCATATCACCGCGTAAAATATTACACAACTCAGCTAACGTCTCCATGTGGTTTATATGAACAATTAGCGGACGTAAATGATCGTACAGATGTGTGCATAAACGTTCCAAATACAACGATAAATGAATTGAAGGCGCCGTGAAGAAATGGTGAAACAATGACGACTCGTCTTGGCAAATGTGAAGCATGAAGGTGTTTCCGGAGCGGAATAACGTGCAATTATCACCTTTATTGGCGTCGACGAGTTGACGCATCGTGGTTACCATTGCCCCGTTCATTAATTGGAGTCGTTGCGATAAATAACTCTGTTCACAATCGGCTAAGAGTTGGTTGTAACTATGGGAAAACACACAAAGACGTTGCGGATAGATAGATATGTTTGAGTTTAGGCTTTAGTTACTTACTCTGTGTTGTCGGAGGCTCGTTTTTCGATCTGTTCGATTACTGGTCGAATTTTCGTCGCGACTGATTGGAATTTGCCGTAATATAGCGAAAACGCAACGTCTGATGTGACATTGTTTGATTGTTGGCTGTTATCGGTTTGTTTAGTGTTGGTGGACGCTAATGCTTGTTGCGATGCCGTTGTGAATATTTGGTTTACGTAGGTTTTTATTAAATAAATTACAGTGTATAAATGTTGTTTATATTTTACTAAATGTGTATACGACTCTTTATAGTTGTTCTATAAGGAATTATGCGAATTTTTATATGTTTGTGCCGCTCAATTATAATAATAAGTAACTTACATTTGTGGCCATATACTCCATGCATGTATCAATCTTCTCCAGCATTTCAAAGAAGCTCGGACTTGCAACAGTTAGTTTCGGCATCGTTAACGTTTGCGAAACTTGCGTTAACGACGTGAAATATTGCAATTTTTTAGTGATTTCATCGCTGGTTCGCTGCAAATTCGTCTGATCCACAAGTAACTGTTCGCTGATTTCGTTTAACGAGTTCGTTTTTGATAAAACGTCGCCGTACGACGTTGTTAATTTCGTCATCTCCTCCAACGCTAAATTCACCTAAAAATCCATTGAAAATATAGACAAAGCTACTAAAAAGATGTAATATAACTTTAGTTCTTTGACGCACATCGGATAAAACAGTTTGAGAATGTTTTTGTTGCGATTGTAACTGTTCGTAGTATCGTTTAACATGTTGATTATTTTCTTGCTCTAATTCGGCTTCGATTTTCGCGTACCATTGAAAGAAATCATGACTGGTTTCGATTTCGTCACCTTTAACGTGATCAATCGTTTTGTTATCACGTTTCGAGTCATCCTGATTACTTGCAACCTTAAAAATTATCAATGTTATGCCCTAAGTATACGATTTTGTAGGCTTATAAGTGAGAAAATATGTATTTATTATAGTAAATATTACTTTATAAGGTGTTAAATATGATTCGGTCACGAATTGGGATAGTTTATATAAAGCATCTAGCTGTTTTTCGGACAACGGAGCAATACAATCCGTTTGGGATTGCCAACGCGTTATTTTATCTTCCATTTCCAAACAATTTCAACCAGTATTCGCTAATTTAATAGTTTTAATTTACATTTTACACTTATGACATATAATACAAATATTTACATGACAGCTGTCACGAACATGTAAATGGCTACGTTTACATGGGTCAGTGGCATCTTAGGGTATTTTTGTGAACTAATTCCAATTTTATAATAATTAAATAAAAATTAAATTGACTCTAAATTATATTCCGATTAACCAACGGTTTAGTTTATAAAAAAATATGCTTTAATTCTATAAAATAGAATAAATTTAAAAAAAATTAACACTGGTGATCAAAATGGTTTTTTTTTTTTTGTTAATGATAGGGTAAAGTCTTATCGCCTCATGGTATAACTATACTTGTTATTTATAGTAGTGTTTAATTAAAAATTGTGTTTTTGTCTGGTTTTTAATGCAAATATCGTATTAGTTTGTAAATTAGCCATTAGTGGTTTTGAGTGTGAGTCAGGCTTCTATAGATCTGTCAACGTCAACGGTTAATTTAACTCTTAACCTAAAGCGATTTTCTGCGTTGCAATGACCGATTCCCAAGATTTATTTCACTCTGAAATCAACGAAGATGATTTGATCAATCAATTATTGAGCGAAGATCATCAAAATGCAGCCGCTTCAATGGAGCTACCCGTTGTGCAAACTAAACAAAATAGCGCGGACAAATTGCACAGCGAAAAACTGTCGCGATTCCCGTTAGCTAGGATAAAGAATTTGATGAAAATGGATCCGGATTTAAATCTAACGAGTTCTGAAGCTGTTTTTCTAATCGCTCGAGCCTCTGTGAGTAGTTTTATTAAATTTGTTTTTATTAAAGTGGATTATAAAGCCTAATAAAAAAATATGTCTGACACAATTATTGATTTAATTTTGACCTGAATGATTTTGTTTGGTGTAATTAGTTATTTTCTGTGTTAAGTAAGAGTGAAATGTTGCAGTAAAATCGTCTTGATTACGCTTTATAGTCCTCTTGTGTGATGAATAGTGTTTTGAAGTTTTATTCTGTAGGAATTGTTCTTGAAAAACTTATCGAAACAAACGTACGTGTATACAGCCAAAGCAAAGCGTAAAACGGTGCAAAAACGAGATGTTGATGCGGCAATTGAAAACGCGGATTCTTTGTGCTTTTTAGAAGGTGCTCTAGAGTAGACAATTCATTAACTAGTTAAGCTATCATTGTTAGAGTTAAGACTTTGTATTTAATTTAATTTGAAATAAATATTTTGATTACGTTTATACAATGATTGTGTTTTTATTTCGTGCATTACTATAATGTTAAACAAACAGTAAAGCGACGAACACATTTCATTTAATAATATTCGCTATACATTTACAATACTATAATGTTGGTAACTTGAGAAAAGGTGTGTTATGTGCGTAATAAAAATGTTTTTGTCCAAACTTATAAATAAATCGCTGTTTTTAGAATAGATTCTAACTAAAATAATTGATTTTATTTGTTTTTACCTATACAAATCGACTGAAAATGGGGAAAAACATTTCTATAGCGAGATTATTTATATATAGAAATAAGATGAATATGTAAAACAATTTTTAGGCCCTTATACTTGATGGTAATCCTTGCTACCATACACCAATGGAAAGAATAGGCTATTTAAAGTTTATAAAGCCGAAAATATATTGATTATATTTAAAAGAACCTCTACAAATGTAACTAATACGTATTGTAATATAATAAACCCTTTACTGACTTATTCTAACTTAATATTATGATTTTCAGCTTCAACCATAAGAAACTCAAGAATTCAAGACGGGACGATCTCTTAGGAAGCTTCTTCATCGGGCTGACCAACTCGAGTGCCCCCACAAGCTATGGAAATATTGCTGGTAACATGAAAGCATTAATATATGCTATAAATATTGTATAAATATACATTAATAATGCATTTGTACATATATTGCTTTATATTTATTAATAAAGTTCGAAATATATAAATGTTTTAGTATTTAAGTTAATTTATTTAAACATCACACCCCTTACGGATATGTGTGATGTACTGTAACAATTTGTATCAATAAAATAAAATATATATTAGCAAAAATCAATACTCTAAAAAAGATAGGTAAATAATATATTGGTTGGGCAACATGTTGTACACGAATGTTTGGTTTCGTTTTGAATGCCGCTAAGAAAAAATGTGCCATTCGCTTTGACTGACATCTTACAGTGAACATTGAACTGCATTATAGAGTCTTTATTTTGACGTCACATCAAAATTTTGGTTTCGTTTTGAATGCCGCCATTAAAAAATGTGCCATTCGCTTTGACTGACATCTTACGGTGAACATCGAACTGCATTATAGAGTATTTATTGTGACGTCACATAAATTTTGGTTTCATTTTGAATGCCGCCAAGAAAAAATGTGCCATTCGCTTTGACTGACATCTTACGGTGAACATTGAACTGCATTATAGAGTCTTTTTGGTGACGTCACATCTAATTTTGGTTTCATTTTGAATACCGCCAAAAAAATAGAGTCTTTTCTGTGACGTCATTTCGCGACCCTTTCCAATTCCTGTTACCTGGATACCAAATCGCTATTTTGCGTTTTTGAACTCAAAAACTGAAAAGTTTGAAGTGACGTCACTATATATAGAATTTTTTTTTATACTTTTTAGGGGCATTGTTACTAACTATTGCATTGTTTATTGTTCTTATATAGTTTAATGAATTAAAAGGCATCTTTTGTGTACATAATTAACGTACTTACACGTTGTATTGTTTAAATAAAACACTTTATTGTTTTTAAATGTTATATTTAATTGATTTTTGCTGTTACATACTATGTAAACAATTGTAAATTAATTTTTCTCAAATAAAACAATATAAATACTATAATAACTATTTATTTTCATTATTATTAATACATTTATCAACAAATATTATTAATATATACGGGAGGTGTTTATACACTGGTCGTCAATGACAATAATTCCACTTTTATTAATAAATATACAACAATATAAGTACAAATACATTCATAATAATATTTATAGCTTTTATAAATGTTCTTACTTACCCCACTTACAAATAACCCTTGTATATAAACAATATTTAAGACATAAACGATTTTTTTATTGTTATTATATTTACTGTAAGTTGGGAATAACAATGAATAATAATACCACTTCTTTTATAAGAACAAATAAGCAAATATTTATCTTTATATATATATATAAATAGTTTATATGCTTTTTAGAGGTATTATTGCTAACTATTGTATTGCTTATTGTTCGTATAATTAAAATTTGTTATTAATGTACTTAGCAAACAGTTTTAAAGAGAGCTTTCTTAAATAAAACAACATAAATACTATATTAACTATTTATTTCCACTATTATTAATACATTTATCAACAAATATGATTAATATATAGATGGTGTATTTAATTGAAATATATTGTTGCTATATTTCGGACATGTGGATAAAGTTGATTTGAAAAGATAATATAACAAATTAGAAAAAGGATTTCTGTAGGGCAAATATTTATAAATAAAATAATGAATATTTTATTTATAAATTAGTTTATTTTTAAACAATTAAATATACTTGCATTTATTTATTTCGGACATTTTATTACAAGCAAAAAAAGTAACAAACAAACGTATTATCAAATATTGAAAACATTTTTAAATATTTAAATAATCAGTTTAATAATAAAGCAAGTTATTAATTTATAATTTGAAATTAAGCTCTGTGAGCTGTACTTAAACAAACTGAATAATTATGAAATTATAATAAACAATATATGATTTGTTATCACAAGATTGTTAATATTAGGACTTAAATCATAAAAATTCGATATTTTGAGAATTTAATATATATAACACGTTAAACTAACAAGGAAATAGATAAAAATAAGTATCTAGGGACGAAATATAATTAATTTGTTCAATTTAGACCGTTTGCCAACGTAGTTAAAACATAAAATTTAATATTTAATAAGAAAATAGTCAATTTTGTTATAATATTAATTATTTTCAAAGTTGACAAAGCACAAATGAAGTTAGGAATAAGATAAGAAGTCCCTAGACACTAATTGAAACCGAATTCAATCATTTGTTTATGTTTAATTTAATTATTTCAATTAAAGCGGTCAAATTTTAAGAAATATAAAATTTAGAATGAACAAAGGAACATAATTATAAACACAAAATGTCCCTGTAACATAATAGGAAGTATTTAGCTAAATAATGAAAAAGAAAATGCTACTTTAACACTAAAATATTAATAAATAGCTACACTTACAGTTAAAAAAGCTTATGTTTAAAATTCAAATATTTTTAACCACAAAATTGTAGTGACTTATTTAAATAATTAAATTGAAGCAGTTTACGACAGTAAAACACAAGTTCAACCGATTTAATTCCTCAAGAATTAATATTTATTTAGAAACCCGAAATTAACTAACTTAAAATTGCCGCAGGAGATTTAAAAAATTAAAAAAACATAAAAATTAATAGTTATTTATTATTTAAAAGCGTTATTTTAAATGTTTCAACTGTTGTCACTACAATCATTGTAGGCTTCACAAAGATTTGAGTTAAAATTCTTACTTCTTACGTTTGTTCTTCTTACGCAAACGAGCCGCACTAGCTCCTCCTCCTTCTTGAGCAGGAGGTGTGGCTCCGGCAGCAGCGGACAAGTCTGATTGGCTGTAGAGGTTGTTTAGGAAACTCTCTAAGTCGGCTTCTCTTTCACTAATAAAAATTAATACCAAACATTTACTAGTCACCATTTAGTTTTTGCTACAATATATATGTGTAGGGTCACTAAATTTAGCGTGGCTTTATTTAAATAGCCTCCAAATCTAGTAATTTTTATGAGGATACTTAGTATGAGGTATATATTCTATATATCCATGTCTTAACGTTTATAAATAAAATGAGTGTTACCTAGCTGATCCACCGCTGCCTCCATTTTTTCCATGTCTTCTACCGTGGGTGGCGCCTGCGGCGCCACCCGATACTCCACCTCCGCCTGGATGGCCCCCTTGTTTACCCAAGACTATCCTGTATTGGACATTGTGACTATTGGGCCGTAAATGTTTGAGGTTTTTCCGCTGACATCCGGCCCATTCGGTAATGTCATACACTGCCCCATCCATGCAGGCATAATAATGCCAGAGGAACCCAAAATAAGAAGCTTCAGCCCAAATATCACCCTAAACAACAATAAACAATTACAACTGTATCTGTGAGGTGTGCGTGTTTGGAAGGGTGTTTGTTACCTCTTTTGCGGAATGGTGTATCCGACACTGTTGGCACATTCTTGCGGCGTAACAAGGTCGATCGACGCTAACGCGTCGATGTCTTTTCGTACAATTCGTACAACGAATTGTATTGGCCGCGTACTCCATTTTTTGATGAAGTTGCGATAGTAAATCGTTCAACTCGCTCCAAGCTTGCTCAACTTGATGAGACTCTGCCACCTTGCGGTCGTACGACTGTCTACGCTCCTAAAAACACCCACCAGAATAATACGTTTGCTTGAGAATACTTATAGTTAAGTTGAAGAACATATGAATTAAAAGTGATTTGTAATACTTACTGGTTCACCGATGATGTCGAAAGCATGCACTAGTATTTTAAATGCTTCTTCAGCACCTGGTTGCGGATTTTTATCTGGATGAACTAAAAATGCTTGTCGCTTATAATATCGTTTGATATCATCGTCTGTACAATCCGGCCGAACGCCCAAAATACTAAAATATATATATATATATATATATATATATATATATATATATATATATATATATATATATATATATATCAAATTTAGGACAAACTCTATAATATGTGTCTATAACCGATAGTGTTATATATAATACACAATTATTCTATAAGCGCTATAAATTTAAAAAGAATATACAATTTTGTATGTTTCTTACCTATAAGGATCTTTGCCCTTACAGGCTAATAATCTCTTCATTGCTTCTTCGCCTGTTGTCGGCATTGAAATATTATGCTCCAGACCGGAGTTTAGGAACTTTTGACCCTCGACTTTACTGTTTTTCCGTTCCTTTTCGCCCCTATTCCAAAATGCCCATCGCGTCTCTCCAAACGTTTTATCAATATAACTCGCGAACTTCGTAAATATTTTCACACGTTTCAACAGCGTCATTGTATTTTGTGACAGTGATTTTGAGTTGATTAAAATTGAATCCCATAATAGTTTACCGCTAAAAAATGAAAATAAAATTCAATATTTCGAGTTTCTAGCGGACATGATACTTTTGTGTCCTCACACTTACAGATCGCGTCCCAAATGTAAGCTCATCGTAAAAATATCTGATATTAAGTGAAATAACCACATAATAAAAGAAAATATTACTTTTGACCAGCGGCTGACGTAATGTTGCACATTACGTCCGAATAGACCTGGAAGTTTATCAAGTTAAATAGCGAGCAATTTTCGAAGTTTATTTGTTTTTATTACGTGACTTACCCAGTGCGGAATAATTGTCTTTTCGACGTATTCTTTGACTGCGTTTTGCACTTCCCGGTGGTTTTTCACTCGATGAACGATCAAATCGATTTTGTCGACCAGAATTCGATCGAATCTCTTTCGCTAATATTCCAAAAAACCTTTATTTTCAACACTATTCTTACGTATACCAGTTGATTAATAAATATTCATTAAAATGATTACACTGTTTTTTTGATTTAATCAAATGTAAACGTATACAAATTTATACAGTAATTTTTATATTGTTTATTATTTTATGCTTAAAATGTTCGGTGGGTGTGGGAGATTTTCAATATAGGTATTTTGAATAAAACATTTACAAACCTAATTTCAGAGGAAGATGAAGTCATCATTAATATTTACTACTAAAAAATAGAACTATTCATATTGTAAACGTACCTTTTTTGCTAGGATTTTTGTTGATTTTCTCATCGTTTTTCGAGTTATCATTGAATTCTTCAGATTCCGTCCATTGGCAGCCCAAACTGTTGTTATCGTGAAATGTTTTTTTTATCGGATTTTTAGTGATATTAGTCGGCGTGTTTTCGCTCTTAGTACCGTTGGTACCATTGCTATCTAATTTCTTATTGGGTTTTTTAATTTTAGCACCATTTGTACTACTATCATTTAAATCCGAATTCAAAAAATCATTTGATTGAATTACTTCGTTTACATCATCCAACGAAACCCACTTCCGGGACAAGTTAACCTTTTGATCCGATTGCGGTTTATCCGTATTCTTATGCCCGTTTACAGCTGTATTATCCGATGAATTCGTAGACGTCTGACGGTTAAGCGCGATTTTCGAGAATTTATCACTGTTTTTCCCCGACTTTTTATTCGTGGTTTGATTCTTGGATTTTGGTTCGACTTTATCGGGTTTTGGGAGTGTTTGGGCTGGGACTGATTTAGCTAACACGTCTGAGTAGGTAGGGCGCATGGGTCTGACTTCAGCGACTTGTTTTTGCTTTTTGATTGCGGTTTTATTGGTGGAAATCGGGAAATTTTTCGGAGAATACTCGTTTTGAATGCGTTCTTGATCGACTGGACTAAGCATTGGCTCGGCGACGATTTGTGGGCTGATTTGGGCCGGTTGGGAGTTTAATTCTTGTGGTTTTAAGAAATAATTTTGGGGATTTTGCGTCGGGACATTACCGAATGGGGAGTAAGTGCCGTTTTGGTTCGGGGCCCAATTCCCCATTAAATTCTCGATCAACGGAGTGCGGTTTTGAGTCGGTTGCAACGTTTGTTGCATTAGCAATTTATTTTTTAAAACTTCTTGATGGTTTTGTTGCTGCATCAAGACATTTTCCGCGAATAAACATGGGTCGTTCGTGTTGTTGGACGAAGTTTGAGTTTGTTGCATTTGTTGTTGTTGTAATTGTTGTAAATTCATTTCAGAATTAACAAACATAGCCCTATCACGATTTTCAGGGTAGCATTGCATATACATAGATAAATCTTGTTGATTTTGCACTAAATATTGCGGCGATTGTCCAGAACAAAACAATATTTTCCCCCCATGCAAATTTAAATGTTTTTCGTACGCATTATTCGAGATTTCGGGGACAAACATTTGATTTTGCGGAATATAATTATTATAAGAAACCGGAGGGGATACATAGCGATTGTTAGTGTCGTGTTGGTAAGCTAGAGAATCGGGATTGCGAGGGCTATAATGGGGAACGAATGGATTTTGTGGGATTGGATTGGGGTTCGCGTATTCGGACCAAATGTGCGGATCATTTGGTGTCGGCGGTGGCGTGAATCCAAGTTGTATATACTGACCGTCTGAATTTTGTAAATCAGCTGTCATGTTTCCGATCAACTGTTCAACAGTGTTTGAGCCCTTTTTCGTTTGATCACACATCTTGCACTGGACATTTACACTTGAATTTACGTTAAATCGCTAAATCCACGCACAGACACATGGATTTTTACGGTTCTAGGGTCCGTTTCAAAATTTTTATTTAAGGTTAAATTAGTTTGATTGTATCCTTGACGAAGTCAGAAGCAATTTTAGTGTTTCACTGTTACATTTACATCGGTTTTATAATAAATCGAGTCGTTTTCACTGTTTTATCTACTATTATTTGTTATTTTCGGATGTAAATATTATTATAACACGACGTCAGGCCATTTTGTATTTTAGGATATTTTGACAGTATAAAAAAAAATTGCTACGTTTACATTTTCCATGTAATCCATTGGCAACACTCGGTTATTAATACTAAATTTTACAAATTATAATTATTTGATACCTGTTTTTATAAACAAATGCGATTGACTGTTATTTAAGACTATATTAAACTATGATTGCGTTTATTATATATAATCAAAACTGGTATCATTTAATTATTTTTATCAAAATTGATAACAATATTTACTATAATTAGTTATGTAATGTAGTCAATAAACAATCATTAGCATTTATATTAAATGCAAGCTTGCATTTTATCAATTTAGTGCAAATAAACGAAATGTAAATAAATATATATTGCGAAACTATATAAATTAATAATGTACATTATTAATAGAACAAAATATTAATATGACAATGTTTATTAATTAGTTATTTTTTAGCTATGTAATAAAATTATTTATATAATAAAATGTAATGTGAATTATTTAACCTGAATTTTCGATTTAAATTAAGCGATTTGAAACGGGAATATAAACATATTCATGTGCCATTGGTCGTCATATGCGCTGAAAATCTGAACCGAAATTTCAAATACAAAATCCGTTTAACATAACGGTTTTCTCGGGGTTGGTCTCGGTTTCGTCTCGGTATATCTAATTTCTGTGATAAAAGTAATGTGTTCTCGGTTACAAAACAATCATTATTAAACATTCTAACCGTGTACAGCGAAATACAGTGACATTTTACGTAATTTCATTTAAAAATCAAACGGTCAAAGACATGGATAACCAATTTTCCCCCCATAAAACACCATCGAAGTTTTTAGGGAGTATTCGCGATGCTGTTTCGTGTAAAAATATGCAATCAAGTCCGTTTTACTGTTTGCCAAATCATGCGACACCCCCATCGAAATTCTCAAAGATTAAAAATCCGTTTGAAGCCGCGATCAACGAACGGTTACATTTGCATGTTTTCAGGTAACTAAATTGGTTTATAAATATTTTGGGAGGTGGTTCAGCTAGTTAAAGGTTGGATTTATGTGTTTTTCTTTTCGATTAGCCCTTCGGTGTTCACGGAAGTTAATAGTTCGCGGACTAGCGAGAAATTTAAGTGGACTATTGATGATGTTTCAAGTTTGAAACCTGCTCATATTGACGAGAGCACTATTGCTCAATTTGAGCCTCCAAATTTGGAGGATGATGTTCATGTTCAAGCCAAAATCGAAAAGTATGTTTTTTAAATATAATAAATCTAATAAATATTACAACATTGCTGCGTTTATATGTTCATGTTTAAACGTATTACGAATCTGAATTTAATTCTAAAATGTTTAATTTTATAGATATTTTAATGAAACACATATAGCCCCTAGTCCATGGCAACAAGAATCGAACCCTGTACCCTTACTGGTTCAAACTGAATCGCCCCCGCTTAACATAGAGACTGAAACGTGCAATGGTGAGTTAAAATGTCTGAAATTGCCTCCGAAATTCTATAAAATATATTTAAGCCGCTGTATACATATAATATAGTCTAGCCATTAAATTAACTTTGTTTAAAATAAGCTACGAAGTCCATTTTATTGTATTTAGTTTGGACCCAAACTATACTATCTCTACCGCCTAAACTACCGAAAGAAGTCGAAAAGGCGTTACTTCCGTATTTCACATTTACGGAGGATCAAAGGCGACAAAGCGTTGATTTAAATTCATCGCTATGTCGCCGATTATTTCATTTTGGATCTGCCAGTGATGCAGAAGAGTCGAATGTGTCCTCAATTAAGTCGGATTTGTCCGAAATTGGCTCACCTATAATCGCGGTAAGTAAAATGTATTTATTTTCTAAGGCAACTGCCGGAAATGGCTTTTAAAACTAATTACATGTATGTTCAAAATTGTTATTTTTGCCGCAAAAGAAGTTGCGAAAACTTGGAAGCGTTTTATTTTATTGTACCGCTTTATAAAAAATTATAATTGTAGGACATGTTGTACTTTTAGGACAATGCTGATAAGCGAAAACGTACTTTTGATGAATCGCCAGATCCGGATTTGATTCCGGCGGAAATATCGCCAATTTCCAAATCAACACCGAATTTTAGAAAACTAAGTAACTGTGAAATCTCCCCGATTTCCCTGACTTTAAATATAAGTGATATGCAATTTCGATCTGTGATACCAAATAACGAAAACGACATCGTTTCCCCGATATGTATGTTGAAAAAAACAAAAAATCAATCGTTCGCCAAATTGGACTTTAGCGGACACATGAGCGTTGACAATTCGTTCAACATGGCGCCAGAAAACGACGCCATAAACATACAAAACTGTACAGATTCATCAGGTAAATAAAACAACAACAACAAATTACTTGCGTACAGAAATATAATCATAATTTCAGAATCGCCGTTACGCGGCAATGAATTCATGGACAGCTCGTGCAACTGGGACGTCGAATACAATCAAATATCGATCTCGAATCGATCACAAACACGTCGGTCGCTATTCGAAGCGACAAAATCGAGCGTCGAGTGCATGGACATCTCGAATTTAACAACACCGAAATCAAAAATCATAGGTAGCCAACGCAAGAAACTATCGGATAGTTTTAAATACACAAGCGAAAACTGTTTAAGCAACGTCGAGGATTTAGCTCAAATCGATTTAATTCCGGGTGAAAAATCACGGTTTTTACAAAATTGCGACGAACCGGAAGAGCTAGAAGAGACCTCGGTCAGTAATAAGTATTGTATCAGTAATGAGGATAGTTGTGTTGATAATGATGAAAGCTGGGTCGGCAATGAAGAAGATAGTTGTGCCGGGAAAGGTCATAGAACGCAAGATACAGGGTATATTACTGGGGATATGAGTGAGAAGCTTATACAGTCGCGACAATTTGAAGGAATGCTCGTTTCGGATACTCCGATTACTGACCCTATCCGAATCGGTATATTTGCGTCGACACCTAGTAAACGGTATTTTTATGATGTTGGTAAATGAAAAGGGACGAAGGATTTGATTAATATATGAATTTAAACTTTTCACAATAATTCACCTGATATTTTGTTTATATTTTAAGAAGTTGGTTTTAATATCTACTTTACTAGTAATTAAATTATATTCGAGTTATTTTTGATACTAGGCAAGTCGGATTATTCAAGTTTGCACTTTTGAAAATTAAGTTTTAATGATTTGTGTACGTAAAACATATTTTTTTTCATTTATTTATTTATAAACAAAATTTATTTAAAAACCATTGCATCTTCAATGCAATATTTAAACAAATAATCATTCTTTGAAAATGCAACAATATTCCTTTGGTTTCCATACTTTTAATTTGAAATATGTATTTGAATTACTTTGTATATATATATATATTTGAAAACTCAAATGCGTAGTTTTTTCTATTTGATATATTAGACTGAATTTTATCGTAAATGACTGAAATTTCATCAAATTCGCAATCATTTATAAACATTAGCGTAATTGTGACTGAATTTCATTACATTTCTGACCGAAAGTACAATATTTATTATCGTAGGTCAGCAATGTGCTGTTTACTGAGATATTTGGGTAATTTTAGATTATAAAAAGTATAATTATGTTTTCAAACTAGCTATATACTGCCAATATAATCAAATCTATACTGTGTTTCGTCTAGTTTTGCTGTTATTGCAATAAAAACATGTTTATTTAAATGTGCCGCCATTTAGTGTTCCATCATCTCTTCTCAAAAGTTATTTTAATATAAAATTAATTAATAATGCTCTTAATTTTATATACAAGTGACAAGGCATGTTCTTGGTTGGGTTCATTTATTTTGTATACATATTAACTAAGACCTATATAATGTGTTCGTAAATATATAAATATTAGTTTTAATATATTTTATTTGTGCAATTTTTCAAATAATAAACATTTTTTATTTGTCTATTCATTTGTTTTTTTTTCTCTATTTCCTAATTTTTATTCACGGGTTCTGTTACCTATGTCTGTGATCACGATTAATCTCCGTAAATACGAGAATCTTATTTAATGGGAAGGAAAAGTGTTTAGTTATAAAACCAATAAATTATTTATTCTTTTTATAAAATCAACACCCAGATTGAATGTTTAACACACTGATAGCTTTACTAATATTAATTGTTGTATTTATATTCGATTTAACACCAAGTAAAAATGTTTTTTCCAGAATTCGTACTGCATGTTCTGAAAAAACCATAAAATATACTCCTCGAATATCGCCGATTTACGCAATATTCTACACGGTTTCGATGAAATCGCACGAAAACCTTATAATTAAAATAATACACCAAATTTTCTTTTTCTTATAACTCCAAAACGGCCTAATCAATCTAAACGAAACTTAAGATTTAAACTTAACTTAGACACAAGTTAATACCCTGAAATTTTAAAATAAATCGTATGTCTAGAAATATAAGTTTACTCATATATCTTTCAAATGGTAGGTTTCAGTGAGTGTTGCCCCGAATAAAAATTATAGTTTTAACTGTGTACTACAACTTTTCTGTAACGAGTTTCGTTGAAAACTTTACAGTTTTTGAGATAATCACGTTTAAAAACTATATTTGTGGTATTGCACTTACCTTGTAATGATGTTATGTAGTCCGATAACTTTTCGAGTAGATTATTGACAACGTCTGAGTTTGGCGACTCCAGCGCTTGTAAAACAGCGGATAAGATCGGGCTGGATGTGTCCACTGACGAGGAATTATGTTTTAAATATCGTAATAGCAACACGTGCCCCAATTGGCGTACTGCACTGGATGAGGATAAAATCAGGGGGCATAATTGATTGATTATCGATTCCAAGAGGACGGGGCGACGGTTGGAAAGGTGTTCAATATCTTGGAGAATATTTGGAAGTTCTATACCAAAATGATTAAAAATTAGATAAAAACCTCGAATCACTACTCCTAATAGCTGTAATTAGTAATTAATTGTCATTAAAAAGTTGCTTACCATCATCTTGAAGTTTTCCAATACTTTGAACTAGATTTCCCCAATTTGGAGGCATTGGTTCAGGTGATGGGGCCCTGGCGACAGCTACTAACACTTCACCTCCCTCCCCAGACATATCTACTAAAGTGTTATCGTCTTTAGGTAACGAAATACTAGACATAAGTACTCTTAATGGGCGCAAATTTACATAAGTTAAATGTAAATGACTGAAAGTATTCAAAATAAACTGTTAATGTCGAAATTTAGTTATAAAACATTTTTTTTTATCAGTTATTAACTTACTTTAACAAATGTGCATGGTGTTGCAGATATTTCAATGCCCTTGTTGCATGATGAGACACATAAGTTTGTAATAAACTAACAAATTTCCCCAAAATTGTATGAAGTTCTTTGACATGACCATGAAACTGTTTAAATATATATTAAATAAAGAACAAATTAAATTTGCACAAAAACCAACCCGAAATAAAGAGAAATACGCCATTAGAATCCCTTCTAATCCGATCCTGTATTCTTTTTCAAAAATCGTCGGTTGTAACAGTTCAACAATGCCCAAAATTTGATTGAACAAATTTAAATGATTGCGTGATTTAAAAACGCCGAAATCCAAATGAGTTCGACCTTTTAAACTAGCAGCGATCATCGGTAGTTGTCTTAGAACTAGAGACGGATGAACGGCTGCCATTTTTCGAGCTAGTAACTCGAACTCTAGTGACTTTCGAGCCCAATCTTTCGATCTTGGTGTCGACGCTAAAGCCGTAAATAAACTATGGGATATTTTGTCGATAACAGACGTAGAAAATTCTGAAAAGGTTTTAGTAGGTATTACACGTTGATTCGAATCTCTAGATCAATTGAGGTGTAATTACCAGTAATTTTCGAGATGTTTGTCATTTCTTTTCGGTCTCGCAATGGAATATATTGGATTACTCGTGGAACACGCATATATAATAATATTAGGAACTCTTGAGCCATTTGTGATTTGGTTTTTTCGTTTTGTTCTTTTTCAGTGTATGATTCATCCAAATTTATCACCTATAATTTAGGAATTAAATAACTAGATACTTCATTTGTGAAAGTAATTCAATTTCTATTGTCTTTTTAGGATTGGGTGTTAGAGGGCTTGTCTATATGGGTGTGAGAGGGCGTGGTTATGAGAGTGCATTTGTGGGGACGTGTCTACGTTTAAGAGGACGTATCTGTGAGTATGGGAAGATATATAAGTGTGTATTTCTAATTTAAAAACATAAGAACAAATAACTAAAAACATTTTAACTTACTTGAACTTCCATTTCCTCATCAACATGAGTCTCAGTCTTCATAATAGTAACTAAATGCCGGACTACACTGTAAAACGCGCTGTCCTTATCCCCTATACACTGTAACAACAACGGCAACCGTTGTTCGATTTTGTGAATCGAATTTTTATCACAAAACGGTTCGATTTTATTGGCTTCTGTCGCTTCTTGTAAAACATAACTAACTAATACGATAATCTACAAATATAAATCAATGTATTACAAGTGTGATATCCATTTTAAAAACATCTGCAGTGGACTTTCTTATACGTATTAGGCATATAGGTTTCATGATTACAATACTTCCTTATATACATTCGTATAAGTAAAAAATAAATTGTGGTTTTATGTTTGTTAAATTCAATTAAAGACTCGAGTTTTAAAATTTTAAGTTGTACAACGTACAACTACTAAAAGACGCTTTATAATATGCATAAAACATCTCTAGTGTGTAATACTCTTAAGTAATGGTGTTTATTAAATTTTCAATAACAAGTCACATTGATGTATGTAATTCATTAAAATGATTAAGTTGTATTGAAATGCATAAACCGATTTTTGTTCATTATTACTACAGACTGCAGGCGGAGAGGTTCATATATAAAAATATCGCATACAAGATTTCGAATTCAAACTCTTGTTATTATTAAAAGGCTTGTCCAAAAAGATGTCTACATTCTTACTTTATATATTCTTTATTTAACCTGTGTTTTTCTTTTCAGAATCTTTAATCTATAATTTGTTTTTTGTTTTCAGGATATTATTAATTCCGTTTTTTTTTTCAAATTGTTTAACCTATGAATGTATTTTTTATTTTAATCAGTGTTTAATTTTCAGGATTTATAATCTATGCGTAGTTTTTTTAGAAATGTATTTGCTCAATGTTATTTATTAATTTATAAATTATTTTTCAGAATATTTAACGTGTCATTTTTTTTCAGATTATTTGTCTATGATTTCTAATTTATTTCAGAAATTGATTAACATTTAATCTGTGATTTTATGTTTCAGATTATTTAATTTATGATTTCCAATTATTTTCAGAATTTGATTAAAATTTATATTTAATTTATGTTTTTTTTTCAGATTCTTTAATCCATAATTTCTAGTTATTTTCAGGGTTTGATTAATATTTATATTTAAACCTTTGTTTATTTGCAGATTCTGTAATCTATGATATTTAATTATTTTCAGGATTTGATTAAAATTTATATTTAATCTATGTTTTTTTGCAGATTCTTTAATCTATAATTTCTAATTATTTTCGGGGTTTGATTAATATTCATATTTAACCTTTGTTTATTTGCAGATTCTGTAATCTATGATTTTTAATTATTTTCAGTATTTGATTAAAATTTATATTTAATCTATGTTTTTTTTTGCAGGTTCTTTAATCTATAATTTCTAATTATTTTCGGGGTTTGATTAATATTTATATTTAACCTTTGTTTATTTGCAGATTCTGTAGTCTATGATTTTTTATTATTTTCAGGATTTGATTAATATTTTATTCAATCTATTTATATTTAATCTATGTTTATTTTCAGACTCTTTAATCTATAATTTTCATTTTTGCAGGATCATAATTATATTGCTATTTAATCTATGTTTTCTCTTTAATTTTTTTAGCTCTATATTTAATATATTGGTATTTAATCCTTCTGTAATTTCTCCTTTTTCCCCGTATGAAGTTCATATATTTTTAATTTCATATTATATTTTTATGTTCTAGGTATGTAAAGCACTGCTATATTTTAATAATGTGATGTGAACAATAAATATATTCGTGTATTAAATAAAGTGATTAATAAACAAAATGAGTAATAAACAATGTGCTTAACAAACAAAGTGACGAATAAATATTGTTATATTTAGTGAAGAAAAGGTAATTATAAATGAAATGAGTTGTGGGCTAATGTTTTATGTTATAGATTCTTCCTTGCAGCAGTTTGTGCCGAGTGTCTTTCAACCATGAAAAGTTAACTAGCACTCTTGTATAGATGGCAAAATATGGGCTAGAACCAACATTTCAAAACGCTTCCCTTAGCTAGCTTTCTATACAATCGCAACCTTGCTGAACCGATTAATCAGGCAGTCTGAGGCTGGACCAGGGAAACGGCGCCTCAGCGACTTTGTTATCCATGTCGGTTCTCAGCAGAGACAGGCATGTTGGGTTGCACAAATGGGGCAATGCCGCTAGAACTGGATGAGTAAGGATTGTAAGGCCTCTTAGTCCAAGTAGGCATAACCGTGGTTGTAAAGTGGGCTAGGTAAGGGAGTTATTATGATATGGTGGAACTCCCATATTTTGTGTATCAACAATGTAGTCTAGTTAATAATTTGCGGGAGAACGGCAGTCTGTGCAAACTCTTTCAAGGAAGAACGTTACTGACACCAGACAAATCAAAGGAAGGATGTTTCTAGGAATAAGTGGGCGGGCGGGCGGCCTCTGTCGATGTGGAGCCGACCTTGACGTGGTGACAGAGCTTACGCACTTAAAGATTATTTACAATAGTTATTTTACCACTTCAACATAATGTAAATCGCAAATGATCTTTAAGTGCAAACTAACAGGCTCCACACGTTTTTACTTTCTTTTACGAAGTAATAAGTATTGTAATCACGAAAAAAAAAATTCTCGACATTTTTACGGAAATACACCTTTCGACCTTCCCTGAATCGAGTCTGACTATTTTTGGAAAGACGTCTGTGTGTGTGTCTGTGTGTATGCGCTCTACAGCCTACACCGTTGAAGATAAAATTATGAAACTTTAAACTTAAGATTTGTATATGCCTGGGGCGAAAACCTTCTATTTTTGAAAAGCATATTCAAACCGGAAGTGCATGTTTACTTAAGACTTTTTTTGCAATTTCTGCAATATCTCTGAAACGGCTATACTTGCAGTAAAAATAGTTAGAATAACATTGAAAGATATTAGTATTCTGCACAACTTTTGTTTGAAACATTTCTTCAAAAAGTACCAGTTACAAGATCTTATCTTATTGATATTGCCATAGTTACGTAGGTATGGGAAATCATATATAATAAATCGCATCTACTATGCATGTCAATTGTTTTAAATATTCCAATATTTTGACATTTAACATTTATTGTCAGTGTCACAAATAAGTTTAGTGAAAAACCGTTACAAAAGTTAGTAAATAATTTAAAATATTATATATAAATATTTTCTCTGGTTTAAAGTTAATTTGAAAACTAAAAAATGCCCGGCCATAATAATTTTTAATAATATGTAATGAATAATTATATTTTCTTTATACTACTATAAAATCCAGCATTTAAAATCTGAAATACATATGTTTTCTTTGGAAATCTAACAATAAACTAACTTTACACTTTTATTGGACAATGAATGAAAATATTTTCTTGAAATTTTAACATTTTATATTTTTATTTATATACTATCAAATCTAAATATACTTACTACGTAAAAGAAAGTTTAGGGTCAATACATGGCCGATGTTTTTTTTATATATTTAAAATTGACTTAAAAATATATTTTTAAACAAAATTATATGATACTGCAGAGTATCTATAAATTGTGCAACTCATATCTGTTGCGTTGATAATTAGACAATTTTATTTATTTAATGGCAAATGTTTCTTAACACAGACAAACGGAATTCTGAAAATAGTCAGACTCCACTCAGGGAATGTCAAAAGGTGTATTTCCGTTAAAATTTATATATATATATATATATATATATATATATATATATATATATATATATATATATATATATATATACAAACATACGTATAAGAAAGTAAAAATGGACATACCTGTTCGTTTTCCAACTGTAAAACGTCTTCCGGTTTATAGTTTTTGTGCGTAAACTTATCGCGGCCTTGCCACAATTTCGGGTTACAAGTTAGCGCCCAGAAAAAGTCCAAAACTGCAGCCGGATCATATTTTACGACACATTCTGCTAATAATCGATTGACACAAGTGTGTAAAGCACGCCAACTCACCCGATGCGTCAATAATGTTAATAGATACGGTCGAAACGACATCCAATGTTGGTGATTTGATTTTGGGTTTTTCGCAAATAATAATTCCATCTAAAATTAATTTATATACAAACTATAGACAAGTGAAATTATTTTTAGCAATGAGTTCAGAAATACGTCTAGGTAATTAACGCAAACAAATATATATATATATTGCAATGAAATTGATGTGATAGGTTTAATGATTAGTTTGATTGCGAAACACGCTTAGGTTATTTGATTACCTGCAGATCTGGAGAAGTTCCGATAATTTCCATTTCGAGTTCTGCAATCCAGTCCACTAAAAGTCCAGTGCGTTCAAAGCGAGTATTTTCAAAGTCAGTCAATAATAATTTAGACATAGAATTGACTAAATGAATATTATCAGACTTCTCAATACTATTCTCAACTAGTGATTTCGTGGCTCGTTCCAAAGATACTAAATCGGTGTTTAACAAAACTAGAAATTGTTGCAAAATTAATTAAATACTGAATCATATTAAAATATGTTTTGAATTACCATCGACTGGATCGTTATTGATGCTTTCGGTTTTGTTTTTATAATCCGGTTTCACTTGCTGTTGTTTGCGTATAAAGTGTTTTAGCAGTACAGCAACCGATGACTTTTTATCAGCTATTTTTGATAAAAGCGCACGAGATACGTTTAAGATTTTCTTGTTATTGGTTTTATCAGATAAAATCAAACGCAAAATTGTACATGAATACGATGCTTGTTTAACAAAATAACTGATAAAATCTGGCGAATTTAAATGTAAGTTTAACATATCTAAGATAGTATTTAAATACTTTGTATCTATACAATTTTTGTTGTGTATCTCTTGGGTTAAATTCTGTTATAAAACAATATATATATATATATATATATATATATATATATATATATATATATATATATATATATATAAATGATTATTTGTTAGTATGATTATAGTTTTGATACAAACCTTTATTAAATCTCGAAATTCTTTATCGACATCCCCATCAGATTCAAGTTGTAAAAATATCGTGTTTAATAATCTTATAGTTGAAAAAGTATCGAATACTACTGTATTTTTAATTTGTGTTAAGTCTTCCGGTAATTTTTGACGAATTGTACCCGTTTCAATTAATATTTCATCTTAAAAACAATTTTATAAGCTTATTTCTTTATTCTTAACTCTGCCACAGCCAGCAATCAACCAACCTGGTAATTTTGGTTCTTGAAGTTGGAGTACTTGCACGAAAGTATTCCCGCCGGTGGCACCTCTACGGTGTTGCACCTCAACTAACTGCGCCATATAACATTTATCCAATACTGCTTCACCGACTGATGTTTGATCTACAGTTACCGCCAAATCCAACATGCATAATAATTTACTGAAATAAATAAACAAAACTTGAATTTCCCATTTGGTAAACCACACAGAAAAACCTCTGACCTCATCGAAGACACTGGAATCCCAAATGATTGGATGAAAAGTACTAATTGGGATGGTTCTAAGTTGACGAGGGCCGCGTCGACCAAACGGGATACAGTTGAGCGGATCATACGCAGCTTCAACCAATCAGGAATCAGCAACGCTTCCTCGGACGTATCGACAAGGAACGCTTTCGGTGGTTCATCATTCAACGGGAACCAAGTTTCGAGTAACGAATCGAATAACACTTGATCTGAATTAAAAGCGTTTGAAGTTCTCGTTCGGCACTTCATTTAATTAAAAACTCACCGTTTACTGGCCCATACGTTAGAAGAATAATCATAGCATGAACTACTAAAATATGCATAGTACATTCTTCACCGGAAGCCCAAGTAATTAGAACTTGATCCTGACTTTCAGACCAAGTATAAGTGTTTTGTTTCGGCTCTTTAGCTTTGCTCAAATATGCACAAAACATACTCATTAACGAATGCAAAGTGCAAAACTGCGTTTTGCTTTCTTGTTCAAAAATTGGCAACACTGCTGCAATAATAGTACTGCGCTCCACTATTAATTGCGCCATATCTAGCACTAGATCTAACATATCCGCTAAGGGGTCGTTACAAGTTTGTTGCGCCAAAAAATTAATGTAACTAGATATATGTATTGGGTCTGTTTCAACTTGGCACGCTTGCCGTAAAGATCCGACGATCAGGGGGCGGATTGATAAAAAGTGGGGGAGGACTGGGATTTGTTTTAACAGCCAAAAATCAGCTAGATCTGGAGTCATTTCGATTGATTCCTCATCGATGGTTTCGTCTTCGGTGACGACAACAGTTTGCAGGACGCTTTTCAGAGCTTTAATAGCTTGGACGCGGCTTGCGAAATGTAGAGAGTTTAGTCTACGTAAGAAGTACTCGAGTACTTCGCAAGCCGCGTTCATTTCTTGGGTTGGATCCGTTAACACTGTTTGTAAATGTGTTAAAACTTGACCTTGCTTTTTGTGTTTTTCATTTTTGTCGCTGGATTGATTCATCCCCGATATTAAAAGATATTCGCATAGACACTGGACGGGTAGATGACTAAACAGAAAATACATTTAGTTATAATTAACAGGATTTATTGTTTGTTTAGTTAAGAATAAAACTAAGTTGCGATTCGAAGCAAAGCTGTAAAAATTCTAAATAAACTATTATTATTATTATTAGAAAAGAATGAATTCACTAACCTAAGTGCTCCTTCAGAGTTATGCACTAAGTCAGCTAACCAGGGCATATGTTGGCTAGAACCTTGTCTCTGGATGATATCCAACAAGAAATCCGGATGTCTGGATCTGCACAACAGATGCCCCATCCGATGTGAAGCGTTTAGCGATTGTAGTTGGTCTAAAATATATTGCGGCGGATGCCGCGAATCCCCCAACGGTTTCATTTCAATCAATTGCGATATTAAAAGACTATTCAGTTCTGTTATCGGCGTTTTAGTGCTCGCCGCCGCTAAATGGCTTTCAAATTCTAAGATTTGTTGGTGTTCCAACGCGACAATTTGAAGTTCTTTATTTTTTAAATCATCAAACATCTCTCCCATCGTAACCGTAGGGGGCGGGTATGAGAAATGATTAGTGATACACATTTCCATAAAGTTCCGAAGCATTGGATACTTTTTCCAAGCCAACGCACCAAATGTCGCTGGATTATGAGCGCTTAACATAAGTAGCATAACCCAGCTCTTCCAATATAGCGTAGAGATAGCTAATTGCGGTGGGGTGTAACCCTGAGGTAAATTAATATTTTCTGGGTAATGGTACGCGCATAAATTAAATATAAAATCAATTATCTCTAACTTATCAGCTTGCAACGCTGGAAAACCTTCCGTCGGTAATATTGCAGCGCGTTTTATCAACTGATCAGTTATATCAAGACAATCGACCGCGCTTAGTGGATGCTCCTTGGAGATCCCGATCAATAAAACCCGGATCAACGTCGATTGAAGTACCGGAACTTCACTAGCTAACCTTAACAGTAAATTACGATCCGATTCTGAGGGCCACGCATCGATTTTATAATAGATTTCAGCTGGTTCTAAGAATAAAACTTTACGTAAAGCGTGTCCAAACTCTACTACGGTAGGGCGAAATAATCGTAACACTGATTCGTGCATCCAAGTTACTGCTTCTTGTTGGATTTTCGCGACTAAATGTTGGTACGATTGAAGAGTGGGTAGTTCTTTTTTATCTCCTCGCGATAAGAGCTGTGCGGCTTCTTTGACTTGGGGGGAAATCCCCAAAAACATACATAAACATAAGAGATCAATGGACGAGACGAGGACTCGGTCGCGGTATTCGAAATCGCGCAGCACGGTTGCGATATCTTTGCGTTCGCGTACTAAAGAGTGACACAAAGCGAATAAGTTAATATCGAAACGTAAAACGCGGACAATTTCACGTAATAACGCGCGTAGGGATCTTAAGTAATCATCTTTATTGATTAGAAGTTCCTAGAAAGACAATATTTCGTATTTTTATAAATAAACGTTCCTAATTTAATGTTATTTTATAAGATTTATATTGTTGTAAATACTAACTTGAAATATATCAGCCAGGACGTTCGCTGAAGTTTCCGGTGTTACTTGAAACATAACTGCAATCATCGGCATATTATTTGGATTCCGCGAATTCGATAGTTCATTATAAATAGTGTGTTTCAACATAGATGGTAGATTATCTGGATACACTGTTACTAATTCTCGTAAACAGTTAAGATAAACATTAACTAGAGCCTTTGTTTTAAGTCGGATTTTTGTTAAATGTGCAGTAACTTCCATATCGCGCGCCGTAACGCTGACACAGTTACAACTCAGGTACGCCAGCAATTCCTGTGCTGGTCGCATTAGTTTCGGATTGTGGAGCCACATTTCAAGCCGTGAAACAGCTATGATTCGTATCTGTCCAAAAAAAATGGTTGGGTTCGTATAAAAATGAGACTAAATGGTAACATTTCATTAAAAAAAAAATTGGACGATAATACACGGCGGAAGTTTACATTAGTATTCTTTCTAAGGTAGAGCTGGACAGTGGTTGGGACTTAGGAGGAAATGGGCGGGACTTAAGATACAGTAGGCGGACTCAAAACACAGTGGGCGGACTTAGAATGTAGTGGGAAGGACTTAAAATACAGTAGGCGAGCTTAGAATGTAGTAAGGACTTAAGATCAATAACAGAACTTAGAATACTCTTACAAAATATAAATAATAAATCTAGGCTAATAAATTTGATGACGTCCATTGATACCGCTTAACTAATTAGTATCCAATTTAAATAACGTCTATTTTGTGCTCCGAGTGCTTAATACGAAAACAACTAATAATAGAAACTTACTTCAACTAATCCGCATGCCGAAGACAACAACCGCAAGAAATTCCTTGTGATGGTATCCGGTGGTTGTCTGCTACGATTCAATTGTTCTTTGATCGCTTCCAACACGATTTGTTCAACAATTTCGTACGATTGCGAATACCGGGCGTGCACAGGAACATCTGAATTTTCACGAACTTCACCAGCAATGCTGAGTAATTCTGGTGTATTGCGACCGCCGTCTTCATCACCGGCGATTGACGACGACGTCGACGACGGTATCGGCGAAGAAGTAGTGTCTCTGGCGCTTACAAGAGCGCCAGATAGCTCTGGGGTTAGTAGCGCTTTTGGAGGTATCCGAGTGTTGAACGCGGTGATTATGTTATCGACGAAACCTTTACATTCTTCATGGTCGACCCAAATACGGTCTCCTAATGCGTCGTCCACGTACAACTAGTGTTTGGAACAGAAATATTTGGTTTAACAGCACTTCTTATACGTAGTGAGAAGTATGTTGCTGGATTACGTCCAACTGGTTTCGTCCAATTAAATATGGGAACTATTTCCGTGAGTTATAAGGTGTACTCACCCGAACAAATAATTCCGGCCAATTTTGCACGTGCAAATGCGAGCGAAGGAGTAAATTAGCGCATAGTACCGGAACAGCAGGATTCCCTTTGCTCTTAAAACTATGCGCTGCGGTATCTCTTCGCAATAAACTTGCGATCGCGTTAACAACATGGTCGTTTAAAAACAAAGATGGCCTATTCTTTGCCAAAAACAACAAACTTAAATATAATATTTTATCAGGTTTATAGCGCTGGTTTCGGAGCGACTTTACAGCGCCAGTCAAATAGGAAACCTAAGAACATTTCTTAATCAGTACTAAGAAGTACTAAATGTATGTGTCGCTTTACACTTACAACTTTATCGTTATCCTTATTTTCCCAGGCTTTAGCTACATTTACAGCTAGATCATATGGTTCACTATCTGTAGCTAAAGTTTCCCAGAATTCAACAGTAGGTAGTAATTGAGTGCTAGGGGCAGCTCTTTCCGCCAAAACACCCCCAGATACGCTAGATGTAGGAGTAGTTACAGCGCGTATAACCGAACTACTAACTTTTGTTTTTTTTGACGATGAAACAGTTGGTAACGATGACGAAGAATGTTCACGCTTTCTTTCGTTCGAAACTTAACAAAATACCCCCAATTTACACCCAGAATAACATATATACACCCCACAATAAAATTTAAAATGCAACCAAATCTAGCATATATTTTTTACCTTTACTGCTGCTGGAACTCGATTTGTGTTGAGAATGTTTTTTCACATCACTATCTCGGGAACTCGACGGTTTGGACCCCAAAGCGAAAATATCGGGTGGATGTTGCGTTATTTTGCTCTTAGCACCTCGAGAAGACGCTGAAGACTTGCCCCGATCCATTTTATAAACAAACACTAACTAAATCATAATTTTATTACAAATCACTAAATAAATACATTATTGCATAAATATAACTATTATTTAAACTTATTTTTAGGTAAAAATTGTTTAAAACAATCACAAAACTTCGAGTATGAAACGTCAGATTTTAGCAAGCATGTTGAAAACAATGTTACCAACTAGGACAAAACCAAAATATTATAACGTATATTTAAGCGAACATCTGTTGTTTCTGTAACAAATCAATCACGCTTTAAGTGTAATGTTTCGTTGAGTGATTAAAAAACAATTTTAACTATTATATTTTATTATATAAGTATTCTCACTCACAAAAATATCGTCAAAAACATTCATAGTCAATCATAGCTTACATTTAAGCCAGTATTTTGTCGAAACATTTTCATTTTTTAATCAATAAATTCACTTTCTTAAATCGATGTTTTACTTGTAATAAAAAAAAACATTTCGCTAATTTAATTAATGATTTAAGCATTGAATATGTCTGAAATTCTACATTTATATTATATACAGCCTTAATTATAAATGTTTTTAAAATTATAATTGATAGTAAAATAGTTTTTTTTACAAATATAGTTTTGACATAATTGGTGTAATGTCATTTTTTAAAAATTTTTTAATTCGTTTTCTAATGAAACAATTTTTATCATACAATTTTTACATTACACACATAATAATACTGATATATACGTATAAAAAATAAATAAATCAAAAGTCTATATAAACAATTTGAAAGTTATCAAAAATGGTATCGATGTAATAAATAAAATAAAAACGCAAATAAATAAATAGTAAAATAATATTTATTTTGTACATTTCTTCAAAAAATTTTCATCAAATTATATAATAATAAATTAAAACAGTACGAATACGATGAAAGCTAAAAAATGACAAAAAAAATCACATTTTGAAGCCGTTTCTATTAATTTTTCTTACGAAATTACATGAAATATACAAAATTATATTTATTATATAATTTTTGTTTAATAAAATTAATTATTTCTTGTTAAATTATATTATAAAACAACATATATAATTATAGCAAATATAGACATAAAAAAGTCGAATTTTTACCTCAAAATGAATTAGTGAAAAAAGTAAAAAAAATACGTTGTACGCAAATATGTATAACGTTGTCTTATTGGTTGAATTATTTACAATTGATGACGTCATTGAGCTAGATTCATAAAAATTGAACAATATAAATGTCTGATTGCAATAATTCAACCAATAAATGAGTTTACTAACTTTTATACAAGAAATAACCAACATTGAATTATTATTAGTCTAAGATCAACTATTAACAGATTGTTAGTGATAAAAAAAATCACTAAATATTTAAACACTTATTATAGTATTATTAATAATATATTATATATATATATATATATATATATATATATATATATATATATATATATATATATATATATTTTAGTTTTCTAGTGATTTTCTAGAAATAACTACCTGTCTAATATAAAAATCCCTACGTTTTGAAAATAGGGTTTAGTTTTTTTTTAATTTCGATTTTTAGTTAACTTTATCCAATAACAAATTGTTTTTTTTTTCATTAATCAAAATTTTGAGATCAAATTTTCGCTTTTTTTATCCAAATTCGCAATTAAAATTTTGTACTGTTTATACATTGTTATATATATAATTATTTATTTAATATATATAACTATCTATGGGTTTTTTGTAATATTTATTATAATTTCATATCAAGAAAATTTAAATATTTATATATATCGGATATTCACAAGATATATTTACAAATAATTTGCACTGGACTTAAAAAATATTCGCAATCGCGTTTAAAAATTATTTTAAACGCAAAACCTTACCACAAAAATAATAAACTGAAAATAAATTTAATCTTAAATTAGAAAATTGGAAAAAAGCATTTTTGGAATTATTTACAATATAAACATTTCATTTTTATATAATTAATAGGTTTTCTGTTATATCTATCTATATTTATCATATATATTAATACTTTTCCTCGCATCATTCCAAATCGTATTCAGAAACGATCCATTTGTGTTTTAGTAGACGTAGTTGTTTAAAAAGCTAATATATACACACTTGAATTGCACAAATTGACATAATGTAAACATAAGATTAATGTAATCATATCAGGAGATTCAAATGCCAATTTAAATGTATTTAGGCGCATAATTGACTTTAGTAAGCGGACCAAATAATCTAACTTACAAATATTGAACTTATATATAAACAAATCTAACAATTAAATTAATATTCAGACAATTTTAAGCTGAATTAGACTAATGTAAACGGAACTAAAACAAATGTAAACGTATCAGCTATTAGTAACATTTCTTTAACTTGTGTAAACGTATCAAAATAAATATATTTGACAGTCCTAAGTCAAATAAAGACTAATATAAACGTACCAAAAGCTTAAATAAACGTAGAAAATTGTCAAAATTAAAATTGATTTATATTTTGACAATTTTAAACAATAAAAAAATAATTCTGTAGAAAAACAAATATTAAAAAATTAAATTTCAACAAAAAATGAATCGATTTCTGAATCGAATATTAAAAAAAAAAACTCTCATAAAAATTAAACAGAAAATAGTAATAATTACATATATATATATATTAATTAATATTTTAATAATTAGAAGTAAACCAAAAATTGCACAAAATCAGGGATCGAAGGGGGCAAAAATTAACTTTCGCGTTTTTAATCACAAAAAAGGCGACTATACATAAGAAAAAATTGCAAAAAAATAAAAATAATATATATTTAATTAATTACGGAATATTAAAATATTTTATATTAATAACTATTAAATTGTCTGTTTTTATACCATATATATACATCACAAAAAAAAAAAAATAACTGGGTGCTTTGTTTGTATTGTGTCTATCTGTGTCAAATAAAAATACTTGTACCCTAGAGAACAAGTGACACGAAAACTGCACAAATTCGTCTTTGCACTTAATCGTTTTGTTTGGCGATTTAAAATATCACTTACACAATCGATTTTAATCCGAATTAGAGTTCAAATCGAATTGTTTCGATGTTGTCAACAATTCGGAGGGTGGGGGCGACGGATTACGACCCTCGTATGGGGATGTGTCTAAAAATTCGATATTTTTTGGGTCAAATTAACTATATATAATAATTCGAGAAATACGAGTAACAGTTGTTTTAATTAAATCAAATCCAACACGCGCAAAAAAACACATATAACTTATATTAAAACATTTATGAAAAAAATCGCCAACATATTATAAAAAAATCCCCAATATTAATCAAAAATGTACTCACCAATAACTGAGGCGAAGCTCGTAAATTGCGTCGAGTTCGGATAAACCGGGTTGTTGAATGGAGGTATAAAACTGTCTTCGTCAAACCGTGGATCATCATCTTGCTCTTCTTTCTCACAATCTTCTTTAACTTCATACTGCTTATGAAGATTATAATCTTCTCTGACTTCGCTTTGAATATCATCAACAACATTCGACTGCACTTCTTCAACTTCGGTCACCCTCGGCGACTTAGGAATTGGTGCTAATTTCTTGAAAAGATCAGGAGAACTTCGCATCCGTTTAGCTGCACTAGGTTTTTGAGTATCAACGTATTTGGAAGCCGCCAGCGTTAGATCCGGTGATGCTAAGAATTTAGTGGGTTCCGAAGTTGTGATTGGTTGAGATGTTAGCGCTGTAGAGCTTGGTACAGTTGAAGATGGCACAATTGTCGGCGAATTTAACAGAGATTTCGGACTCAAGATATCTATTCATATTTTAAATAAAATAATGATTTAGAATTGCAAATGAAATGAAATTAGAATTAAATGTGTAAACATACCTCGCCTTCGGTTTTCGTCATCTAAAGCTAATCCGAAAGCCCTTTTAAGCCGATCTACATTTTCTCGTTGTAGTTCAACCGCAGTTGGAGCTGAATTAAATGCTACCAAAACTATAACATAAAAACCCCAATAGTTTTGCGTCTACTTTTAAAGCGTATTGAATATATATACCTTGCGGTTCAGAAATGGGGGGTTTAACTTCAACTGGGGCGACTCCATCCATTTCTTCGTCCGAACTAAGCGAAGACGTTGTACTACTCGTACTATCAGATCGAGTTCGTGGACCCGGTGCTCCAGTGCTGCGGGACCCACTTGGAGGCGGCGTCTCGGGAGAATTTGGTCGCTCAGGACTGCTACTTCGCTCGCAAGTTGTTGTTAATTGTTTACGTTGCCGATATTCAGAAATTGATAACTATAAAAACGATTTGTTGATGGTTAACATTTTATTGATGTTAATATTCGTAGATAACTTACTTTTCGTTTAGCAGGTGTTACCATCTCTGGTTTGCCCTGCGTTTTGATTGTGGAGGGCACAGGAAGGTCTTCAATAAATGTGACTTGTATTGGAGGTGGCAATGGGGGTTGAATTGGGGGTTGTATTGCAAGTTGTACTGGGGGCTGAATTGGGAGTTGTATTGGAGGTTGCATTGTGGGTTGTATTAGAGGTTGTTGGATGGAAGGTAATTGTAAATAGGGTTGTTGTAGGACGATTTGTTGTGTATGAGGTAGTGGTATTAGAGGATGTTGTATAGATGATATTGGAGGTTGGCTTACTGGAGGTAATTGTATTGATGCTATTGTTGGCGGTTGTATAATTATAGGTTGTTGTATAATTGTAGGTTGTTGTATAATTATAGGTTGTTGTATAATTGTAGGTTGTTGTATAAGTGTAGGTTGTTGTATAATAATAGGTTGTTGTATTTGGGGAACTTGTATAGGAGATTGTGTTTTGGGTGGAGGTGGGGGCGATGTGATCTTTTCTGGAATACTTTGAGACACAGGCCCCGTTAGATTTTCCTCATAAAAACGTATTGTTTTCTCAACAGTGCCCAAAAGTTGAGCACTATCGCGAAACAAGGGTCGTTCTCGACCCAAACGTGGGTCTAAAAGAGTTGACGGTAAAGTATCGGGGAATTCTAAAAAAATAACACGAAATTAAGGCTAAATCATTTCGTAAACCATTAAAACAAGGTTGCGATCTTATTATTCCTAAAATATACCACTTACTTTGTGCCAAAGTGTCCAACAACTCTTCCCGTTTAACCGACTCGAATTCCAGTTGCATTTCAACGACTCGTTCTTTAAGCGCCGCTTCAGATTCGAGTCCCGGATGTCTAAGACTTAAATCATCCGTGTCTGTTGCGTCTTGGTGAAGATGACCAGCGTACATAAGTTCTAATCGTTGAGCGACCGGATCTTTTAAAATAGACGGTTTTTGGAAATCTGTAGAGTCGGGTGGTGAACTGTTTGACGTTGCCCTTTCTTCAGTTGTGTAAAATTCTTCGTCTTGGTTTGGGTAATCTTCCTCAACCTAATGAATACCATTTTACGTAGCTGCAAAGCCCTAAAACGCACATTTAAAACTTACCAGTGAGTTTGAAGGCGGTACCAACATGGTAGGCGTGGTCGGTGGCGTGAATGACTGTTCTGACGACAGCGACTCCCGAGCCAATCGCCGCTTCTTCGGTGGAGCTACCATCTCTGTCGGACATGGAGGAGATTCCGGCCGACTACACGGTGAATCACATTCTTCACTTATCGCTTGGCGTAACCAACGTTTCTTAGCATTACCCGCCCCTTGACCACTCATACCCACGCCCCCTATCCCCACTTTATTGTTAGTTACACTTTGAGGAGGAGAATCACATAAGCTTGCCGCTTGTACTAGTGTAGCTAGGCCTTTATTCGCGGTATTTAACATCAAACTCGAACTGTTATTGTTATTATTTAAGTTTGTGTTTAGATTTGAGTAGTAATCGGTGTTTGTGGGGTGGTTGTGATGTGATATATTTAAGTCTAACGGTTCCGTTTGGAAGTTAGAATGGTGTGAAGCTTGTAGCGGTTCAGGGGATTTGTTCAGCCATTCGTTCATAATAGCTTTTTTAGTTTTAGGGAATTTAAAACCTGGTTCTAAGGGGCCTACTGCCGCTTGAACCAAAAGACACGCGGACGATAACGGGGTACTCGGTGAAGATTGTAACGAACTGTTACTTCCGCTACTGTTACCATCTACTTCCGGCGACTGAAATAAAATTTATTATTAAATACTGTTGAAATAGAGCAGTAAAGCAAGTCTGCATTAATTTGATAGCTGTGCACGTTGTTATTTTATTTTCATTAAAAACAAACTACTTACTTTATTACAATTCGGTTCATTGGAATTTCCTCCATTGGCTAACGCCAACAGAAGCCCTGCGGCCGTATTAACTTGTCCCGGTGAGCTCAAATCGCTCGCCTGCGAACCGGAGATCTTTGCCGGAGACATTTCTTCAATCGGCACATTGATTTCCGGTGAACTTGTTTCGGATTTTGGTGGTTCCGGTGTAGTCGGCCGTGTGATCACTATTTCCTGTGACGTCGTGACCGGCAACGGCGGTGATAATAATGGTGACTCATCACCGGAAGTGGCGTAACTGTCGGTTGAATTCAGACGAGTGCGCCGACGCGTAGAACTTTGCGATGTAGTACTAACAGTTCGGGCACGACCTTTTCGCCTAAAAACAGAGAAGATCATATAATTATTGATTCAGAGCAAAGGAAGAAAGGCTGATTCTAACACACTTGATAATGGCATCACTACGTGTGTTAGAAGCAGCTTATCCCTCCTACTAGTCGGCTTTGATAGGATTTGGATGTTGTAGATGGGATTCTTACTTTTTTCGTTTGGTTCGAACCCCTTCTCGTTCGATTTCCCCGTTTTCTTGATTGCGCGTGTTGTGTTGTGGTTGTGTAGTCGCCGGTATCGGGTCACTTTCTCGGCGTTGCGCTTGTCGAGCCGACTGTTCTTGTTTTCGTTGTTGATTTTTCTCTAGACGTTCAAACGCTTTCATAATAGCTTCCATCTTTCGTTCTTCTCGCGTCATTTTCTTTCCCTTTTCTTTAGGACTTGTAACTTTTTCGACTTTGGTATGCGGTTCTTCGGCTCGATCTAATGATTCTCGTCCACTGCTGGCGGCACGAGAATTATGTGAACTCGCCCGTCGTGTCGATAGGGCTGGTGGTGGAGCTGGAGGCGCTTGACTGGCTACAGGTGACGGTAGACTTTCCTGTGGCGCTGGAGGCGGCGATTCAGGTCGTAACGGTGACGAAGCACGACGTCCGCGTTTTTTTCTATGTGTCGTAGAACTCTCTTGTGTAGATGGCGTCGTTGTTGTAGCAGCATTGTTACTGTTAGTTGGATTTGTCGTCGATGGAACAGTTTCGTGTATAGTACCACCATTTTTCCTATGATTTGT
Organism: Nebria ingens riversi; assembly: GCA_018344505.1. NCBI lineage: Eukaryota > Metazoa > Arthropoda > Insecta > Coleoptera > Carabidae > Nebria > Nebria ingens. Next base: position 409,808 of record JADQWA010000207.1, read on the forward strand.
AAATAGGGCACACTGTTGTGGATTACCACAAGCACAAGCAATTGACACCGGAGGACCTGTTGTGGTTGAGGCGGCCGCCGCCGCCAAATCGTGACTTTCATGCTTGATTGTAATTTCATTGTTTTTGTCAATGTTACACAATGTAATCACATATAGATGTAAAGCTCCTTTCTCTATACAATGCCGCAATTCCGCGGTCGGTCTACAACTACGCCGAATAAATCGCGCATCATTTCCGTAAGTTCGAGTGTCTACACACACTTCAGTACCATCTCGTGGTAGACGGTAGAAGAAGAGGAACGGGCCCGGGCGTTGTGAATGTTGACGCGTTAATAAACCACCAGAACCAGGGGGGCCAGCACCCGCGGTTCGGTGTTGCGTCGACAACATATACTTACCGCGTAATTCGATTACCGCAGCGTTCGGTTGTAACGTCTGAGTCGCCATTACGATCTAGTTGAAAACAACTCACCAGTTTTAGAATAAATCACAAATAGATACAAAAACAAAAAAATGTTGGAAATTTTACCTTGAATTGCGTCAGCGGTTGGTTGACCACTTTGCATTTGGGTATCGCAACTTCTTGTTGTGCGTTAGGCGGTGCTTGTTTATCTAATTCGGCGCTGTTGGGTGTACCGTTAACGCGCACGTTCGAAATACGTGCTCGTAACTCGGGTGAGTAGTGATTCGTTACCGCCTCTTCGTAATGATCGATCCATTGCCGTAATTGTATCATAGATGGACTTACACTATTTGTTGGATACGCGGGGGGTGTGACAACGGTAGCTGACGGCCAAGAATCTTGGGAATCATCATCGATACTCGAGCGAGATTTCATCTAATCGCGCCAGAATAATAAATATATGTCTTATATTTGTGGAATCAGTGTAAAATTGGTTGAGATGCTTTGGAATGAATTTCTATAACTTACCTTTCGTTTCATAACTTGTTTCTTTTCGCGTTTTTTCAAAGCAGCCGACCTGCGGCTAGCTACACTGGTTTCCCGCGTCGATTCCCGCCGCTGTTGTCGCTTGTGCGTCAGCGGCGCCCGCCGCGCCGGTTCACTCTTACGTCGCGTAGATAACGACACAGGAGCACCCCGTTTCTTCCCCACTAAATTATTGTTCAACGTAACTAAACATAAAATTATAATCACATTTCTAATCGAGGAAAAATAAATCTACTAAATACCTGGTTGATTCCTGGAGTTTGCACCGCTTCCATGATGTGGCCCATCTCCTGTTGATTCCGCCGTTGATGTCTCACTAGAGGAGTCGCTGACGCTACCAGAGTTGGCACCGCCACTTACGGGTGGTCCTCCTACAACGACAGCTCCCACAGTTCCGCCGATTCGCGCAAATTCGTCGCGTTTTCGTTGTTGAATTGCGCGCGCTAACTGTCGATCAACGCGTCTCGGTTCGCAACGCACACAGGAGTATTTCTCCGGGATGTGATCTCGATCAAGGCCCATACAGTCTACGTGTTGCCATGATCTAATACCACAAAAAATAATTTGTTTATAATATAAAACGGGGACGAATTTGTGATGCTCGCTATATAGTTGTGTGAAGCGCAGGAAAAGGACTTTAAGAAAATACTTACGAACAAACATCGCAACAGATCATGTAGCCGTCATCATGGTCGAAATCACAAATACACCTCGTGATTCCGTCTTCGTCGCCTTCACCTTCTGGTGCGGTTTCCGTTTCTTCGCCCTCGTCTCCGTCTTCCAAACGGCCCCCATCACTACTGATGGTGGAGGCAGCATCATCATCAGCGGCCCCTGATCGGGTCTCTAGTGCAGCGGTAGCACTTAGCACCCCAGCTACGCCCAGACTTGTTGATGACGGCTGGTGATGAGTTTGAATTGGGTTTTGGGGTTGATGTTGAATTTGAGCGGGTGGTTGATTTTGTAGGCGATTGAGTCCTGATTAGAAATATATTTCGAATTTAATAATCAAATAATGTCTATATGTTCTTTTCTGCATGGCAAAAGAATGAAAAGCATGCAACTTACTCTTACCGCTGGCCGCACCATAGTAGTTGGCTGCGGATTGCTGAGGGACCGCCCCATTCATGGAACTAGGCGGTAACTGAGGGATAGGCAATCGCGCGATGGGTGGTGACAACGCTGGAGGCGGAGCCCCGTAGTTGTGGTCTAGCATAACTACTTGATACAAGTAGGATAAATTCGGTGAGAAATCAGGCCGAACTTCTTCGCCGATGTCCTCAGAAAGAGTTTGGTCATCTGGTGGACTTCTATCGCAGATACAAAACGCGTTTAATAATTAGTAAACACAATTAAATATATTACTTACTTCATTGGATAATTCTTGGTGGCAAGGTAACCCAATTCAGCAGCAGTGACGTTTCTACCTCCTGTTGATGGTAAACTTTGTAATATTTGCGCAGTTAACGACTGATTAAAACTACTTTGCGCATTATTACCGCTTTGTTTCGCGGCATACTTAGTCGGACTCATCGCCTGGTTGGCCAATCGTTGCTGGTTACCAACCGTTCGAGTTTTACCAACTGGTTGTTGAGCAGATTTCTGATTAGATTTTTGTGCTTGAACCGCGTGTTTACCAATATAATTCGGTTTCGCCGGTAAGTGATTCGGCGCTCGCTGTGCAACCAACCGTTGTGGTGCTAACGTTTTGATGCCCACACGATTGGTTACCTGTGGTTGCATCTTAACCGGACTTTGAAGCTTGGTGTAGTGATTCACTGGGGGCTGAGGCGACAGTGTTTTGATACCAGTTGTTTTAACACTGTAATTCGGCGATTGCGGCGATAATGTTTTAATAGTTTTTTGCGGTTGGGAAACCGTAACTCGCGTCCCACCCACGGTTTTTATAGTTTTCTGGTTGGTTATTACCGGTTTTTGTTGGTACACCATATTATTAACGACTGGTTGTTGGGCTTTAGTCGTGGTTAGTAGTGGTTGTTGTTTTATAGCTGATTGTGGTTTAAATTGATTGTTGTTTAAGTTTAGTTGTTTTGGGGTGGTTAAACTAGTCATAATTTGTCGTTGGGGTTGTAAATTTGTTTTGTTTAGAACAATGTTTTGTTTAGATACTACAACATTACTTAAAATTTGCACTTTTGGTCCAGTGCTAGTCCCGGAACCAGGAACTACGCGCGCGTTGGTTGGCAACGCGGTTACGGTTTGGACACGTTGTTGACCATTGTTAAAAACTGGCTTTTGTGATTGTTGTTGAGTGGTTAGCGGCTTTTGTACCAAATTAAAGACACGCTGTAAAATATATATATATATATATATATATTGTTGTAAAAATAATAAAATATTTAAAATAAATAATAATAAAATATCTAAACATATATAAGAAATCAATTTTTCAAGCAGTAAATATTTAATCTTAATATGTTTGTTAGATAATTTACCTGAGATACAATCCCGTCTCCACTTGGGGGTTGTCCATCTTCAACTCTTTGAACGACCGCGTTCTGGTAAACTGTGGTCGTCGCTGCCGGGCTGGCCATCTGGCTTAAACAATCCGAAATCGTGTACGTAGTGTTGGTGTTTTGGAGGGGTACTTGATCGCCCCCTGATGACGACGCCGCCGTCGTCTGTAACACTTTTATCAACTGGGTGCCGCTTCCATCGGCCGCCTGCACGACTTTGACGAGCTGGGGATTTTGTCCTGTCGTTCCAGGATGTTGTCCGGTAAGTTGAGGCACGGTAAACACCACCGGTGGGGTTTGCTGTGTAGGGTTGACCCCCGGGGAGGAGGAGGCGACCCCGAGGGTAGAATCAAGAGAGAAATTTGTTGCAGCAACATGTTTGCTGTTGCAGGAGTTATCTATAAGATTTAATTCATTAAATAGTTAAATAAATTTATAATAATAAGCGTCTTTTTTTGAACATATATATATTACCTATCTGCATGATTGCAGTTAAAGGATTACGCCCTTCGTCAGAGCCATCGACAATCGTATTAGAGTCCTCCCCATCGCATGGTGGCCCCAAATGGGGCGAAACCTCTATCGCTTGATACGGCGTGATTATTTTTATTTCAATGGACTGCGCGCTAGCAATCCATTTCTGTAAGATACAATTTCCATCCGTAAATCAATTAAAAATAACAACAATTACGCAAAATATAATTAAGCATTATTTAAATGTCTAATTAACGTTAGATTACTATTACAAAAAAAAAAAACGCAGAGTTTAAATCAGCAACAGACAAAATATGTTTATAGCGCGATTTTATATTTAAATCCTGTAAAGTTAATTAGAATTTTAATTTTTATTGTATACAGTTATGAACTATACAAAAAGAAAATATGAGAACATTGAATTGTATTTGATTTGATTGTATTTTTAACATAATAATTAAAAATCAAATCGTCAACAATGGTTGATGTGCGCATGTAACCATACTTCTTCTTATACATCTAAAAAGTCAAGTTAGCCTTGTAACAATGCGCTTGCGTACAAAGTATAGTCATTACTACAAATAAGTACATTCCACAATTTTGTTAGAAAATCAACGAATTTGCACTGGAAATCGGTGGAGAAAATACAAACATGATTCTGAAAATTGGAAATTGATAAGTGATTGTAGCGTGGAGTGATTTTACAGGTTTAAATGAGCGTTTATGAGAATTGGGTAGTTTCAGTAGCTTGATTTGTGTCTGGGTGTATACCAGGCCAGAGGCCCAGAAAAAGGAGGAAAATATTCATACGAATATAAAAATTCATCAAATGTTGAAATGTATATTTGGATTTAAACCCAAATATGTTTCAAATCAACTTGTAACTGTTGGTTTTCAATGTTTAAATATCAAAACTAAACCTTTATATATGGTTTAAGCATTTTAAAAAATGTATGATTGAAATATTTATATCGATTATTGAAAAAACGACCAAAAAAATTCAATCTGGGATGCGTAAATACGAACAAATTAATTAAAGTAGTGTTGTGACAATGATTTCAATGCGTAATTACGTTTTTTCTTGTTTTGTTTTTTTTTTAAATAACCAAACACACGAATTTGTTTAAAACTACAAATTGTATTATTAAATGAAGAGAAACATATATTACTAAATATTTAGGGAACTACAGATTGTTTTGATTTTTTAAACGTAGAATTCATTCTATAAATAATTTATTAGAGCAGTTATTACCATTTATGAAAACATACGGTTAAAAACAGGGTTTATATATTCGAATTAAGCGTTGTTTAAACAATGATCTAAACTAAATGATTGAAGTTAATATTTCGAATTATAAATTATAATTAGGTATAGTTAAAACATATTTAATCAAGTACAGAAGCTTTGCAAATAAGAGATAACGTTATTTTGACACGTAAATCATCATTTTAGATGCTTGACCATTTTATAGACACTATTAATAAATAGTAATTAACTTTTTAATTTATTTATACATATACGTATTTGATTTTTTTATTTCCTAACCATAAAAAGGCGTATTATTAATTTTTGACAAAAATGATAAATTAGTATAAATAAACTCGGCTTACATTGATGATTACCAATATACATTTCAAAGTATTTTTAATTGAAATCGTATATTTTTAATAAAATTCAATAATGTCAAGTAGTTAGCAAATATAATAATTTTAGATAAAGTAGGTAAAATCCCAATTCACGTGTGTAAATTGATATTTGAAACATTGATAACGTTGTAATGAATGTGTTTTTAATGAAATATAATAGTAAAATATGTGAAAATGCTATAAAATAAAAAATTCAACGTTTCTAATACGAAACAATTTAACCCTAGATATTCAGTTAAAACGGTACTGCAAGCGTGGATGAACGTTAAAAATATGTTTAAAACAGTGTAAAATAGCAAATGTAGTAAATATAATAGAATTATTACCTTAAATTGACAGAAAACCTCGAAAAATGTTCAATCGACGATGTAAACACATACATTTTTCCAGATAATTTAAACAACTACGTATGTCACACAGATTCTAGTTGAATTAACACTGAATTAATGTTTCAACAAACTTATTTTCATATTTTCTATGAACGTTAACAGTCATTTACTGATTCTAGCATCAGTTTATGTTCGAAAACATAGCACTAAACCAAATATGGCGGCCATATATCTCTTGTACAAAACAAAGGCAGAAGCTCTCGTATCCCTGACAGAAAATCTCGAACACTCAACTATTTCCGGTGTTTTAATGCTAGGGTTCGCCACACGAGCGCACCACTAATCAATACCGGCAATTTAATTTATTTTAAAATAACCGCCAAATTAAATAAATAATCGGCCAACGAAATATATTCTAAAAAACCTCTCAAATAGCATATTTTAAAAAGCACTAGTCATTTCTTAAATTATTAACACAATAATTGATATTTTAACTAATAATAATTAGAATTGTAATACGGCACAATTCATTTGTTGCATTGAACTTATCGTGGGGAGACATAAATTACTAAATCAATAAATTTATTATAAATGTCTAATTACTTCAGTAATATTGATTACTTTTGCGCTATGAATATAATTTATTATACAAGCGAAATAATCAAACAAGAAAACTGTTAGAAGTCATTTATTTCAAATGTTAATCTATTATATACAACAAAATCTATATATTTCATAATAAATATCAACAAAACAATTAATTTAGTTTCGCTGGGGGCCATTTCCATTGGTTTTCTGGCGCTTCTCGCATTAATGGCTCCCACGGTTTCCAAGTTAACATTTTCCGGGCCAACAACAATTCGTTTTCAGCCTGGACAATCACTTCTTCCACTTGGCCGCAACCGATTTTCTGTTCGAGCGCAGCAATATCCTTTGTACATTCAACAATTTCAACCCGTTCTTTGATGATGGTTTCAGTATGTTTTCGGTATGCGGCGGTTTCAGGCATTTTCACCAAAGCCCGCAATATTTTACCGTACAAAACAGTCAAAGTATGGTGCGGATTTGCAGAAACTGTAAGGCCTGTTAGGCCAGTAGCCGTTTTCAAAATTCGCGATGCCATAATTGAGGGTTATGCAACACTAATCACTAAAATCACAAAATATAGTTGATTTTAGTTGTTTCTAGTAATTAAACTACACTTTTTAACAATTAACAGGCAGTTTAATGTTATTTTCTACAGGATTTATACTTACAAGGCCATAAACTTATGGAATTTGACAGTCGCCAGAACTGATTTTTTTTAAGTTAGCCCTAATGCATTTTTTTAATATATTGCTATTTATATTTAAATCTAATAATAATTTTAAACGCGTTTTACATATATAACAATCAATTCTACTTAGTAAGAAGGTGAAAATAATTTAAAATAAACAATATATAACAAATTATATAATTGAGTTTCTTGTGAACATAGTTGGTAACATTGTTATTAAACTTCAATTAATTTCTATTTAAATCTAATTTAAACCATCTAAAGTGTTCTTTGTAAGCATATTTAGTTATTTTAAATTGTTTAACGTTTAAATTACGTCCAATTTATTAATAATAACTCAAAATTATTTAGTAATATTTGTTTTGCGTAAGGTTGGTTATGTAAAAGTAACTATGTCAGTTTTGACATTTAAACAAATCGATTGATAACATTAGTAAATTTTAAAAATACTGTTTAAACTACGATAAAATGAACGCTGCAATAAATATAGGTGTTGAGGATATGATGGCTACAGTTATCAGATATGGATTGTACATCGGTGCAATATTTCAAATGGTATGTCTGTTAGCTTGTATTCTTTTACCGGAGACATCGCAGGAGGAATTAAGTTGGAATTCGAATAAGGTAGGAGTTATTTAGTGTATCCCTATTAATTAAAAAAGTGATTGTTTATATTTACGTTTATAAAAACGTGAATCACAGAACGCGGATAGTGAAGATGACAGTTCTGAGCATAGTACGCCCCAAAATACACCACGGCGGCCTTATCATAGGCCCCGTAAACAAGATAAAAAGAAGAGGCGTTGATTTATACTTAATTTAGTGCTAAACTGTACTATTTGTAAGTTAATTTTGTAATGCAGTATTATCATAAATAAAAATGACTGTACGAATTTATATTAGCGGATTTTCTCATATAGAAAACAAGATTATGATTTGATTCGTATTCACCGCATCGTTTATTATCTGCTAATAAAATTGCATAAATAATGTTATACTCGTGATATCACAAGTAATATACCCCCAAACAAATTGCTAACCCAGTGACCAATGAGCATGTTGGAAAACTTACTAACACAGTGTCACCAACTGTAATATGTAGAAAACACTAGATTTTTGTTTCGTCATTAGGATGGCTATAAATAAATAGTAGTAATTCGTATAAAACATTAGGGATTTATTAGTTTGTAATAAAAAAGCAATTTAAAATTTTTATTATTATTTATTTAGCACAAAATAGCGAAAATGTATTTATACAATATCATAATAACAATTCTCTTATAATTTATAGACAATTGTTGTCAATAAAATAATAATCAATCGATTATTAACAAAACTAAAACTATATTTGTGTAATATTTCAAATGTAGCATACATTTTCCCCAAAATTACTAATTAATAACCCTTGTTTACGGCAATTTGAAATATTACGAAAAATATACTTCTATTTATTCTATAAGGAAGTACAATTATGTTATGCAGTCTTTTTGTTAATTTTTGTTATATTTGAAGCTTCAAAATTAATTATTAGACATTTATCAAAGCTTTTTTGAAGTTAAACCAGCTTTTTTTAAAGCAAAATATAGAATTTAGACGAATGAATATTTCCAAAACTTATTTATATATTTTTGTTTCAATTTAACTAAACCAAAGAATAACTAAATAAACTTTTTATATATATATATATATATATATATATATATATATATATATATATATATATATATATATATTATATATTACTCTACGAAAAATCACATTTTTAATGATTCAAAACTAAATATAATATTTATTTACCAGGTACAAGACAATTAACTATACCCAATTATAATTAGTACTAATTAATACCAACAAAATAATATTTGTTAACAATATATAAACTCTACCCTAAACAAATTTCAACAAAACTTGTCTAAATAATGAAAAATAATATAATTTATAAAAATTTATATTTGCAAAATTGATCGAAATATTTAACTTTCAAATATATTAAATATAACTTTAAACTCAAAATCACGAATCTACACTAATTTAAATAAAAGGCAAGAAAATGCCTTTAATTATAACCAAGAAACAAAACGTTTAACTGAAAATTCGTTTTAAAAAATGAATACTGTGTGAATACTATCATTTCCTAGTTTGAAACTAAACACTAGTAACATCTGTGGTCTCAATTCTCGAAATCGGTTTCATAATCTCGATTTCGAGATCTTTTTTCGCGTCAGGGCTAACCTTGAAGTTTTGCAACAAATTAATTACGTTATCAACGCCGTGCGATTGACTTTCGGCGTCCGAAATTGTGTTCGGATTCGATTTCGAAAAATGCAAACAACAATAACCCTTAAATCCACGCCAAGTAATTATATTCGGTTTGATACCGCGTTCAGCTAACGCGGCTTTAACATCGCGAACACGAACCGTACGTTCAATATTTCGAATCTTAAGCGAAAAATCGAAATCGATCATAGCTTTATTTTTACGAAACTGTCGTTTCGGTTTGCGCTTCGGCGACGTAGAATCCTCGTTTGTAGTCTGAAAACGACGCCAATCGCGGTACATTTAGGTGTTCGGGTAACGCGTTTTAATAAATAAATAACTTACCGTGTTCCCATTTTCACTGACTCGATCTGGTTGCGGTCTTCTGCGCACGAATCGTCTACGTCTTTGAGGCGCTTGTTCGTTTCCGGTTAGCTTCTCTTCCGGTTGGGACTCGGAAGCGTCACCATCTTGGTTTGAAACACGCGGACGTCTCGTGTACTGGAAACGACGCATACGTCGGAACGGACGTCGATTTGGTGAACCGTTTTCTACATCAGTATCAACTTCTTTCACTGTTACATCTTTGCCGCCTCTAAAGAAACCGGAAACGATGGTTTAATTGTTAAATACGTTTAGGTATGTAACCGAAAATTAAAAAAGCAGCGATATGGTGTTGTTTGTGTTTGTAAACTAACTTTTCGTCAATGTCTCGGAGGAGTTTCAGAACTGGCATCATTTCGATGCGGCGTTGCGATAAAATGTTCCAAATCACCCCATCCGGTTTGGGGCGTCGTTTTTCGACATGGATTATTTCGGTTGGGGTCACGATTATATCAACAGGGACATCATGTGGTCCAAATAACTCTTCGGGCAATGTACTATATACCTTTTAATATATATATATATATAATTAAAACTAACGCGAATTTATTTTTACCGGAGATTATTTTATGTTTTATTTCGCTAATACAATAACAAATGAATTAATATAGGTATTTACTAAATATCAGTGGGCATATTAAATTTAATGCTATTTTAAATTAAATTTCCCTATAAAATATAGTAAATTGTAATACGATTTGTGAATGTTATTCTTCTTACCTGACTATCGTGTACTGTAGTTACAACAATAGTATTTTGATTAACTGCTTTCATATGTGATAAAATCGCAAATTCCAAATCGGCATAGCCGCGTCCTTTACCAATTCGCAGCCCTAAAACGGTACCTCGAAAATTAGTAACAAATAGCCCCGAAAAAAACAACAACCCAAAAAAACGAACCATCTTTGCTAACTGCAACACTTCCAAGTACGACCAAATCAATTTTAAGATTATCCTCGAGTCCGACCTCTTTCCCGCATTCATCAATACCTTTTCGGCTTACCGCCCGCGACAAATCATCTTTGATCGCGTTTTCGGGCAACTGTATATGCTTTAGTAGCCCGTTCGCTAATTTTGGAACCGGTACGAATAGGTGTTTGTGATTTTCGAGCACGGCAAACCGAACAGCTTGTTGCGGTTTATCCGGATTCACCTTAATGTTTTGCGCGTGCTTAAACACGTCCAAATCAGTCAGGGACACAGCGGTTTGTTCGCAACCTTTGAAATTCGGAATGCGACCGTAAACGGGCCGCGGAAATGTGACCAAATTGTTTTTTTCCAAATGTTCCCAAACTTTGCGACGAAAACTTTGTTTCGTTAACGGAAACGTTGCTAAAATACAATTCTACTAGTTTAGTTTTTTAAATTCATTGTACATTAAACAATTACAATCCAATTTGTTACAAATAATTTTAGTAAATTGTGCCTATTCATGTTTTGAGTTTGGTTAGAACAAATTAATTTATATTATTCCTCATTCGTACTAATATTTATATGAAAACAACATAAATTACGATTAAATATAACTAATTTCCTGTTAAAAAAAACATTCATTTCTAATCGATAGTGTCCAATGGACAATATAAAAAACAAATAATTTTTCTCGGAGATCAAGTGTTTTATCATTTTAAATAAATGTTTGGGAGAGAATATCATCAATTCTGATTAAATATCATGTAAACAACAATCAAAAATCCGTATTTTTGTAAATATTATTGTTTCTTTTGTAGGTTAAATGTTTACCTGGTTTTTCTTCAGGTTTTTCAATAACTTCAGGCATTGTTCTTCAGGAACGATCTAATCAGTTCTGTAATAAATGTAGTAATTATATATAAATCATTGAAATCTTATCTAAACATACGTTTACTGTGGAATGAAATCAAATATTTTATAAATAGAATAATTTTTTTTCATTTGTTTATTACATTTCACGATGAGCACAATAGATGGTGTGCGTTGGGGGAGGGGGGGGAGGAGGGTATAAAAAATAATCACATTTGAAAAATATATTTAGATTATTATTATTAAACAATTAATCTATAAACTAATTCATTGTTTATTATCTTATATAAATCATTAAACATCTCCGATATTTATTCTTAACCTAAAACTGATACATATCTAGAAAACAATCGCAATGAAAAAATTAAAACTAATACTAAATTCGTGTTTATATCTAATCATTTCCTCAACTTCTATTCTATTAAACAAGTATTTATTTATAAACGTTGGATTTCCGAATGTTAGCTTAACGTTTCTACATTTTTTCACCGCATTTATCGGCTTGCACATTTGCGAAAAATGTAATCTCTTCAGCGTAAAATCGGTCCATTTGGACGTGATTTTAATGCCAGCGATTCTATTCTGTACTTTTGTTACATATATGAACTTAAGTTTGTCAAATAACTCATTAGCTAGTTATCATGTATCAAAAACTATGGTTACACCCATTATTATATTAATTCAAAGTGTGTTATATCGGAAATGGTATTCATTGTTAATTTATATAACTTTGGTAAGTTAAAAATGCAAAACAAACGATTTAATCTAATTTGGAATCCCCGTTTTACGAATGCGTCTGTTACAGATAATAATTATTGTCGGAGCGGTTTTAGTTTTACGAAATGATTCATATTTTAACACAAATGGGATTTACTTTTTGTCAACTGCAGTTATAGTTACAGTTTTGTATGAAATAGTAAGGAGTTCGTTACGGAATGACTAAAAACTTGATTAAATTAAGTGTAATAATTAATTTTAGGTATTGAAAGTTAAACAATCCGAATTGCAAATGAGCAAACTGCAATTGCTGTACTATTTTGCGCCGTTTTCATCGTTCTTATTAGCAATTTGTTTACCTATGGTTGAATCGCCAATAAATGTATTAACACAAAACTGGACAACCATCAGAAATAGTAATTCATTATTTTTAGATGTTTTATTCTTCGCTTTAATTAAACGCGTGAAATATATAATTTTAATTAAAAAATATATTTTGTAGCAATGCAATTTTAATATTTTAGGTACTAATTATTCTATCATGTTTCGTGGTGCTTTTAAACAATCTAGTAACATATTGGATAATCGCAAATTCAACATTTATTCTGTATCCTTTCATGCGTATTTTAATCGTAAATTAAACCACTGAAATAACTTTAACTCAAAAGAAACAGGTGTAATGTTTTGATTCAAATTAAACTAAGCCTAATTCTATACGGCAGTTGGTATTTATTTGACGAAAATCTGTTGTTAAATCAATTGTTAGGTTTTAGTTTAAATATAGCTGGATGCCTTATGTATCAAATAATTAAAGTAAGTCATCTCAATTGACTGAAAATCAAGAAAATGATACTCATTTTTTGGTTTACAGATGAGAGAATTTCAAATACAACGACATTATAGAAGAATTATATAAATTTGTTAAATATTCTTAAGGATTTATCTGTGATTTTATGCATTTATGTACCTTAGACCATGTGTGTTTAAACATCACAAGTCTATTAGAGCGGAAACCATCTTGTTTGCGAGTTGTTATTATACAATGTTGAATTAATCGTTTTAAAACTTGTTATATTATTTGTAAGCCAATAGAAAGCAATACTAGAATCACATATCAAGTTCCATGAGTTATATTCTTGGTAAGACTTAGAAATCTAAACGACACGCCCTTAATAGGGCGTGGAACATCTCGTTTCCTGCCGTTATATTGTGTGTGAGTTTTTAAAAGAAATTGATTATACAGTTGTTGAATTAATTGTTTGAAAACTTGTTATATTTGTTGTTAGCTAATAAAAAGCAATATTAGAACTGAAAATCAGGGTCTATGGGTTAACAGTAGAAACCAAACGACACGCCTCTATTAGAGTGTCAGCCATCTTGTTTCCTTGGGCCATCTTATATGTAGATTGCCATAGGAATGAATTAATCGTTCTTTTTTTTTTGGGTTTTAAAGCAAATAGAGTTATAGATTATAAAGCGTTATTTATTTATAAGTTCAACAACATTAAGTACACAAAGAATTCATTTTTTATTTTTCGGTTTGTATTTTTCCCAATGTTTATGGTTTATTGCGCTGAAATCGTCGCAATTTTTAGCGATATCAACTAAATATTTGCTTAAAAGTAACAATTCGCGATCCTTGCCCCGGTTTAAGTGCGCCTGTTTGAACGGACGAATCTTCAAACCGTTTTTCGGATTCATTATAAAATTCCTTCTTATATCATCAAACATTATCGTATTTTTACTCGAATACTGCTCAAATTTACCCCAAATTACCCCTAACGGTTTCACCTATAGGAAAAATACATTACACAATTTTTTCTCAAATTAGAATTTTAATTTCGTAAGTTCAGACAAGCAGTGGTGTAGATTAGGAATATTATTCCTATAACTTACATCAATAACTCCATATTTTGGCGCGTGCACTGATATCATAGCCATTGAATCTAAATGAAATAAAATCTTGTAATCTGAATGACTAGTCACACCGAGTAACTTCATTTTCTCTTCGATCCACTTCATCCCAGTGGCAGACCAGATAACAATATCATAAAATTCGTACGCAGTTGTTAGGAATTCGTGTAGAAAAGGGCGCATTAATTCATAGCCTGTTTCCGCTGAGGATCTGTGATCGAAGAGTGTATAATCTATATCTAAAACAAGCAATTTCTTCCCGGCTCGCGGATCACTTATCATATTAATCTTATACTCTTTGATTCGTTTCTCGATTTTCGACAAATAGATTTCCTGATTTTCTATCGCGATTTCCTCTTCCTCTATATCCAAATCGTTTATAACTTCAGTCATGTCTGTTGGAGCGGTATTTATTTGAGCGATATCCTCTTCCAGGGATCCCATTAGCATTAGTTTGAAACCGGATTTAAGTTTTAATAACGATAATCGGCATTCGTCGTCCGGACTTTTGCCTAAAATAAATTTTAATATCTCGTAGGTAAAATATTCTTTAAGGATTTCACATTGATTTTGAGCTATATATAAAAATATATACTCGTGAAATTTAATTAAGCGTAATAAAATAATTGGACCAGCGAAAGCTATGTGAAGATAGGTTATATTATACATTTTAAAAATTATATTTCATTATTGGCCCATTTCTTTTTATATTTATACAGTGTGTGTTCAATAATACAAACAATTGTTTTATTATTTTGTATGGAAAAGCATGCAAAAAATTGCGTATTTAATAACAAAACTGTATAAATATAATTTTAAATAAAGCATAGAACAATCAAATTAATTTTATAATGTAGGGACATGTTATAAATTGAAAGGAAAGTGTATAATATAAGGGGGTTTTTATAATAACAATCCCTAACCTTTCAATTTTAAGTTGAGTAATTTTTGCCGATCGGGCCGAACTCCGGTTTGTTTTTGAATAGCATTTTTCAGACACAAAACATTATCGTTTTCAGTTATATCTGTTATTTCGTATTCTTTTCCACTCCATTTTACAATTATTTTAAATTCAGTTGACATTTTTATTTTGTAAACAACTTATAATACGTAGTTTATTTAACTCAAAATAGAGGGCTACGTCAAATATTAAAGATATTTTTAAAAATTGATTATTTAGAAACGTTTTTACAGCTATATCTTAATAATTATTGATCATTTTATGTATTTGTTAATTAATGAATTTAAAAAACAAAAATTCGCAATCAGTGTTGTTAATCATTTGTGAAATGAATTGGTTAAAACCAACAGAACATATATATATATATATATATATATATATATATATATATATATATATATATATATATATATATATATATATATATATATTTTGCAATCAGCTTACTCTACTAACTTATATTTATACAAATGAGAAATAAATTACTCTTAACTTCAATAAATATTATTTTTCTAGTAAAAAGTTTACATACAAAAATAATTTCTGCTTTGGTTGGTGACAATGCATAATGATTTTCTTAAATGTTGCTCAAATGTATAAAGACTTGAGTTATTTTGGAGTTTTTAAGGCATAACACTTATTATTTTATGTATAACATTTGTAATTGTTAAAATAAAACGCTAAATACTGAATTTGATTCATTTTGGGGTATGACCCATCTGTCACGTTTACATAGGATTCAAAATGTCAAATTGACATAAGTATTTTAAGCTCCAAGCTGAGCGTGGCGTTTATCTACTCTTAATATAT
Organism: Nebria ingens riversi; assembly: GCA_018344505.1. NCBI lineage: Eukaryota > Metazoa > Arthropoda > Insecta > Coleoptera > Carabidae > Nebria > Nebria ingens. Next base: position 425,784 of record JADQWA010000207.1, read on the forward strand.
GGGAATGAAAGTGTGAGAACATTAAGCGTATGTCGTGGATTAAGTTTCTATTGTGGACAGTGCCTCTTGTATCAGTTTTTGTAAACATACATGCTGTATGCCATTTTGTATTATAAATGGCCGTCAGGAAAAGTAATTAAAACTCGAAAATAATTAATGATTTCTGTGTGATTAACGTGTGTGTTGTGTGTTGATCTGTTATTTATAAATAAAACACAGATAATCTAGTGTATACGCATGTTTTAAATGTGGATATAAATGGTGTTTTCAATGTATAACCGTTTGTTAAAAGCACAAAGACTTCTCAACTTCCCCTTAGTAAATTAATGAATTTTTTTGTTATTTTATGATTCCTTCAATAAAATGTGAGTGGCCTATGATTTGTGAATATTTTTACTTGAATCTAATCAAGTTATTTTGCTATAAATGTATTTTATTTATGTTAAACCGGCATTGTTTTCTATACAAACGGCGCGAAATTTGAAAACTTAAGACTAGTTTAACAAGAAATTGTTTATAAACAATAGACTTTAAACCTGATTTAATTCAATGAAGTATTAGGAGATGTATTTAGTGAATAATTAGTTACTAAACTATTTTATTAGTTTTATAAATATGTCGGGTATCGAAGTTGTAACGACCGTATTTGTGATTTTAGGTTGAAAAGTTTCAAACTAAAGCACAATTACGTTGAAAATGTAAGTTTATTATCCGAATTTGTTGATAATAATCAGAATGGAGGCAGCTCTTAAGAGGATCGGTGATGTTACTATTGAACGAGTACCGACAGGTATTTATTATTATTAATTATTTACTATTTATATTTAGTAGCAGAAACATATATCCCCTATTTTTAAGTAGAGATATTTCTATAATAATAGATAATTTATTTAATAAAGTAATAGTCATTAATAAAAAAATTGCAAACAATACACTATTCATTTATTTTAAACATTATAAACAAAAGAAAAAAAAACATAAAACAACACTTAGTGATGCACACGTGTATGCTTGCGTTGTAGTGTTATCAAATAAGCAGGACAAAATGTGCTATAATTATTATTTGTTGAAAATTATTGTTTTTTGAACTTCCATTCTCAGAGAAAAAGATTAAAAATGATGACGACGAACCGTTGTCATCAGCAATGAATTCGGACACCGATTTCGGTTCCGAAACTCACTCATCCGATGATGAATTAATTTCTGATCTTCCGCTCACTTCCACCGATGAAAAATCCCCTATAAACTCATCTGCCACACATCAAAAACAAACCAAATCATCTGAAAACCATCACGAACCATTCGACACGATCACCGAGCCCCTACTAACCTTAACATCCGCGAAACGAAAACAAAACTTCGATCAAATTGAATCAACAATCAAATCATCGAAAAAAACAAAATCCACCGTTTTGGAACATGACGCAACTCAACTCGCAAGTGCTTCGTGCTCCAAAATTAGTGACATCGTGCGAAAAAGTGATGAATTATGTGATTTATTCGACGATCCTGATCATTTGAGTGGTGTTAAGATTCGAACTCGTTTAGAAAGTGATAATGAGGATTCTGAGTACGATAGCGAAGAGGATTCGGATTTGGATGAGCCCATGCGTTCCGAATTGGTTAAATTGGAACCGGGGGGATCGCTACCCGGTTCTCCGCATCCCGACTTAGAAGAGGGATCGGATAAAGCAGATTTTATCGAAAAATTCAGTAGCGAACTAGGCGAATCTAGTCAGAAATCAGAGGATGCTAAATTGGATGGATCAGATTATGATTATGATATTACAGAAAAACTTAAAGAGATGGGTGAGTTTTCTTTTTTTTATATACTTATAGTATATGTGAATAGACACTATTAATACTATTGTTATGTAGACAATTATTATTGTGTATTGTTTTATGTATGTATATATATATATATATATATATATATATATATATATATATTTATATTTCGTTTATATAATTTGATATGGGTACGCATCCGTTACCTATGTATATATTATGCTAATAGGGGAAATAAGTGTAGAAACAGTGAAAAAAGGAGAAAAAACGCGGAAATCTGAGTCAGCCGACGGCACCGAGAATGAAATCTCTGTGACTGCAGCGAAAAAAGACCAAAGCGGTTCAGATTCGGATGATAAAAACAGTTCAGAACGGAAAATCGGGAACATGCGACGAAATATCCGAGAAGTGATGGACGAAACCCAGTTGGACGAAGCGACATTAGCTGCGCAGCGGCAAGAAATGGAACGGTTGCGCCGTGTACAAGAACAACAACGTATTATCAGAGAGGTAGAATACTAACATCTAGTTAATTACCAGAAAACGGATCTTGAATGGTTTTTATCTTAGGTTCAAAGACAAATTGCGTTGAATCGTCAAAATAATAAAACACAACATCGTGTGATTTCACTGTTACAAGGAAACTCGTCGATTATCAAACAAATGCCGGGCACATCTGGGAGTACTCCTAACCGAATTGGCGGCACAGTGTTGGTCAAACTACCAAATGGCGAAACCAAACCGATGACGCGAATCACTAAAGGTCAAACGCCTTTCGAAGTCGTTCGACTTCAAAAAGGAACAATGCAAGTATGTCTAAAGACTTCAGAACTGCTTCTCTTGTTTATTATCTTTTAATATTAAAATAGTGTCTTGTTTCTGTGGTTTTATTTGTTTTTGTTTGTAAAGGGAAAAGTCCAGCGTAATTTGATTCCTGTGAAGAAATCATCAACTGGTAATCTGACGCCGTCTGTGTCGATTGCGCCGGTGGCGAAGCCGAAAATCGAACCGAAAACCGCATCGGATGACAGCGAATCAGAACCGTCGGATACCGAGAAGAAAGTCAGAAAAGTAGCAGGTAAACCGAAAGGTAAAATATATCTTATACTAACAATCACTTATACTAATGTTCGTTGTAATTTTGCTTTTAATTCGCTTACTAATATGCACATAAATTAACCATAGTCTATGACTCTTCTTACTACGAAAATAGATCAAATATCTATATGTAAAATAGAACAATTTCGCTGTATTTGTATAAACAATAATTGTTTTTAATTATAATAATTTGGGTATGCAGTTAACTATTTATTGTTTCGTCCAAATAAACTAAATAATAACAAAGAAACTCCCATCATTTCGTTTAGATGTCGTCACAATCTCTTCTTCTTCGGATGACGATTGTATCGTGTTATCCGAAGACGAACCAGATGAACCGGAACCCGATGAAGATCCTTGCAACTCGGGTATGCATACAAACGACGCTTACAATGTACCGGATGAACAAGGTCGGGTCCTAATCAATGTGGGACACCCAGAAGATGAGGCCGAAGTATTTTTGGCCCCACAAATCGCGAGAGTCATCAAACCCCATCAAATCGGTGGTGTTCGCTTCTTATTCGACAACGTAATCGAAAGTACAGGTCGATTTAGTACTTCTACGGGTAAGTCTCTAGTTTTTCTTTCGAAGTTCTTCTTGTACCCCAATATTTAATTAGGCTTCGGATGTATTTTGGCCCACTCGATGGGCCTGGGTAAAACGCTCCAAGTCGTCTGCTTCAGTGACATCTTCTTGCGCCATACACCCGCCAAAACTATTCTTTGTATTATGCCGATCAACACACTGCAGAACTGGATGGCCGAGTATAATATGTGGTTGCCGAAAGACACTGCGAATAGTCCTTTGTTGAGTCACGGTGAAGTTCGACCGCGGAACTTTAATATTTACGTGTTGAATGACTCGCACAAAACGTTGACTGCGCGTGCTAAAGTCATCCAAGAGTGGAACCGAGAAGGTGGCGTTTTGTTGATCGGCTACGAGTTGTATCGGTTGTTGTCGTTGAGGAGGAATCCGAAACCGAAATCTAAACGGAAAAAGTTAAACGCGGTGCTGGTCGATCGACCCGATACACCCGAAGATGATGAGAAGACGAAGACGATGTATGATGGTAAGTTTAACTCTATAGTGAAATTTTCAATTGATAATATTAAATATTGTTTATAGAAATTCATGAAGCGCTAGTGAAACCAGGACCGGATTTGGTCATTTGTGACGAAGGACATCGTATTAAAAACTCGCACGCTTCAATTTCTCATGCTCTCAAACAAATCCGATCCAAACGACGTATAGTGCTAACCGGATATCCACTACAGAATAATCTACTCGAATATTGGTAAGTTATAAATAATTTCTATTTAATTTGTGTATTTTTTTTGTTATGTTTGTTATTTTACAACGCTCAAACTTATCAGACAAACGTTACTTATTATTTGGATCTGCCACACCCATGATTTATAAATTATTATCTAAACAATTCTAAAACAGTACTTAACAGCAATGTAAGCATCATCTTAAGATTGCTTCAGTTAATTGTGTAGAAATACGCTTCAGTTATGTTAAAACAATTCAAATATTAGGTGTATGGTTGATTTCGTACGTCCAAATTATCTGGGCACAAAGACTGAATTTTCAAATATGTTTGAACGGCCTATTCAAAATGGTCAGTGTATCGATTCGACGCCGCAAGATATTCGATTGATGCGTTATCGAGCGCACGTCTTGCACTCGTTACTCGAAGGTTTCGTTCAGAGGTTCGTTTCGTTTTTCTTCAAAGCAGTTGAACGATTTGCCAGTTATTCAAATCACAAAAAATCGCTGCAAATCAAACAACTGTTCATTCGATATATATTTTTTGTATGTTAGTTTCAATTTTGATTTTAACATCTAGACGTTCGCACGCCGTTTTACAAACTTCACTGCCACAGAAAGAAGAATACGTTCTGCTCGTACGTATGACAGAATTCCAACGAAAACTATACGATACGTTCATGAACGAGGTCGTACGAACGAAAACTGTTCCAAATCCGTTAAAAGCATTCGCTGTATGTTGCAAGGTAATTATATAATACCTAAACTAAAGTTCTGTTATTGTATTATATGCCATTTGATTTAGAAACTATTATTTTAAATTCTAACTGATTTGTTTAGATTTGGAATCATCCTGATGTGTTATACTACTTCTTGAAGAAGCATACAACTGGTGACGCAGTTGATATCGACTTGGAGGAGGTGGCTAATGCAGCAGCGCTAACAGCAGCTAATGGGGGCGTGCCCGTAACACCTACCCCGCCCAAGAAGGCATCTCGCTCGAGGGGTGGTGCCAAGAAGGAACGCAAGGTAAGAAAGGTAAATGATATCGAAATAAACATAGTTGTATTACCCCGAAATGCTTTCATATATATATTCGGTGTTCTTATAACGCGTTTTTCTATCGCGAAGATTGCTTCGAAGTTCTTTAGCTGCACTTTATAGATTAAACAAATAAACATTGTGAAGTTCTATAAATTGTTGCAAAAACCGCTTTTTTGTTTACTCGTATTTCTATTCGGACAGACTGCCGCCTCTAAAACATCCAACGCCAGTACGAATTCAGTAAAACCGGCCGCTTCAGTTACGCCGAACACCAATACACCAACACCATCATCAACTACTACTACCAACGCGCCAAACACACCAATACCGCCAGTAAATCCACCTCTAAACATACCAAATCCAAACAGCAACAACTCATTACAACAAAATATTCCGCCGATGATTCAAAATTATCCCAATCAGCAACAACAACCCGTGCCACCAAATCCAAATTATCAACAACCTCCAGCACCGTATCCAAATTACCAAAACTTTCCCCAATACGGCCCAAATGGCGAATATTATAATCAACAACAACAACAACAGCAGCAGCAACAGCAACCAAATTATCCAAATAACTACAACACCGGTTATTATCCAAACCCTGAGTATGGCGCCTTTTACGACGGCACCAAACCCGAAAATTACCAACAGGGCTATCAACACGACGGGCAAAATTACTGGCAACAACCGCAACAAAATTACAATTACCAAAATCCAAATCAAAACGATTATTACGCGAATATGAACCAACAACAATCCGGTTACGGGAATCAGGAATATTATAGGCAAAATCCTTATAACCAGAATTATCAGAATTACCAACAACAAAATAATCCACTATATCCGCCAAATCAACAGCAACAGTGGCCGCAACAGGGCCAACAAAATTTCGAAAAAACTGGCTTGAAAACTGAGTCAGTTGATCAAAAATCTGATGCGATCAAAAGTGAATCAACTGATGCTAATCAAATGCAAATTGATGCTAAAATTGAAAAGAAACCAGATTTGGATTTAGATAAATCTGAGATTACTAAACTGGAATTGGACGATGATAAGAAATCGGAAATTGCGAGTGAATTGGGGGAAATTAAAGATAATCTGGATGAAAAAGCTGATAAAGATTCTGATGTTAAATCGACTGAAATTGCAACTGTGTCTAAACCAATTAAGGAAGATCCTGGTATTCCTTATGATTGGGTAAGTTTTAAAATACGAAAAATCATTGCGATCATTGGTTTATTTTGTATTTTTTAGGCAACCGAATTCATGAAAGGTTACATACCTGGTTGCATAGAGAATTCGGCTAAAATGGAAATCTTTTTTTGTATTTTACAAGAAAGTATGGCTTTAGGCGACCGGATTCTCCTCTTCAGTCAATCACTATTCACACTGAATTTGATTGAGGAGTTTTTGCAAAAGAATGAGGTGCCTGGCACCCCAGATAAATGGGCAAAAAATAAAAATTATTATCGTAAGTTATTTGCGAAAAGTTTTATAGTAACAAATAGATGGGTTTATTTAATTTGTATACATTTATAAAAGGTCTGGACGGTTCAACAAGTGCGCTAGAAAGGGAAAAATTGATAAATGAATACAATTCAAACCCGAATATTCACTTATTTTTAGTTTCGACGAGAGCAGGCTCCTTAGGGATCAACTTGGTTGGGGCCAATCGTGTGATTGTGTTCGATGCTAGTTGGAATCCATGCCATGACACACAAGCCGTTTGCAGAGTTTATAGGTCAAAAATAGTTTCTAAAAAACCGAAAATTTCGAACACACCTTAACTTTATATATTTTCTACAGATACGGACAAAAGAAGCCATGTTTTGTCTACAGAATAGTTATGGACAATTGTTTAGAGAAGAAAATTTACGATCGGCAAATTAATAAACAAGGTAAGTTGAACATACAACAAATAAATACCACCTCCAAATAGCTCTCTACTCTGTATTTAGTAACATTTTTAATTTCGGTTGTTGACTGCTGAATATTGCAATGATTTGATCGCGTTATTTTGATTTAGGAATGGCGGATAGGGTTGTGGATGAGTGTAATCCCGACGCGCATTTATCGATGAAAGATGTTACGAATTTGTGTTGGGACGATGAAAAGGATTCGGAAGTGAAGGATTTCAGTACGACAAAAGATAAATACATCGATGTTGTGATGCAGAAAGTGTTGGATGCATACAGTTCGCGTTTGAGCAAAGAGCCATTTCAACATGAATCGTTGTTGATCGATCGGAAAGAAAAGAAATTGTCACAAGCGGAAAAGCGACTCGCAAAACGTAGTTACGAGTTGGAGAAACAAGCGAACATTAACAGTAGACCCACTTACAGTTACTATAACAATAGTGAGTTGTTAATACTATTTTATATAATTAAAGTGTTACATATTTATAAACTTATACATTCGAATTAAATTATTATGTCGTTCGTCTACGACTAAATATATTTATGAATGCTGGTAGCCGTAGTAACAATAGGATTATTTTATATAAGGTTCAGGCCAAGGATTACAAATCCGAGCAATCCGAACACAAGATGGAATGATGCAGAACAAACCAGTGGCTAGTGTTCGACCGATGCAGTCCGAACAAATGAATCTGAATAGAGCGGCTGGCGCCGCCGGGCAACAAGGCCGTTCTAGATGGATTCCAGCAGAAGTATGGCAACGCCAAGGAATGACAGCTCAAGAGATGACCTTACCATTAGGTAAGTTATAAATAAAGAACGAATTATATTCGATAAACAAATCTTCACATACAAGCTTCTAAACCAAAGTAGAGCTACTTTCTGGTTGTTTGCTGTAACTAACTCCGTTTTCTATAGATGTTGTGATACCAACAAACTCTCCGGATCGCGGCAGTATTGTTTTGAAAGCAGGTCAAAAGGTTTTGGTTTTAAAATCGCCGAAAGGAATTTATATGCAGTTGGAATGTGGTAAAATTGTTGCTATTAAAACTGCGTTTAAAGTGCGAGGAGGTAAAGCACCGGAAAAGGGAGAAGAAGGTGCTAATAAAGACGGTGCACCGACTACAATTTTGAAAAAACTTCCGCAAACTGGTAATAATTCGAAAACAGGCGCCGGTAATTTACCGTTGCCGCTTAAAAACAACTCAGCTATAACGGTTATACCGAAAGGTGGCCAGCAGCGCGTTATTAAACCGTTTGCTCAAGGAGTAACCAAATTAAATATGAGAAGTATCCGGCAACCAGTTCCCAATTTGATCAGCCGACAGGTAAATATATATTGTGTGTGATTGTCTTTAAAGCTGTGGAATTTTGTAGAACTTCATAGATATATAATTCGCTTTAATTAACGCCTAAACCTATCTTCTCTGTCACCGTTTTCCTTCGAGAGAACTGTATTGTATTTTTGTTTCTTGAAGATGAACATGCGAGTAGCTGGTGGACCTCGTTTCAGTGGTAAAATCCAAAGTATTCAACGTAAAGTTCAACTTGCCAAAGCAAAACCATACAATTTAGACAAAACCAGTGAGGCTTTGCCCCCAAAACCAATCGATACAAGTCTCGTAAAACCTGAACCACAAGATCCGGATGCCGAACCACATGTGGTGCCGTCTTCGGACGAAGAAATACCCGCAGAACTACAACAAGGACTCGCTGAAAAAAAGGATGATGACAGCACAGACAACGAACGATTCCCGCCCAGTGACATGTTTTCGGAGTCTGAAAAGAGCATGGAACCCGCCGATATGGAACCATCTTCTATTGAATACCCTGAAAACTCAGGCGACCGCCGTCCCAGCACAGAAAGCTATCAGAGTTCTGAAAAACTCTCGAGTTCAGATAGCTTTACAAATTTGGATCAATTTACAAATAATTCCGAACACTTTTCAACCACTGCTGAAAATTATAGACAAACTGAAAGATTCTCAGGCGTTGATAAATATCCGGAAAGATTTTCCAGTATAGAACGTATTTCGAATACTTCTGAAAGATTTCAAAATCAATCTGAACGTTTCAAACCCACTGAACAAACTAATCAAACTGAACGATTTTCCAATCAGCCAGAACGGTTTCAGCCTCCTGAAAAACATACGTATCAAACAGAAAGATTTCATTCCATTGAACACGTTTCGAATTTAGCTGATCGAGTTCCAAACCAACCGGAACGATTTAATAATCCTGAGAAATTTCTGATTCAGCCTATAAAATTAGCAAACCAATCTGAAAATGCTGAAAGGTTTTCTAATCAGCCTGAACATTTTAATAGTCCCGAAAAAATCCAAAATCAATCTGAACATTTACCGACTCAACCTGATAGGTTTCAGAGCGCTGAAAAATTCTCGGGCCAATCTGAAAGATTCCAGATTACTGACAAATTTGTGATACAACCTGATAGGTTCCAAAATACTGAGAAGTTCCCAAGTACGGCTGAAAATTTGCCTAATCAACCTGAGCGGTATCAAAACACCGAGAAATTTATGAATAAATCTGAAAGATTTGTGAATCAACCTGAAAGGTTTCAAAACCAAGAAAAATATCCGAATCCACCTGAAAGATTTCAACCTACTGACAATCAAACCGATAGTAAATATTCTACAAATGACAATTATTCTGAAAAATATCCTACTAGTGAGAGATATATAGAAAAATATCCAAACGCACCAGAAACGTATCATACTACAGAAAAATTCGCTGAACGACCTTCAGTGCAACAGAAGTTTCCTGAAAACCAGAAATTTATTGAAAAATGTCCAAACTTATTTGCTGAAAGAACTCCTGCGGCTGAAAAATACCCTAGTGCGAATGAATCCTATCAAATACCGGAAAAATATCCGAAAGAAAAAATACAGGTGTTGAAAATTGAAAAGTTTCCGAATCCAGATCGTTTTCCACTGGCCGCTGGTGTGACTGAAAAATTTCCTAATTTTGACAGACAATATACGAACATTCCTGAAAATAAATATCCAGCGACCCCTGAAAGAACGTATCAACAACTGCCTGAAAAACAATTTACTTCAGCACCGATCGACAGAGCTTTTGCGCAGCCTCCAGAAAAAACCTTTATAGGTCCTGTGAATCCTGAAACTAAATATCCTCAATCATCTGAAAGAACATATCCACTAAATGTTGAAAGCAAGTTTCAGGCGTTACCTGAAAGGCAATACACGCAAATGCCTGAAAATAAATATACTAATTCAGAAAGATCCTACTCTCAAATTAATGAAAAATATCCTCACCCTTCTGAATCAAAATTCCCTCAAATTCCAGATAGATACCCTCAAAATCCAGAAATAAAATACCATAATCCTGAAAAATATCCACAACCTGCCGAAAATAAATTCCTTACTCCTGAAAAGTCGTATCAAAATCCTGAAAACAAGTATCCTACTGAATTAAAATACCCGCAACCTTCAGAAACTAAATACTCGACACCTGAGAGATCTTTTCCTCAAAATTCTGAAACAACTAAATATCCTGCTACACCTGAAAGACAATACCCTGCTACTCCAGAAAGACAATACCCTGCTACTCCTGAAAGACAATATACTGCTACTCCTGAAAGACAATATCTTGTAAACCCTGAAAAAACGTACCAACCTCTTAATGTACCAAATCCTGAAAAAATATCTTCAGACCGTGCGTTCGTACAGCCCGCAGAAAGATCTTATACGAACACACCTGAAAGATCAACTCAATCATCTGAAAAGGGGCAATCTGTTGAAAAATATCCACAAATTGATCAAAAGTATCAAACTCCTGAAAGATATCCGCAACAATTTGGAAATAAGTTTGTTAATCCGGCTTCGTATGAAAACTTAGAACGGTTCGGTTCAGATAAGTTTCAGGATATTTCTGAGAATTTTACTAGTTCGGATAAGGCGAAAACACCTCCGATTAAAGAGAAATCAGTAGAGAAACTTGAGAAAGCGCAAAAATCCGGGAATTTTGGTGGGGCTCAGCACAATGTTGAGTCTATTTCGAAAAATCGTTCATTGAAAAATTATCGACACAATTTTGCGGGACAAAAAGCGGGTAACTTTGCGGCAAAGTCAAAAGTGACGGCAACCAGCTCGGCGTTACATCAATTGGAACAAACAACGGTGTCTATTGGTGAGAATAAACAACCTTTCCAAGAGAGTTTGGATATTATAACAAATTCGTATGGGGCTGTGCCCCCAGATGGAAAAGCCGGCGAAGAAGGTGCTCATATCATTGACCTGGACGCTGACAAACCCACGGCGGATCAACCGGATAAACCGATTAAGTCTGGGTGAGTGTACAAACAAATAAATTGTTCCATTTAACCTAATTAAATCATTTATTTCTTGTTGGAAACTAGTCTGGTAAGCTACACGTATCTGAGTGAAGTAACCAATTTTAAGTTTTTGTTTACAGTGCTATTTTCATTTCCAAAAATACTAAATTTAAAACCAAACATTACTAATTTGTCAACATCATAATTTTATGTGTTAACTTCATGTCTATTTGCTTCCGAATTAACTAATTAAAACCACTTCATAGAACTTAAGAAAACGTGCTCTATAAAGTGTTTTCAAATCCAGCCTTAACATCCGAATCAACAATCTGTGTGTCTATCATTAGTTCATTTGTACTTTCAGTTCGAAAACATCTCAACAAACCACACCTCACACTATAACAAGCGATTCAAACTCATCTACATCTTCGTCAAAACCATTAATTCAACCTCAACCATCGCCTAATATTAAACCTGAGACCATTCCTTCCTCGCAACCAACTGCACAAACGCAAGATTACGGTTACAATACATATTATGGTTACAATCCTGCGCATAATATGCAACCGTATCCAAATCCACCGATAGCCCAACCGGTAGTTGCCGCACCCCCTCCGGCTACATCCGCAGCTGTTACGGCTCCTCCAGCAGCGGGACCACCACCTCAGAGTTATTATCCACCAGCAGAAGTGTCTCATTACCCAGAAGTCAAATCAAAACCTGAAATTAAAACGGTACAGCCACCTGTTTCAACACCGAGTTCTACTCAAAGGTTTGTCATTTTTGTACTTAATTATATCTCACTAGGGTCTCTAAAAGGGCCGTAAAGCTGCCTAAAGGATGTATAGATAATTCTTTTTAAATCTGGGATTATGATTCATAAAATTCAAATATGTGGTTTATTAATTTTCTGACGTCACAGTAGATCTGAAGCTATACCAGTGTCCGAACCGACAACAGCACCAACCCACCATGCTGCTGGATATGCTACGGCCCCTGCCGGCTTCGCCCCTTATGGGTCTTACGATATGATGAATTATCCTCAACAGAATCAGTACGCTGCTAACTATCCAGGTAAATAATTGTAAGAAGCCTAATCCCCCACTAACAGCCTAAATATGAATTAAATATTACAGGTATACCCTACCCAAATCAACCAAACTATCAACCTCCCTACCAAGCTCCACCCCAATATGAACAACCGCCATACGGCGCTCCGCCTACTGCTGCTAACATGTACAGCGCCTTCCATCGCCCTGATATGCACCAGTACCCGCCTGCGGATCCGTACGCCCAGTCGCACTACGCTATGCGTAACTCCTACCCTCCTCAATACCCGCCCTATCCTAGTCCCGCTGGCCAATATGCTCCGCCTCCACCTGGACCTGGAGCGGGACCACCACCACCTGGATACGATTATCAGTATAATGCAGCAGCAGCTGCTGCTGCAGCTGGTTTTCCGCCACCGCCGCCAGTGGTTTATCCGTACTCCAGCTTACCGAATAACAATCCGGTACCTTAGGAAACTGATTAAACTCAACATGAGCGAAATGTAAGTTTTTTTTTTTTTTAATTTTGTAATATATGCTTGAATGTTGTATTTCAATCCTTAATTTCAAATATATGTAGAAACAATAGATTTATTTAAACACAATGTAGTGTTATAACACTACATTGTGCGGTGGTTTATAAACCACCGCAAGATGATTCTGTAATCAGTCTTGCAAAGAACACATTTTAATTGGGTGGTCAGACTATATTAGTATAGTGGTAACGCCGCTAGTGTCATGTGACTTCTTCAAGTTGACATCTCATAAATTTTATTATTTATTTCATGAAAAAATGGTTTATAAAGTGCGTTTTTGTGGTTTCCAGCTGAAGAAATTGGAGCGCAGTAGATCAATTCCAAAAATGTAAGTTTTTGAACGATAGCATTTCGTGAATTATGCATTTCATGTTTCGTATAAAAGCAACAAGTATTATCGTACGATAATAATATTTATTTGTGTGATTGATCGTTTTTAAGATGTTCAAAATTAAATTTTTTATATTTCGCATCATTTAATATTTCTAAAAAAACATCGCCATTCGTTGTAGTCAAAATGGCGCTCATGAATACACGGTCACCATTTTGAATGATGAATCAACAATAATAATAATTCCCATAACAGTTGCATAATAGTACAATCGTCGTCTAAACAAAATGAAGAAATTATCAATTAATAGTTTAATTTTAAAACATTATGAAATATAAAATAATTGTTTTTAATATCTTAAAATTATGAAAATACATCAATTTTTAGTACAAATAAATATCTGTTTATATTTATTTGTTAACTAAATTAAGCTCTCTTCGTTCTAAATTATGACAAAAATACATAAATGTTTCAAATGTCATACTTCAATTTTGGAATAATTTGTCAAAAATTATTATTTTAGTTGTAAAATTAGTAAAACTTTGTGTCGTAATATAAAAATCAATTTTGAAAATCCAAAAAAAAAAAAATTTAATTAAAGTCTGTACATAATTTAATGTCATTCAAAACTACAAAATTTAAAAAAAATCTATATATAAATTCATTTCTAGAAATATTAATCACATTTGTTGACATTTACTTTAAAACTTATGCATTTATATACTTTCGATAGATATTTAAAATATCTTAACATTTAAATCGGTGTCCACATTTATATTTGCGGTTTTTTATCTATTTCACTTTGAACTGAGAAGAATCTCAACAAAATAAATTCGAATTACACCTACAATTGAATATTCGTTTGAATAACGCGTAAATAGAGTTTTCAAATTCAATTCATAACAAGTAGACGTTTCTACTTAATTTCGTTGTATTTTTGCACACGCCGTTTTATAATTTTTCGTTATATATTTAAACAAACAAAAATAGTGCAATTTATTGTCAGGTGCTTTTTGCTATCATTATTGCGATTTATTTTGCAAAACGTTGTATATAAATTATTTTATTTTGACAAGAAAAACGTACTTTTGATTTTTCTGTTTGGCAAAAGAAAAAGATGTATAAAAAAAAGTATTTTAGTCGCAATTTAATTTTAAAACTATTTCACGGATTATATATTTAAAATCCTCGAAAAGATTGTGACATTTTAATTTAGATTTCATAGATTAGGATTATTATTCATAATAGTTGTGTGATGTTAAGAAAAAATCAGTATTTATACGTAAATATATAGTTAAAATGATTGACTTAAACATTTAGAGTTTTTAGTGTAACAATGTTAATGTTAAATGTAAAAACATCGTATAATATTAGTGCAGGTATTAATTATTTTTAATCATTCGTAATTTTGAGGTTTAGATCTATTTTATTTAGAGCTTTTACATAATATATATACATATATATATATATATATATATATATATATATATATATATATATATATATATATATATAATTTAAATTAAAAATCATATTTGTGGCAGCTCCTGACTTATATTACAACGGTTACTGCAACTAACCAGTACTAGGTAATCGCTAAAAAAAATACTCCTAATTGCAACCACAGATATATAATATATCTATGGTTATATTTCGCATAGCCGAGTACGTTTATATGGTGTGTAATAGCTCTAAATAATTGACTATGTTCATATCGTTTTGAAGCGCGTTATGTTTGGTAATTACTCCAAACTCAAAAATCATTTATTTCACTTTTAATCTCTAGCAAATTTATTATTTAGATAGCTAAACAAAAAAAAACTACAAATTTTAGAACTATTTTAGCGTTAAGTCGTATTACTATTAAATTATTTTTTATTTTTATGTACACAAAAAAGTAATTTTTTACTGTGAATTATTTTATAATGTAATTGTACTTTATATGATTTTAAAATATAGTTACACATTTGCTTTTATTTTAAATAGCTCGATTTTATTTTTAATCACTATATGTGTAATTTTATCGATATATTTCATGTGTAATCAATTCAGATATTTGTTGTAAATAAATCCTTATCAATAATCAATTCATTTCAAAACGTATTTATGAGCAAACACATACAGATTCTCCTTACAGAATTACAGACATGTTTAACAATGTTTAAAATTGATTTTGTTAGTAAACACATAATAAATTTCGGGGCTTAAAACAAAACACAACACAACATATTTTATTTATTAAATACAGTTTAAAATATTTCACTAGAAATTATTTAAGTTTTATTACACAAGCATCCAAACAAGCGGTCCAAAGGACATTTGTAGCACTACCATTATAAAAATCTATAGCAATTCTCCAAAACCATCCAGTTATAGGTAAAATTTCGGTAATATCTGCATCTAAAGTCGCGTTATACGACACATAATTGCCCTAAATCAAAAGAAAAAGTTCTTAAGTCACTTTATTGCAATGTTAACGTTATTACCTTTCTAAAAGGGCATGTTAAAGGTGGTTGAAAATTATAAATGAAATGTTCCCAAGACGTTTTGCGCATTGATATAAACATACATGTATTGATTGGTTTAATTGTATTCCCAAATTCCTCGCAACTATCTAACAGTTCTTTGTTTCGACATTTTTTGGCTCTCATTGAAATCTAAAAGGTCTAGACAATAAATATGTTAATCGAGGTTTTTTGGGGATTAATCTAACACGCATTGATGGTACGTCTTCAGTTAATCTGAATTTGATTGCTAATGTAGAATCAGCTCGTTTTTTGTTTGATGTAACACACTCAAAGTCTTGCATTATACATTTTTTACCGTGTGAACATCCACAAATATCAAATCGATGAATTTGAGTCATTGTTTTCTATAAAATAATATTTTTGAGCCGTAATTCAAGCTGTGTAGGAGTATTTATATATTTTTTAATATTAGAACTTACCTTTTCCCACGAATCTATTCCTAAGATCATAATGGAAAATATAATTAATTGAAAATAAAATAAAATCATTTTGTTTATAAGCTTTTATTTGATATATATATATATATATATAGGACAAATCTATATTAAAAATTATGAGATTGTTTTTGTTTCTTATATACGAAACTGTTACATTTATTATG
Source organism: Nebria ingens riversi (assembly GCA_018344505.1). Taxonomy (NCBI): domain Eukaryota; kingdom Metazoa; phylum Arthropoda; class Insecta; order Coleoptera; family Carabidae; genus Nebria; species Nebria ingens. The sequence goes on from JADQWA010000207.1 coordinate 442,263, forward strand.
TTTTATATAATCTATAATTATCTAATCGATATTTATAGATACATCTATATTGATTTAGAACAATTGCAATTGTTTTAAAACTATTGTTGAATAGTTTATTTGTAAAAATAAACATATCAATTATTTGAATCAGTTTATATAACTATTATATAAATAATTGTATATAAATGGGGATATGGTTGATTTAGGATTAAAAATGAGTCATAAAATCAATTTTTAGATATGTGATAAAACTCCTATTGGGAATTTAGATGCATATAACGCATATGATTGTTAGATCTAAATATTAGACCACTTGTAGTGGTGCTCGCAACTGTCATCTGATCCTTGCATCATGTTCTCTTTTTTTGTCTTTTATTATGAGCTAACATTGTTAATGTATAATAAGTAAATTACGTTATAGCCATGCATGATAATTTCTATTACGATTCGCGTTTTTATTTCGGTTTAATTTTGGCTGTTAGTTCCAGTTTGCTTATCGGTTCTAGTTTTATTATACAGAAAAAAGCGTTGATTCGTTTGAATCGGAAAGGATGTGTCCGTGCAGGGTCTGGGGGGTTCGGATATTTGAGAGAATATACTTGGTGGATAGGTTTATTATGCAGTAAGTAATTTTTGAGTGAGATTTTTAGGTTGTGTTTATTATGGGCTTTTTTAGTGGGCATAGGTGAAATATCTAATTTTGTGGCGTACGCCTTCGCCCCAGCAACAGTGGTTACGCCCCTGGGGGGCCTCAGTGTTCTGGTTTCAGCGATTTTATCGTCAATTTATTTGAAAGAAAATCTTAACCTTTTAGGAAAGGTAATATATAGATATTATAAAGTGTTGCCAACTAGAGTAAAAATTAATGTTTTGTTTCATGGGTCTAAATAAATTATAAATAGTTCTCTAGTTGGCAATGTTGTGTAATTTGGTGTTTTTATAAAAAAATATTTCAGATAGGGTGCGTTCTATGCATTCTAGGCTCAACTATAATCGTAATCCATTCCTCAATGTCTGAGACTCATGAAACAATCACTTCTTTACTAGACAAATTCCAACAAACCTCATTTCTTTTATATATAATCACAGTTTTATTTATAACTCTTTCGATTATGTTTCATTTTGGGCCGAAATACGGCAGTAGACATGTGATTTGGTATATTATTTTGTGTTCAGCCGTTGGTAGTTTAACGGTAATGTCCTGTAAGAGTTTAGAGATTGTGATTCGTGAACAAATCATGCCAAACAGTGCGAATATAAATCATTGGTTGCCGTATACGTTAATCTTATGTGTTTTCATTTGTATTATTATTCAAATGGTGTATTTAAACCGAGCGTTAGATGTGTTTAATACTAGCATTGTGACTCCTGTGTACTACGTATTTTTTACGTCTTTTGTGTTGGTAGCGTCCACAATTTTTTTTAAAGAATGGCGTGATCTACGAATTTCTGACGTCATAGGTAGCATTTGTGGTTTTTGCGTGATTATTATCGCTGTCGTTTTGTTAAATGCATTTAAAAATGTCGATATTAATTTTAGTGATATTAGAGGTATTTTTAGACCTAAACGAGAGGCCCTTGCAACTGAATTAAATTGTAATTTGAATACGAATATTAGTTTTACTAGAAGTATTTAATATTTAGATAGTTTTATTTATTAAATCACCTAAATATTGATTCATTTCCGTTTTTATCAGTAAAAAATCAACAGGTTTTTTCGAACTAATTTAGCATATAAATGAAAACATTTTTATTTTGTAATAAATTATAAACAAACAACTAAAATTCTTTTATTTAATATACATTTTATTATATTTAAGCATGATTATTTAAATTTTTTAATTTGTCCTTGTGCAAGATTATGAAAAATAAATACGACACTGACATATTTTCTATAAACTTGCGTCGTGAAATTGCACTAAGTTAACTCATCAAATCGTTATCAATTTCAAAGAAAATCGCGAGAATATCGTTAAAAAATGATTAATTGATTGAGTAAACAGATAAATCATATAGATAATCGCAGTTTTCCATTGCAAATTGGCAATTGGCGTGTTTTAGAGTAGTTTTTTCGTTGCAAGTGGCAACACTGCAGCAATTAATATGCCAAGTTGTGATGGCCATGTCAGCATTGTACAGAATAACATCATTTCGTTATTATTTTAGTAGTTTTTGATTTTTATTTCGTTTCAAGTGTATTTTTACAACGCAGCAATCATGGATAAAATGTTTAGTATGTGGAAAGTGCGAGAAATCGCTGATAAAGTGTAAGTGGATTACTGATATTTACGTATTTGTTAAAACAGATGTGAATGTCATCTGGATTTGGAGCAATTCAGATTTTCTAATACTTGTTTAAGTTTCTAATTAAAATCAATTTGGTTCAATGTAAATCCAATCGATGTTCTAGATATTTTTATTATGTAGTAAAGGATAGATATTTTTTGTTGCATATTTCCGAGTAGGATATTCGGGTTCGTTTTATCATGTTTTTATCTTATAAGCCCTAAATCCAATCATATAAAGCTGTATTTTATAGTTGTGTTACTATTAAGCATTTAGGCCTATATTTTATTTGAAATTTGTTTAAGTTGAGAACAACTTAAGCTGTGCTTAATTTATACATTTTTATTCTATATATGTGAGATTTATCATTAATTAGGGCCCCAAAACTGTTTTCAAAACAATTTGAGTGATTCGGAACAAAGTTAATATTTAATTAATTTTGTGATTTTATTTAAACTAAGCGTTACTTTCGAAAGTTGTATAAATTTAATCAAATATGGCTGATATTTTTCTGTTTCAAGTAAACCCTATTTGAAACTATCTTTTATGTAATTACTTTTGAATAATTTACAAAGCAATTACAATCTTATCACAAAGCATTCATGTGTATAGTTATTAACAGCGTAACGCAATGTATTCCTTGTTACATCCATTTTAAGGGATTTATATATATATATATATATATATATATATATATATATATATATATATATATATATATATATATATATATGTATATATATAAATAATTATTTAATAATTACAACGACTATTAATTGTTTATTTGAATTATATTTAGTAATATTTAATAATTCAACCCAATAAGAATTACATAAGCGCCTACAATAATTTGCTAGGGCTTTTTATGTCTATTATTTTGTACGTTTTTAAACAATTTAAATGAGAAACGACTATATATTTTTAATTATTTAGTACAAATGTCGTTATGAATTACACTGAGATCGAAGCCAAGGTCCGTGAAGCTACTAATGATGAAGCATGGGGCCCTACCGGGCAATTAATGCAAGAATTAGCCCATGCCACCTTCACTTACGAACAATTCCCAGAAGTGATGTCCATGTTATGGAAACGAATGCTCCAAGACAATAAACAACACTGGAGACGAACATATAAGGTACGTGTACCTCTCTCATACACACGCCCCATTCTGAATTGAATTTTATTTCGTTTTAGAGTTTATTATTATTAAATTATTTAATACGAAACGGTTCGGAACGTGTTGTGACGTCATCTCGGGAGCATATCTATGATTTGAGATCTCTGGAAAACTATACGCATCATGACGAGAATGGAAAGGATCAAGGTATTAATATTCGGCATAAAGTCCGGGATTTAATCGATTTTATTCAGGATGATGATAAGTTGCGAGAAGAACGGAAAAAAGCGAAAAAGAATAAAGATAAATATATTGGTAAGTTGTGAATTATTTGTTTATTTTGGAAGTGGTTTTATGTGTTTGTTGTTCGGTTTAGGGATGAGTTCGGATAATATGGGGTTGAGATTTGGTGGGTCGGAACGGTGGGATGATACTAGGTGGAATAAGGGTTCGGAGTACGGGGACTGGAATGAAACTGGGGGTCGACAAATGCGTGATAAGTCATCGTTTGAAGATGATTATGATGGTGAGCGAGAAGATAGTGATACAGAATCCGGAAATCACAATAGTACGACTACGAACACCGCCAAACGGTATAGGGATACGGAATCCACACCTGGAAGTCCGGATAAGAAAATTAGGTAAGTTATATGAAACTTAAATACATAACAGTGTCAAACTTAGAAAAAGAAAACATATTTTCGTATCTATACGATTAGAAAACAAATAATTAGTTATAAACCCTCATAAAAATATTTAAAATATATATATTTGTTTTGTGCCTTTTAGAGATGTTGGTAATTAATTTAATTTCCCCATTTAACAGTTTTAATACACCGGTGATACCATCAAATAAATCACCAGTAAAAACGGCAAAGTCAATCAAACGTATCGATCTAGGCGCGGCTGCGTCCTACGGGCGCTCCGCTAGCCAAAGCCCCATTCCTAAACCCCCTCAAAACACCCCTACTCCATCCCAAATCACCCCACATTCGCAAGATTCTCACAACAATAATTTAGACTTTTTCGAAACCCAATCACCGCCCCCAAAATTGTCATCCGCTGATAATTCCGACGACTTCAATCCGCGAGAATCCGAATCCCCAGTCCTACCAACTGTAACCAGTGAATTTGGTGACTTTTCAACCGTTTTTCCCGTTGTTTCTAACCCCTTGGCAAAGATCGCTAGTCCGGTAATTGATGGTGATTTGCCCGAGAAAGAAACTGATGATTTCGCTGATTTTGGAGCTGCTTTTGTGGGTGAAACACCTCCTGTTGGTTACCAAACCTTACCACCGGCTACATATCAACCTGTGGTGCCGTTCTTGGAGCAGAACGTTTCCAATACGGACCTGTTGTCAGATTTGAGTGGATTTTCATCTCTTAGTGTGAACACTGGGGCACTAACTTCTAGTTTAATTATGGACGGACTTGATTCGGGTGAGTTTTTTTTATATATCATACAATTCCTCCAAAACGGCTTAGTGAAGTTTATTAATTTGATTCTTTATTAAATTATAAATCAAATGGGAAACATTGTATTCCCGTTTTAGAACCTCATCGCAGTGCTAGACCAGCAGTTCCAAAACAAACGGATACACTTACAACACGCGCGACCGCGCTCCGAAATATCTTATCGAATTTCGATCAAATAACATCTCAAACCCAAATCGACCACATTTCAATTGCCACAAAAGCCCTAACTGAATACCTCCCTGGCCCACTAACCCCTCAAAAATTAACCGGGCTCGATTCAGACCCAAATAAATGGGCCCAATTTATAGAAAATGATTTCTCTCAGATTTTACACCTTTTAACGTCAAAATTCGACGAAAATTTCCCGATTAAAGCAGGGCAAATCGACGAAAATATTTTAAAGTTATTCACAATAGAAAATGGTCACTTTTTTAGTGAAACCCTAACAGTTCTTGTTGCTAACAACTTAACACCAAATAATCCCACAAATCCTCAAACAACTTTAGTATTACTAGAATACTTATTGACATCAAATTCGTTTTTGTCAACCATTTTCCAATTTTCAACCCAATTGTCTGGAACTTATTTATTTGAAAACGATTCAGAGCTTAAATGGGGGAATTTAGTTCAATTGTTAGTATCTCTACCCAATCGCATTGCCAATTGTTTAAAAGGAAAAGTTCCTAATATTTTTACGGTGGAGAACTTTGGGGTTCTTTTATGTTTTAATATTGTTAGAACTGTTATATTTGCGGCTGATTTGGAAGATTTTAATATTAAACCACTGGCAGAGTTGTTTAGTAAGACTATAGTTAATTTTAATCCGAAATCCGAACCGAAATGTTTAATTTATTTAATCGAATCTTTTGAGTCAATTTGTTTTGATTTAGAATTAAATATAAATCAAAAGAGGATTGTTAATGAGTTGTTTAAACATTTAAATCGAAATTCAATCGAATCTATTTTGGTTTTATTGCTAAATCATTTAAAACCAGTTAAAAATAATTTGTTTAGTATTTTAGGCGATCTTACAAGTTTAAAAGATTGGAATTATATTTTACGTACGAAAATCCCATTTTTAAGTTATTATAACCATGAGAATTTAACGTTGATTCAAAATTTAGTTTTATATTTTTGCGCGTTACCAAAAAGCTCTAATATGTTACCTGAATTTTTAATAAGTTTAGTCGAAAATTGGTCGTTAAAATTCTCGCTAAATCATATCGGATTAGAGCAACATTTATATCTAACAAAATTAATCATTATAACAGTTAAATATATGCCAGAATTTGATATAAAATTGATCGAATCCGTGAAACAAAGTTTACAAATACAACTAATAAAAGGTATACCGGTTCATCTTGAATCCCCTAACATTAAAATTCGTGTAGTTGGTATGGCAACTGGAGAAATCCTGATGAATTTCATCCAATGCGATAATGAATCATCAAAGTCTATAAAACTTAAATTTGAATACGATAAATTTCCAATAGAATCCCAAAATTTAGAGTCTCAACTCAAAGATATACTAAATGTCTCAGAAATTAAATTTGTTAGTCGAAACCTTGAGCAGTTAAGTTACGATTTGTTGCTTACTTCCGGTCTAATCGATAATAACGACGCGAAAACTATACAAATATATACGATTCCCATTGAAACTAATCAGAAACTAGTAAACTATAGCCCTGATAATGTAATAGTTACTAAAACTACAACTAAAAGCGCGCTAATAACAATTATAGACCCAACTGAGTTCGATTTAGATTCCGATGATGATTTAGAACCTTTTGATATGTCGAACGACACAAAATATTCAAAAAAATCTCCCCCTGCCTATTTGCGAGATTTACGAGAAGGTTTACTAGAAACTGAAGACCCTGAAATATTTGTTATGTCCGTTGAGATAGCTGAAACTATAATTTCATCCCAATTACCCAACGACGACGTGTCTTTAGCTTTAGAGCTCCTCGAAATCCTAATGACTTTAGAACCAACGTTTTACGTTGATAATTTCGATAAATTAGTCTTTAATTCTGCGATTGGCATCACTGTAATTTACCCAAAAGAATGCGCGGAATTTTTAGCGAAACATTTTCATGCTGACGTAGGAACTCATACAATTTCTCAACGGTGTTTTATGTTAGATCTAATCGCGGAGAGCTCTAAAATGTTATCTAGCGTCTCAATCGAATCTAAATCGAATGAAAAACGTCTTAAATTGTATAACCGTGATAAAACCGAGCTAGAAAAAGCTGAAGACGTTATTCGAAGTAGAATTGCGTTAAAAACTCGTCGGTTTTTTAGTGCAAAGCCGGAATCTCTAACGAAAAATAAGTTTTCTAGTGTAGCCGGTTCATATTTCTTTCCTCTTGTTTATGGTTTTAAGAAAGTTTCGTTCATATCTTTTGCGCAATCACCTCGTTATGATACAGATTATATTTTATTGATACATTTTCTGCAAACGTTAGCTGTTGTAATGTGTTCAGCGCGGAATTGTTCGCAAACGGCGAAAATGGCTAAAGAGATTTTAGAATTGACTTATACGATTCGATTTCATGCTGAGTCGAAAGTTAGATTTGCGGTCATGCATTTATTAGCTGCTGTCGTACTTAACGTACCCGACGCTATATTAAAAACTGATTTATTGAGCGAAATTTTAGAAGTTAGATTCTGGTTAGTTGATATTTTGAAATCGGGATTAAATAACACCGAAATTGATTTGGATTGTCGGAGTTTAGCTGCGAATGTGCTTTGTTTAATCGAAAATGCACTTAAAATGGATATAAATCAAGTTTTATATTAAACACGCACACTGTATCTAGTTGTATAATTACGCATCTAATTTAAATATACGAATTACGTTTACTTGATTGTTTTTGAACGTTTTATGTCATTTAGTATATATTTTTCTCATTGCTATTGTAGTTTATATTAGAATATATTTTGTACTTCATTTATTAACTAGTTTAAAATTGTGAAAATAAATAATTAAATTGATTTAATTGAGTGTTTAATTATTATATAACAATTTAAAAAAAAAAACGTGAACTTCTCTATAGTTGGCTTAAGTTTAAAAAATAATATTTAACTAACGTTACAGGTGCAGTTTTGCAACCAACTGGTTTACAACCATTACAACCATTGTCTTCCACGCAACAACCGCACCCGACCAATAATGAAAACGGTAGTAAACACCCTCAAAAACAGTTACCAGTTGGTTCCACCTGGGTAAACTCTGGTAGTTTGAACATAGACCTTGATAATTTAGCAGCTATCGGTAACAAAAAATCGGGTATTGCCCCGACTATGAACCAACTGGCTAGTACTCCCACCTCACCGGTTAACCAACCGCGGCCGGTTACTGTAACCGGCAATAACCAAGCTCAGTTTATTCAACAATCAGCGCAACCGCAAACTTTTGGTTATATACAACCGCAAAACCAACAATGGAATAACATACAGAGTAATCAACAAAATTTCTTCCCTGCATTTAAATGATAATAAACTTGATTTATATCAACCACTCAATAGGGAACGTGCGCTATTTTAAACGCGCTTTTACGTAGAAACTAAATTTGTTTTATTGTCGGAAACACTGATTCCAATAGGAATAAACATCTGTAATTTATTTTTAATTTACCTACTCAAGGTTCCTTACAAATATATAAACAAATTTAGTATTTACGAAATAAAATTAGTACGTTTCCTTATAGTCACTAAAAAAATTTAAAAAATATTTGATTCTTCTTTAGATTAATAAAACTAATAATTTTAAACATATTTTATTATCTTTTATACATTTTTAAATAATTTTACCATAAATCTAAAGTAAAATCAACTATTTAATAACAATAATAAAACTTGAATATTACTATTTTTGGTGCGTTTTTGATTTACCAAAGACTGATTATTATATTTTGTCATTCTGCGCAGATAAATAGATGGTGTACAACTGGCTTTAGAATTGAAATTATGAAATGTTTGCTTAATTTTAAACTCTGATTCAAATATTTAAGACAATATTGCAATAACTAACATTTATCTTCAAATTAAAAAAGAGTTTAAAATTATGTAAATTGTTTTAAACATATTTAATTACAATTTTTAATAAATTAATCTCAAATTAGAAGATACATATCGTTATTTTTTGTTGCCAAAAATAGTTAAATTCAATAATATGTTTTTATATGTGGCACTTTAAACATTTAAGGCAATAATTTATTTGTTTTTTTTTATTGTTAGAAATCTTTATCAGACTTTGAGTACATCACTAGTTCTGGATGAATATAATTATACAGTTTGACATTTTGACGAAATTTGAGATTGAAAAGCTGTAAAAATTGAGATTAACACCTTCTAGTCTTCGATGTTAAATGAACAAAATATATACAACTTGAAATGTCAAAGGTTTATAACTAAAACTTGATTAATATTCCGATGTAACAAATAATTTTTAAACCAACGCTTATTTGACTTGTGTATATATTAGGGTATTATAATTAAACAACAAAAACTATAATAAAAGTGTATTCTTGTAATAATTCGGCTTCACTAATCCGGACTATGATTGTTTCTTATAATACGCAATTGTTATTGTTCTAATTTGTTATAATCGATTGGAGAAAAAGTAAAATAAGGGAGTCTGGATTCGTGAGGCTTGTTTTAAGTTATTTAGTGAAAAAATGGAATAGGATGAATTTGTGATTGTAAACGAATTTGTAGGTTTATCATTGCACATATAAACGATATATATATATATTTGTGTATATTTCCAATATATTTTTATTTTTTATGAATCAATTAGCACAATTTTGAATCGATTTTAAATATGAAATTTAATAAATATTCATGTGTATTTTTTTAAATTCTCACAACGGGTGTGGGGTAAACAATTTAAGTTTCTCGAAATTCAGTTTTCCGTTGAATTTCCGAGGCCGTAGCAAGTATTAAAACATATGTAGATGTATCATTTAATGTTGTAAATAATTAGCTGGTTTTGGGTGTAAAATATCGTTTATTTAAACAAAACTATTTGTGAAAAATACTTCCGAAATTTTTGTTTAACCACTTGATAACACAATTTTATTTATTTATTTATTATAAATGAAATTTATAACATATATATATATAAATGTTTGTGTAGCTCGGGTTAAGTTTGTTAATTGCAAACTGCCCTAACGCAAAATCTGTAATAGACTTTGCAGATTTATTTGTGAACATTTCCATATGAAATATAATAGTTTTTTTTTAAATGTGAATCCAGTAGAAGTTGGAAACAAATTGACAATGTTGCTAGCCAGATACATGCTTTCTATAGCAACACAGTGAATTTGTTAACAAATAAACGTTGTTCCTACCTACATTAGTACAAAGTTTTTAAATTAATGTTTATGTTGCTAAATTTAAATTTCGGAGTATTTTTTTCGAAGACCAAACAAATCATGTTATAATGTATATATTGAAATTTGATTTCTTTATAATAATAATAAAAACGGCCCTTATTCAAAGCTCGTTATTCAAATACAGAGTACTATAACATATGGGCAGATCTTATAAATCATTATCTTATTGTATAATAATTGTTTTATCTTTTTTTAATCAACTTTTGAGTTACGAATACGGGCCAATTCTCAAAAATGTTGGTAAGTTTTTTATTGCATCCTTTTGTTCTTTCACAGATAAAAATGTAATTTTCAGAAGATTATCTGAAAAACCAGTGATTTTTGGTGTCCTGTTGACCATCAATAAAAGGTAAACACTCAAATTAATTATAAACAAATAGAATTTATTCGTATTGCAATGATTTATGATTGTTTAATATATTTGTTAATTTTAAATACACTTAATTTTATTAATAATAACTCCTACTTGTATATAATAATTATTTGAATAGACAATTTTAAGTAAATGTATGTAAAAATCTGTATTATTAATTATAAATATTCTTATATGCCTTATATATTGTTTATATCTCTTTTCTAATGGCTAGTTTTAAGGAGAAAACGTGAAAGTAATAATAAATGTTATAAATATTTATTAATATTCTATGTATATATATATATTATTGTATATTTATTAACAAAATGGAGATAAATGATTTATATTGTATTATTTAAACAAAACACTGTGTAAGTATGTTGATTAAATACATAAATAACACACCAATTAAATATACGAGCTATAAACAAAGCAATAGTTAGCAAAAATACCCCTAAAAAGCATATATTTATTTACTAGAATTAGTTAAAAACATTACTTAGAAATATATATATTAATATACAATTCATATATGATATATTTAAATCATGTTAGATTCACAACATATTGTACACGTTGCGTTGATGAAAAAAATGTTGGTTTCGTTTTGAATGCCGCCAATAAAAAATGTGCCATTCGCTTTGACTGACATCTTACGGTGATCATTGAACTGCATTATAGACTCTTTATTGTGACGTCACATCTAATTTTGGTTTCGTTTTGAATGCCGCCAAAAAAATAGAGTCTTTTCTGTGACGTCACAGTATGACGTCATTTCTCGACCCTTTCCAATTCCTGTTATCCGGATACCAAATCGCTATTTTGCGTTTTTGAACACAAAAACTGTAATGTTTCAAGTGACGTCACCATATATAGAATTTTTTTTATGCTTTTTAGGGGCATAGTTGCTAACTATTAAATTGTTTATTGTCATTATATGGTATAATTAATTAAAACGCACCATTTGTGTACATAATTAACGCACGTATACGATGTATTGTTTAAATAAAGCATTTTATTGTTTTTAAATGTTATATTTAATTATAATTTGTTGTATATACTCTGTAAACAATTGTAAATGGGTTTTTCTTAAATAAAACAATATAAATACTGTAATAACAATTTATTTTCTTTATTATTTATACATGTATCAACAAATATGATTAATATATATAGACGGGAGGTGCATATAAGCTGGCCGTCAGTGACGAGGGAGACGCCGCCAACATTTATAGGCATCACCTTTAGAAACAGTTCTTACAAAAGGTTATATTTATCTTATTGGGTACACTGTTTAGTATGTATCTTTTGCGTTGTATATATACAATAAACAATGCAATAGTTAGCAACAAAGCATTTAAAAAAATTCTATATTTGGTGACGTCACTTCATACTTATCAGTTTTTGAGTTCAAAAACGCAGAATAGCGATTTGATATCCGGGTAACAGGAATTGGAAATGGTCGAAAAATGACGTCATATTGTGACGTCACAGTAAAGACTCTATTTTTTTGGCGGCATTCAAAACGAAACCAAAATCAGATGTGACGTCATAATAAAGACTCTATAATGCAGTTCAATGTTCACCGTAAGATGTCAGTGAAAGCGAATGGCACATTTTTTTCTTGGCGGCATTCAAAACGAAACCAAACATTTTCTCATCAACGTGTACAACATGTTGTCTAATCAAAATGATTTACCTATCTTTTTTACAGCATTGATTTTTGCTAACTATCGTATTGTTTATCGTTCATAGGTGGTATTTTTAATTGAAACATGTTGTTAAACATATTTAAAGAATACATTGTTTTAAATTTAACAACTTAACTACTAAAACAATAAATGATTTAACCTTTTATTAACAAATATACAATAATTAATATATACATATATTTCTCTAAGCAATGTTAATAATTTCTAAATGTTTGTTTATTCCTCCCTTAGAAATACACTTTACAAAAAAGAGAATAAACAATATTGCGGATATATACAATGATTTTCCCAAATAAACAATTGATAGGGCTTTTATACTATAAATAACATATTTTTGTAAAACATATACAATAAAATTATAAATTAATACTTATTTAAACACTAAAATAAAACAAATGCAATTATTATATTGGTTATAGAAAATACAGTAATATCAAAAATATGTAATAGGTCGATTCTGAATAAATCTATAGCATCTGTAGGGAAATTTGTTCATCTATAGTATATGAACAAATCGTACAGACGCTCTTACAGACACTACATCTAATCTGTGTTCCTCTGTAGCGTATAGATTCTTATAGAAGACATTTATAACTCTTTGAATACCATACAAATGTTATATAAGACATTAATAACTTTTTGAATGGCATTCACGTGTTATAGAAGACATTTAAACGTTTTAAATGCAATCTAATTGTTACAGATTACTTCTCGGCAGTAATACTTGATATAAATCGAACTTAAGTTATTTAGACAACTTTGTATTGCGACTATGGCTCCGACGATGTTTATTCATCGAGCTCGAATCATAAAAGCCTTTATTACACACAGGACAGAGGAATGGCGTCTCCCCGGTGTGGGTGCGCATATGAACAGTAAGTGTGCCTTTAAGGGTGAACCGTTTATCACACATCGAACAAGAATAAGGCCTTTCGCCAGTGTGTATTCGTTTATGGTACATTAAATGTGAGCTTTGTGTAAACGAACGCTTACAAACGGAACAGACAAAAGGACGTTGGCCGGTGTGTGTGAGTAGATGGCTTTTAAGTGAGCCTAGTTGCGCGAATGTTTTCGGACAGACTGTACATTTGTATGGTTTGTGACCGGTGTGGACTTTTTCGTGGGACTGTAGGCCCGCCATGCTGACGAAACCGCGACCGCAATTGCTGCATAAGTAGGTTTTGGCGCCGTGCGACAGCTGGTGCGTTTTCAAGATGCGTTTTGAGCTGAATGCTTTCAAGCAAACTTCACATTGATGCTCGAAAGTTTGTTGTTCACCTAAAAATATATATTGTAACAACTATATATTTATTTAAACACAAGTTATATTTAATATTGATTGAGATAATCAAATCACAAATTTAAAAAAATGTCCTTTATGTAGTTGTAAAATTATAGACTCTCCTTACAGAATTACTTATTATTTATTTATTTATATATATATATATATATATATATATATATATATATATATATATATATATATATATATATATATATAGATAAATATTACTTAACCTTTTTCTTCATAAATATGCCGTTTTAAATGGATGTCTAGTTGTCTCAGTTGAGTATAGCTGCGTCCACATTTGTTGCAGACGAATGGTGTTTCCCCGGAATGCGTCCGGATGTGTTCGTGTAGCGACGTCGCCTGTATGAATCCCTTGTCGCATAGATGACACTTGTGCGGTCGTTCCCCGGTGTGTATCATGGAATGCCGACGTAAATTGCATTTTAATGTGAACCGTTTGGCGCAAACATCACATGTGTAGGGCTTCTCGTTTGTGTGCGAGCGCATATGTACACACAATTGGGAATAGGTGAACGATTTGCCGCAAATCGTACAAGAATGATTGCGCGTACGCGGGTGTTTGATTGTAGACCGATGTCGACTTAATTCTTCTTTTGTCTAAACAATTTTGCTACTTGTAAATCCGGCTAAGGCGATTTTAAAAAAAATAAATTGTGTAACTTACCTCAAATTTAATATCGCAACGCTTACAAATCAGTGATGGACTTTTTGGTACTGACTTCCGTCTCTTTGCTTTACCTTCTGTTTGATCGGAATTCGTAGTTTGTTCCCATGATGAATCACTGGAGTAATCAATATCAACTTCACATTTTCTTGATGATTTTTTACGTTTGCGTCGAGTTGTTCTAGCATTTTCCTCCTCTTCATTTAACTCACACTTAACTTCAACTATTTCAATAGTTTCTTGTGTATCTATATAAAACAATTACATTACATTACATACATTGCTAATACAAGAACAATGAATTACCTATAAAATCAACATAATATTTCAAAGTTTCATCCGACTTTTGACACTGTTGTTTAAACTTATAAAATCTCTGTACTTCATTCGAACATTGTGCACATATTTGCGAAGGTAATTTGTCATTTTCAACGAACTAAACAAATAATATTTATTTAATTTTGTTTTGCCACTTAAAATATTCAATTTACCTCGATGGACACTAAAATATTCAATATTTCAGCTAGTGGAACACAATCAACCTCAGATTTTATATAGATAGATTCTACAGCACCTTCCCTCAAACATGTTCGACAGATTTTATCTACATGTAAACTGGTCATTTCTACTGTCATATTGTCAAATTAACTTATTTTAACCAGTAAATATCATTAACATATCGCTTTTATCCATATAGAAATATCTAATAAATATTGACTTAAAACTCTAATGTCAAACTACTGTACCAAGACCAATAAGATATACAAATATTTGTTATTGTAATTAAGGCTCTAAATTTATAAATAAATAATATTTAGTAATAATTAATTGTTAAATTATACTATAAAAGCATTTATTAATTATTTAATTAAATAACTAGAGCAGCGCAATTTTTCATTACCAACTATACATAACTTTAAAGTGTATTTAAAAATCACAAAATATAATTAGTCAAATTAAATATTAGATACATATACATAATAAGAGTTAAATTAATCAAATTCCGGTATTGGAGCAGTTTCCAAATCGAATTCGTTGAAATTCATCGATTTCAAGTCGTTCCTAATTAAATCGTAATTAAAACTATCAGAAAATGTAATAGTTTTAATTCGATTCAATGCGGGCGATTTTGGTTTTTGTACTGGAGGAGTTTTCGGGATTTTGCCAAAAAATAAGGAACTTATATTATTAATATCTTCCGAATCGTACAAAAGCCCACTAGTGTAAATATCTTCATAATTATCTGCATGTAAACGTAGTATAAGCGTTCCTTTAGTCACTACTAAAATATTAATATCTACCTGGGACATCTTTATATGAACATAAATCTATATCAAACAATTCATAATCGGGCTTTTTGGGTGAAACATTAAGTTTTGGTTTGACAAAAACGGCTGGTTCTTGATTATCACATTTTCGATCAGCGAATGGTTTTCGTGTACTTAGACCAGGCTTTCGAGCTGCTATGCCTACATTTTCAGGTTAATCTCAATAGAAAATTCATTTTTGTTTCAACTACTTACTATTTTCTTGTTGTATATTGGTTAAGCTCGGAGAGTTACGAACACCAAAAACCGAATACATTTTAATAGTTTACGAGATATTTAACAAATTTGACACAAAATCAACCGCTATTTTAACTTGTTTCAAAAACAATTGATTGGTGTCTATAAGTTGGCGCTGGGAATTTTGACAGTTCATTTCGGTTCAGTGTTGCCAACTATGTCAAACACTATACCCGCCAATTTTTTTTAAATTAAGACCAATCAAACTCGCATTTGCAAAAGTAAAAATTGATGAGGCATTAAAGAAATATATATTAAATTATATAGGTTATATTGTTGATTAAAAAGAGGAGTTATTTTCACAATTTTATTTGCATAATCCATTCTTTCAATCATCCTCAGCACAATCCACTCTAAATACAGTTGTTGTAAGAATCTCTTTAGTAATCTAAAGTAAAATTATAGAGTGCAAATCCAAACCTCATATTTGTCTATAGGTACTAATCGTTCCAAAAACATACATTTTATTTCATTTACTTTTAAATATAATAAACGCTCATTTTAATATGAACAAAGTATATATGCAGTCCCAATAATTTTATGTTTTCTTTTAAAATTCTTTAATATGAAATAGTTAATAGTTATTTTGCGTATAGAGACTTGAAAATACATTTTATTTATTTTAATTAATAATATGAATGAAAATGCGTAAGCATGCCTTTACTAATGTTTGAATTAGAAATTATTTAATAGTGCAAAAAATTGGACACGGAATTAAATATATCATAAATTCCCAACATATTCCAGTACGTATTAAATAATCCTTAAACTACGAATTACAACCAGTGATTTTGTATTATTGTTTGTAGTTTTTGAGGGGGGAAATTCGTTTTCGTAGTTAATTTGATGTTAAAATAGTAATACAAATATATTAGCGTAACTAAGCAAGGATTTTAGTTTTTTTTCTTCAAAATAAAATCTAAGAAAAAACATTTTTATTTTTATATTTGTCTATTCTAAACATGTATTTTTTTGTATTGGTTTTAATTATTTTCCATGAATAATATTTGTGTAAGAAAGAACGGGTATTACTGCCCAATATATAATATATAAGCCGATATAGACAATATATTTTTCTCATGTTTAATATTTATATATAACTATTAGTTTCTTTCATTTTACGAAATATCTAAATATATATATTTTGTGTAGTAACATAGAAATTAAAATTCGTAATATATAATAACTATACAAATAAACAAATTTATTTGTACCAATTTAACGTAAATTAACATGCAAAAAAGTAATTAGAAATTAGTTTCGAGCGAACTAGCCGAAAGAATAGTAACTTGTAAACGTAGTTCGCAAATTTATTTGATTATATATGACATTAATAATAACTGTAAAACGGGACATAATACTTACTTGCACAGAAAAGCTATTTTTTGTTATTTAAATTCAAATTTATGCATTTGGCAAAAAATTGTTAGTAACTTTTTGCCGATGCCAACCGAAATTGGCAAGTGTGAAACGTCAATATGTTAAGGTTATACAGTAACTATTTAATTTATTTAAAAATTATATATGTTCTCTCCGAATCTAACAAGTAACAAACGGAGGTACGTTAAGTTTGAAGCAGAATTCGTCTTATCGGAATACGCATTTTTATCTGTGGGGGGTTGAAGTGTGGTGGGGGGGGGGGGTCATTTGCTATTTTGGAGAAATTATGACAAGCAAAATGTCAAAAATACCTTTCAAAAAAGGTTGTTTTTCTATATTGGGCACCCGATCACAAGAATGTTCTTTTTTGAGATTCTTAGGGTTATTATAGTTTCCAATATTTAGTTTTTTTTCAAAATGGTGTCAAAACCATTATTATTTTACGGTTTTGGTTGCCTCAGACACAAAAATTTATTTATTTTAAGAAAACAAATGTAGCTAACCATATAAAAAAAAGTTTTACTAATTGTTGCTGATTATTTTGCTCCACATAGAGCACATTTAAATAGTTATTTATTAAACAGTTCAGAAATAAATTAATATATACGTAATATGTTTAAATAAAATGACATAATTATTATTTTCTGTTAGATTTTGTTAAAATAAATAAATGTTGTGTACTTTTAGCGTTTGAACCAGTCAAAATTGTATTTCGTTTCTATTTATGTAAAAGCGATGTATATTTTCAAAATTATTCTTTTTGAATGATGGCATATTAGTTATGATTCAAAAATGTCATTTTTTTTGTCTAGTTTTTATTTGGGTTTGACCACGAATGAAAACCAGTCCCAAAGAAAAAAGTATTCAAGTTCTTTTTGTTCAGAAATAAAATAATCTTACAAACAACAGTTCTCTTTCGTATTAACCATTTTGGAAAAAGTTATTTATATACGTATGTATTGTGATATATAATATATAATAACATTTTCCATTATTTCCACGTCATCCTTACTTATCAAAAATTGTATCTTACACATTATAAATACTCATTTTTTTAATACACAATCACAGACTCTGCGAATCTTTTTGAAATGTTTGAGCAATTGGTGAAAAGATCATTTGTACAAATTCGATTATTTGTTTGAAATTCCGCGATTCTTTCTTGTACCAATTGCTCATCAATCATCAACAACCACCTATCTCAACCAACCAATCAAAGACCATCTTTCGTTATATAATATTAATATAACAGTTCGTAACAAATATAGAAAAATATACATTTTCTTACACATTTTTTTTTAAGTTCAGTCAAAGTTCTTATAGACTACATTTATGTTGCATAAAAAACTTCGTCGACTTTTACTAAAGTCAGTCATTTGTTGCAGAAAACGCAACAATCTAGCGTATGTCAAATGTCACAATACCAACTTTTTCACGCAAAAACATTATTTATAAGACATTTACATAACAAATACGTATAAATAAATTCAAAACTCACCATTGTTAACAAATAACTATTTTACACGATATTTTCACTATATAACTTCTACTTTTGGTACTTAGTATACTCATTTATGCGAATGGCATCCATCTTGAATCGAATGTCAATGGTTAACTTTCAAAACTAAGATTATTCAAATCAACACCCTAACTTATGAAAAAATGATTATAAATTGAACTAAATTAGTTTAATAAAGGAAATATAATATTATTTAATTAAATTATAAGATACTGTTGTAATTGTTTAATTAATAAAAACGGATAGGGCACTGATGTTGATGGGTAGACAATATACGAGTTGGGTAAACAAGCGTCGATTTATCAACAAATAGAAGCATTTTCCAGCTTATTTATATAAAATAAGAGTATCAAATAGCAATAAAACTATATATTAGATGATTATAGATTGTAGGAAGCAAACCAGATGATTTTAAAAATTAGATTGGACACTGACGTATAACTGACGTTTACATATAGTTAGGGCACTGACGTCTATGGTCGAACATATTTAATGTAAATTGTTATGTAAATGTAATATAAATAATGTTTGATATAATAAAGTGTATTTGTTATATATTTTTAAATATATAAACATATATATATATATATACATATATATATATATATAGATATATATATATATATATATATATATATATATATATATATATATATATATATATATATATATATATATATATATATATATATATATATATATATATATATATATATATATATATATATATATATATATATATATATATATATATATATATATATATATATATATATATATATATATATATATATATATATATATATATATATATATATATATATATATATATATATATATATATATATATATATATATATATATATATATATATATATATATATATATATATATATATATATATATATATATATATATATATATATATATATATATATATATATATATATATATATATATATATATATATATATATATATATATATATATATATATATATATATATATATATATATATATATAAAAGATTTCTCGTATAGAAATCTAATATTTTAGATTGTATATAAATGTAAATATATATTTATAAAATTGAAATATTCTTTTTTATTTATTCTTATTATTAGTCGACTTTCGCGATTACATAATCTATTCTTCTCTATTATTATATCACTATAAATAAGAACCATATTAGTCAGTCAATTTGTTTAAATCTTAAATCACTTTTTTAGTATATATTCTCATATTATCACCGTGCTATTTTCGATTTTAAAAAAACACAAGTAAAGTTATTTTGTTAGTTTTTTTTATAATAATAAACAAATATTATTATGTTTACATTGGGTTTTTAGCACACAGGAGTCGTCAAATAAAATGCTTGATCTATAAAACAGAGTCCTTTATCTCTTGAGCATTCTTGTTGACAACTGTCCCCCATCTTTATTTAGTTATTTGTTTTTAATTTATTAATTTCATCCAAATTGAACACATTTTTGGCGTTCGGATGAGAGATTTTTCAAGAAGACCACTCGACGTTGAACATTTTTATTTTATTTTTTCGAAACGTAATTAAACGACAAAATGTCACGGATTTGGGTAATTTGCACTAAAGATATATAAATTAAGCAAAACGTAACTTAAATCAAACTAGAAGTTTGTCTCAAAATAAAAGTGATTTTGTATGAAACAAAACAAAGTTATTTATAACGGTAATAAAGTGATTATTCGTTAAGTAATTAGTAGTTTTTTTAACAAATTAAAATGCTTTCTAACGAAAATTCGTAAAATATTAATAATTACGAAATGTGTTTAATTAATTTAATAAGTATAAACCCCAATTAGAATATTTTAAAGCAACCAAAATAAAACAAGAACAAATATTTTAAACAAATACAACTTGAATTACCGAAATCCGTGACAAAAATTAGGAGAAATAGAAACCGTTTAAAGATTCAAAAATATAACTATAAAAACTAAATATAACTAAGAAAAGTCACTATTTAACACTAATATAGCAAATAATTGAAAATTATGTAAAAATGATAGCGGTATTGTTTTTGTACACCGTAAAAAAAGAACAAGAAAAATAACACTTAACTGAAGATTGCACCAGTTGCAACTGTGGTGGAAGGAGTTACTTTAAGGGGTGGCACTCACTGCGGGGCCGTCCCCTTGCCCCTTATGCTCCAGTGGCTTTGGTCCGTTGACGGAGTCCTCGAAAATGGTTTCGTTCACAGTTGCCGTCTCGTCTGCTTCGTCTTTAGTGTTTTTAACCATTTCAGAAGCTAGCACTGTCTCACTAACACCGAACATAAAAATATATTAGTTAGTTGAAAGTTATGCAACTATTGGGGGAATTCAGAAGTTACATTATTAAATACATTTAATAGTTATATAAGTAAACTTACCCACTTTGTAGTTGTACAGTGAAACCACGCCCTTTAGTCTTCTTAGTGGGGTTCTTTTTCTTATTATTTACCTGAAAATGCTATTTCTATCAATGCTTCTATTGGAGCTGTACTTTTATTATTTAAATATTTTGATATTAGTAAAAGCATTTATTACTGGGTGTTAAATAGATGTAATCAATTTAGCTCACCGCTTTTTTATTCGTGGGCCAAGTAGGTCCGCGGTTATTCCCCTTATTTTGCATGGCGAAGCCTCGTCCGGTGTTTAAATGGTGATGATATCCTGAATTAGGGGGCATACCTGCTCCAGGCGCATGTCCTCCGGCTACCACATGATTGCCGCCTCGTCCTCGGCCCATACCACCCATAGGTGCTCCGCCGCCGTACCCTGTGTTCATTTGCGGCCTAACCGGATGGCTGAAACCGTAATTTGCGCCCCATTGGCCCACGACGACGCCCGCGACCTGAAGCTGCCCTCCGCGTGCTGATACGGGTCGCCGGGCGAGCCCAGCGGGACCCCGTGTCGACGGCAAGTTTACCGGCGGTAAACAGTTCGGTGGAGGCATGCCTGGACGTATCATACCTTTTATTTAGTAACAGTTTCTGTATTTATTAGACCCCCATGATCCTAACATGTGTGATTAATTTATATAACTATTATCTACATTATAAATGGTCTGTGTAATTATAGAGCAATTCATATAGGTCCATTTGTGTGTCTTTAATACTATTTAGTTTAAATTTAATTACAGCAATCGTAACAAATGAAATATATAAGTGCAATTTGGGATATGTTCGATACTGTATACGAATTAAGATCAATAGTTTGGTCGTTAATCATGATACACAATCGGTTTACTGTACTTCCATTCACACCGGTGTTGCCATTAATTTAGGCAACATCGGTACTTGCAGGAAGAACCACATGTGGATCGAGAGCACTCCGAGCATTAAATAAACTATATTTCGTAATGTAAATAACTAGTTGTCTATTGGGTTTTACGAGTGGAACCTCAACATTTTAATACCGTACTCAAACATATCAATTACTATATTCACAATATTCAAATCAACCCTGAAATAATGTATTTAAAAAAAACTTACTGAGTGGTGGTAGAGGTGGTTTAGCAAACTGCACATCCAGCCCTTCTAAGATCGCTTTCCTCATCCGCTCGACTTTAACTACGCGATCAATGTGATTCTCACACAACTCCAACAAATTTTTAACAACAGCAGCACGAGCAAGTGTATGATGGAACAACTTGCCATCGAAATACAACCAAGGACAGCTCATCAGCCACGGAATCGGGGCTCCACATGCGTCATTAGCTAACAGTGAAGTTTCGACACCTTGCATAAACAGGGCTGCCAACTGTACGCCACGGCTTGTTACTAAAGGAAGCTAGAAACGAACAAAAACCATTCTTTTGTATTTTAAATAAATTAAAATTAAAATAATGCGGTTTGGGACAAATTAAACAATATATATATATATATATATATATATATATATATATATATATATATATATATATATATATATATAACAAATGTTCTAAACTTAAGCTAGAAGATCCTAAGAAGCTTGTGACGTCACGTGGTGAATAAAAAGCGACACTTGAAAGCTTATGTTGTCTTATTTAACACAATTGTACATTGGAATAAATATATAATGATGAGCTTGAGTAGTGAATAGTAATACTTACAGTTAGTTCTTGTAAATACTGTGAATTCATGAGTTCTGGGGCGAAGGCCTGCGCTATGAACGCGTCCAATTCTTGTTTGCGGAAAATACATTTCTCAGAATGCGACATGATGTATCTGAAAATAAATTTCGCATTCCAAATGTAATAAATCGCTAAACAATGATCACAATTGATTTATAAAGTACGGTGATACCTGAGAACGCAAGCCAAAATAAGCATGTGTTGGGGCACATAGGATGGATTCAACATGAGGCCCGAATCCGAATTGAGGCAGGTGAGAAACGCTCGTAATCGCCGCCGTTTATCGTCTACCGTCGATCCGAACCATAACCGTTGAATCGTCGGTACGGCCCAACCAAGTTGTTCCGCTTTCACCTGATCCGGTTTTTGGTACTGGTTGTTCTTCGACCAAGTCCATTCGCGAACATGAACTTCCGGTGTGTGGATGTTTGAAGTATCACTACCTTCCGCACTTAAAACGAAAACCAACGAATATAAAAACAATAAAACACTTACAGAAACGAACTTACAGTGCTTCAGCGCGAGTTTTATTCGCCAAATACTGTAAATGGTGTAAATTAAACAAAATTGCGTAGACTTTTTGTCGAATGGGCCGGAATACTAAGTGAGCCGCTGGATATTCTTTATGTTGTTCATCCTCCATGACGCATGGTAGTCGCACCTAATATTAGAAGTTTTGGAGGGATATCAATGGAGTCAATTTTAAATAAAATGAGTCGTTCTACCTCATTGGATACTAAAGTATGGTAGATGATTGGTGACATGAGTCCTTTTTGGTGTCGTTCAGTGGCGGTTCGCATCACTTCAACGCTAACGCGCACTTTATCGGGGGCGAAGTGCCGGGGGCTAGCGCTCATGCTGCTAGCTCCAGAGGTGGATCCACTGGAGCCCGCAGCCAACAACGAAGAAGTGGACTGGGTTGTGATTGTAGTAGATGAAGTTGAGGACGCGATCGTCGAAGTACCATTTACAGGACCGTTTAAATGGGGCGAAACCTCTGACGGATCATCTTAAATAATTATTATAACTTACAGAGAATCCTCATTTACGACGAAAAGATTTTACATTTTTGGAATGTTAATATTTACATTAAAACCCCGAAAAGGACTAAAAATGCTAAACATTTCGGGATATACATTTTATTTCGAAATAGATTTAAGAAATGAATGTAAACTTACCATTTGAATGCGGTGATTTCACAGAATTCTGGGAAGTTAACGATAAATTCTCAGTATCCGTTGAATCTATAACGATTTCCGGTGCAATAATCGCGTTAGCCGTTGCCATTTTGTAGTCTTCAAGGCTTTTTTGTTCGCGTTCGGTGGTTTCGGATGCAAAACCCGATGTGTCTAAATCCTGGTCGTCGGATTTCAAAGACGCTGTTGTTGCAGATCCCAAATTTGAGTTTGAATTCGACGGTAGCGATGGTGTTTGAGGGGTGGAACGTTTTTTTGTTGTTTTGTCCTAAATCAGGACGTCTCGCTACAGAAATAATTAAATTTGTTTAAGAGTTGCTCTAAATGTGCATTCTTTATGAGTTACGTAGAAGTATACTTACTTGTAGCAGTTCTGTATTTTAAAAAACCATCTGCGGTGCCGTTTAAATAATACTGGATTGATTGACGGAGCGCCGGGGCTCTTTTGTCTTCGAGGGATCCCAACACATGACTGACAAGAGTGTCCAGTTGTGTAGCACTAGGTAATTCGCGAACGTAGTCAGATATTGTACGAATTAACTGCTCGGATGTTGGCTACATGATCAAAAATAATTATTAGTCAACTAATAGATTCAATTAATTTCCTTATTATTTTATAGAGTAATTAAATGACGCTAAATTTAATATGGACAACTCTATAAGCGCTATAGATACTATAAGCTCCATAACCTTGCATACCTATAGTGTTATAAAATTTCTATATATAGGATACAGAATAGCACAATAAGTCTGTAACGAAATATAACTATGATCCTTGTAGGTAATTGTACAGAAATATGCCTTACAGTTTATTATAAGTTACGGATATTTATGAAATAAATGTTTAAATAATAAAAGCTTTAGTTTCTTACCCGTGTTGGTGTAAAGGTGAGTCCAATCTTTCGGTACACATCCATAAGTTCATTTTCTGGTAGTAAATAATTGCCGAGCAGTGCTGCCAATATACATAGTTGCTCTTGTGTCAAGTTTAATATTTTTGTCATTTCATTCACCATGAATTCTTTAGTTTCTAACGAGCCCTTAAGTAAACAAAGAAAGAAAAAAAAAAAAAAAAAAATATATATATATATATATATATATATACTTAATCAAGAATTAATACCAAAATAGTGAATTTAAGAGAAAGAAGGACATCATAATTATATTTTAGTAATATGTAAGCTTTCTTATTTAACAAAATGTATAGAAAATGACACAATTGTTACGAGAAAAAGTTTCAAAAGTCAATATTCCTTTAGGTATTCCGGTAAAACTATTCAAAATCGTAATACCGGTTTTTTACAAAGGTTGCTTTTTGGAATTGTTTAAAAAATGTAACTTACTTTGTATGTGAGTTTCAAATTTTCCGATGAGAAGTATCTGGGTGGGTCAAATGCGGCGTATTCGGCGTCATCTGCGATGAGGCCATTGAAACCGTTTTCGCGACAATACGCAATTACTTCCTGGTGGTGGTCATCCATACTGCATAACTAAACACACATATTTACTAGAATAAAGCTCAAAATATTTCATGTTTTCTGACATACCACAGATGTATTTAGATGTCGAAGGGCCATGCGTAGAACGGTACGCAGACAAGTCGGTGGGCACCACCAGACTTTCGGGGGCGGCGTACCTTTAGTGTTAATATGTTTTAAAACCATATTAATTCTTTGTCGGAGTTTATTTTGTTCGGCAATCCATTCCGGCATTCGTTGCTGTTCTAGGGCTCCATTAAAAATAACCGCTAATTCAATGTTACCCATTTCAATAGCGTGCATTAATAAAGATAAAAACTGAACGGTTCGGTTCCATTGTCCACCACACGCCCAATCTAATCAATCATTATTATAAAATACTCATTTAGCTTTGTGATGTTATGTATTTACCTGAGAAAAATCCTCCATAAAGCCGATCCAAACAACATTCAGCGTCTAGAACCAATTTTAATTTGTTCCCTAAGTGGTATTTTTTATTTCTATTATTTTGGGGTTGAGGTGGTCGTTGTGTTAGATTCCTGGCGATACGTAATAAGTCCACCGAAACTGATCCACCTTCAACGGTTGTACCCTCCAAAAACGTTTGCAAATCTTGTATGCCCATTTTTTTATTTTGGTGATTATTTAATGATTAGCCGTATTAAATCCAATTAAAATCAATTAATCGTACGTTTTACATGTGTAGTTTCCGTCCTGGAACCAATAACCACATTTGAGCCGTCAATTGATTCGATTTTAGCAGTGAATTAGTCGTAAAACAACGCCAAAAAAAGTAAATAAAATTTTTTGATTTATTGTATCGACGCCATCTTCCATGATGCAAATAATTTGTTGAAAAGCACTGAATTACTAGTTGAATTTCGCTGTAAAACTGATAAATACCCGTGCATAGACGTAAATGAAATGACTGTTGTGTAGTTATCGCGTATTTGCATGGCGAATACTCGAAAATTGCGTTAATAACTCCATGCCGGTAATGATATACAAAAAACATGCAAAAGTAAACAATAACAAACGAATGTGACATAGTTTTAATAGTGTCATTTTTATTATTTTGTCAATTTTAATGATTTTTATTTAATTCATATCAAAATACTCACTTGATATTAATTAAATACATAGTAAAAGGTGATCACGCAAACCAACATGTTTTACCGGATGCAGAAATAATTTGCAAACTATCGAAGGTGTGCGGCGCACGCGCAAGCGGAACCATTTGAGTGCGTACAAACAATCAAAAATAAACGCTAATTTTGAATCCAAAAATAATTCATGCATACATTTAAACCGATTTATAAACAATTTTTATTATTAAAATAAAACATTGCCTTTTTATAACTGCATTTACCTTTAAATTAATAAGTCCATATATAAATTTCGATCCGAATTCCTGATAGTGTAAACAAGCTTTAGCATTATACGATTCGTCCCGATTATTAATTAAATTATATAAATGCACTTAAACAAATATAATTAATACCACGTTAATATGATTATTTTCCATATTAAAGTAATTAATTAATAATGATTAATCAAAATTATATACAATTAAACCCTTATTGCACAGCTCAACAATTACATCAACAATCAGAATTGTTATGTAATAAATGAATTTGTTTCTATGCACCAATTAATAAATTTATTTTTATTTAAACGTAATTTAGTTATTTGTTATTAATAATTATATATAGATATGAACTTTTCATCAAAATTTAATATATATGTTATTAAAAATGATGTAGTGTAGATCTGCCTTTAGACACACAAATGCTCACAAAGCCAAGCGACATTTTTGTGATACTTGGCCCACATGGTCGGAGAATAAAATCGTGGTAACTTTAAAATCTGCTACTGTTTGTAGCAATAATTATCAAAAATGGTAAGTTAAGTCATTAATCTCTAATGGGATAATTAAAATTTTAAATATAAATGCTCTATTTTGAGTTTTAATAATCTAACCACATGGCATGGTTTAGTTTGCGCATTTGAGCCCTTGATTTACGTGTGATCACAATTACCTGCCTATTAAAATACGTTTAAGAATTTTGTTTAAGCAAAATTGTTTGTTTCTAGTCGAAGTTGCATGTTCTGTATGAACATGCCGCGGGGTATGCACTATTCTCGGTCGCCGAGTTCGAGGAGATTGGCATGTTTTTGCCACAACTCGAAAAATCGATCACAAATCTAAGTCGTTTTAACGGTTTGGTAAAACTTACCGGGTTTGCGCCATTCAAAACTGCTCTAGCTGCTCTTGAAAACATAAACGCCGTCTCAGAAGGCATAGTTTCGGACGATCTATCCGTGTTTCTTGATTCATCGTTTCCCAAATCTGCGAAAAAGAGTAAGAACTTACTAGGGGTTGGCGATGCCAAATTGGGGGCGGCTATAAATGAAGCACTTTCCATCAAATGTGATCATACTGGTGTTGTTCCGGAGATTATCAGAGGTAGGCAGAAATCCCTTAGAGCATATAAATGTTGCGTTCTTTTTTCTGATTTACTACAGTTATATTTATATATTTTTTTTTGTATGTTTGTGTTTAGGTATTCGTGCCCATTTCCCGCATTTAGTAAAGGGTTTCACGCCACAAACTGCCGGAGTAGCTCAACTCGGTTTAGGTCACTCGTATTCTCGCTCTAAAGTCAAGTTCAACGTTAACCGAGTCGATAATATGATCATCCAATCAATTGCGTTGTTGGACCAATTGGACAAAGACGTCAATACGTTTTCTATGCGTATAAGGTAAGAATTATTTATAACTGCTTTAAAATCTCAAGCACAGTTAGAAACTAATACGTGTACTTAAAAATTGTATACCTGTATAGCAGTGTACTATAAATCAACCTAAATGTAACTAATAACAATTGTTGATTGTGAAATGACTTAAAACATGTTTAGGCGATTTTAAAATAATTAATTTAACCTTTTATGAAACTTACACAGAGAATGGTACTCATACCATTTCCCAGAACTCGTAAAAATCGTACCAGACAATTACACCTACGCTCGTCTCGCTAAATTCATAAAAAACCGCAAAGACCTCTCCGAAGAGTCTATTGAAGGTCTAGAAGCGATCGTGATGGACAGTGGCAAGGCACAGGCCATCCTAGACGCTTCCAGATCATCCATGGGTATGGACATATCCATAGTTGATTTGCTAAACATAGAGATGTTCGCAGTGCGCGTTGTCGCACTCGCTGATTACCGCAAACAATTAGCGATATATCTGCACAACAAAATGGACCATGTTGCACCGAATTTGTGCACGCTCGTCGGCGACCAAGTCGGCGCTCGGCTGATTTCCCATGCAGGTTCCTTGACGAATCTCGCAAAATATCCAGCGTCAACCGTTCAGATTCTCGGCGCCGAGAAGGCGTTGTTCCGCGCGTTAAAAACCCGCGGTAATACACCGAAATACGGTTTGTTATTCCATTCGACGTTCATCGGACGCGCCGGTGCTAAAAACAAAGGCCGAATCTCGCGGTATTTAGCAAATAAATGCTCGATCGCATCGCGAATTGATTGCTTCTCTGAAGTCCCGACGCACACTTTCGGGGAGAAGTTGCGAGAGCAAGTCGAAGATCGCTTGAAGTTTTATGAATGTGGTGATTTGCCCAAGAAGAATATTGTTGCGATGCAAGAGGCGATTGAAGAGAATGAGAAGATTGTTCAGGATATAGAAAAATCGCAAAAGAAAAAGAAGAAACGCAACAAGTCGTTGAATGAAACGGGTGAATCTGAATCATTAAATTGCTCTACTTCGCAAAATGGTGAAGCTAATACGTCGACATCGGAGAAGAAGAAGAAAAAGAAACGTAGTTCTGAGTCGGCTATGGATACGTCACGTAATGGACAAAATGGCGACGCTAATAACGCTGAGTCACCGCTAAAGAAGAAAAAAAAAAATAAAAATAAAGAATAAACAATAGTTATTAATTTGAAATCATTTTCTTTCTATTAAGTTAAAATATGTTTCAATATTTTTATATTTAAAACGCAAAAAAAAAATTATAATACACAAATATTTGATTAGTTTTTTTTTTTTTTTTACTATTAAAACCATAATTTAGTTTTTGCATCAAACTTTTTAGTTTATGAATTTTATAACTTGATATACATATTTGGTTTATATTTATAGGTAAATAATATGGAATAAATTTTAAAATGACTACAGTTTTTCCTTCCCCTTATTACAACAATTTTTAATATAGAATATTTAGTAGAATCGTGTTCTAACAATAATATTAATAAAAAAAAAGATGAAAACAATTTGATTTATTCACTTCTAGTTTAATTATCTATTTTTAAGTGTAATAAGTGCTTAACTAAACTCTTCCAGTACGTTTGGATCATGTAAACGTTTTCCATCAAAAGTAATACCCGTGGCCTTGATTAAACATAGCTTTTCTGTCAAATGTCAACAAAAATATGGTTATTTTCATTGACGTTTGTGTATTAACAATTTAAAAACTAGTCAAAATGTATTTTAAACTAATTTATTCAATGCATAACTAACATAAAGTTTACCGCTGGATATGAATATGTAATGTGTGATCGCTAAAACAATTTCTTTTATACAACAATGAGTAGATAAGTGTGGAAGACGATTCAAAGGAGAGAAAATGTGTGAAGATACGGAAGAATTAACGATTTATGATTTCGATAAAGTTTGTCGGACTTGTTTGACGAAAGGTGTAATGAAACCGCTCTATGAAAATTGTTCCGAAGATGTTTGTTTAATTGAAATGTTGATGTCTTGTACTTTCGTCCAGGTAAATATAATTAATAATTATAAATATATATTTAAAATGTAAACCAGCTAAGTAAAAATTAGCACAATTAGCTTTACGTGGAAGCTTCTATTTCTTAAGTGGAGGTTGCCGTTATGCTTCATCAGTGTTGCTAACTAGTTAATAATTGATATAAATTTCAAATTGACTATTTTTGAAATAGTTTACAGAAAATGATGGTCTACCAGTACAAATATGTACTGAATGTATTCTACAAATAAACAAATCGTACGATTTTGCAAATAAATGCCAAATTGCCGATGCGAAATTGCGAAAATGTGTCAACGAATTCCAGAGTAAATTAAATAAAAGAAAAAAGAACACTGTCGCCGAAAAACCGCAACCAAAAATCGAATTACGGCGTACGCGTAACTTTAGACAACCAAAACCATCAACTCCTGAAACCCTAGTGATAAATGACGAAATTAAGATAAAACCTATCGAAATTTTAGAATCAAGTTCAATTGCGATTCAAAATGAAGCACCGCTTACAGAGGGCAATGAACATTGTGATAACGATCGTCTTAGTAATAAGTGTGAAGCTATTTCCGAACTACAACTAAATGGCGTGGTTAAATCTGAAGATAGTGATGATTCAGTTGAAAACAATATAGAACAAACAAACAATGAGATTTCAATTAAGTCTGAAGATAGTGATGATTGTTTAGCGAATTACGTGAAAAAGAAGTTATTGCAAAAGAATAATAAAGTTTTAGAAACTGACGATAGTGATAGTTCAGTTCAAAAACGCCGGGTGCAAAAGAATAAAATACTGCAGAAACTAAAATCACAAACTTCTTACGAATGTAAAAAATGTGATTTGAAATTCGCGAATTTTCAACTATTAAAATTGCATCGTCAAGATAAGAATCATCCGCGAAATGGTTACGGGCGTAAAACTTGTAAAATTTGTTCGAAATCTGTCGGATATTCGCGGATGAACCAACATATGCGTATACACACACGCGAGAAACCATACTGCTGTGAAGCTTGCGGCGCTCGCTTTAGTATCGGCAGTAATTTGCGGCGCCACAAACTATCGGCGCATTCAAACGAAAAACCATACCGCTGTGACCAATGCGGTCGCGGTTTCACGCGATTAAGTCTATTAAAAGACCACGGCCGAACGCACACGGGAGAGAAACCGTACGTTTGTAATTATTGCGGCAAATCTTTTGCGCAGGCGTCCAGTCTGCGTACGCATCTTTTCGTACACGCAAAACGCGGTAAGTAATTCATAATATATTCCAAATATGTTATTTCAACTTAGGAATTTTATTTCATCTTGCAAGACACATTACCTGTTTATAATTATTTCAGGTGAGACTGAAGCGAGCGACATTTCCCTGCACATGCACCAATGTCCGGATTGCGAACGTAGTTTCGCAACAAAACCTCTTCTACGCGCTCATCTGTTAATCCACGGGGAAAAACGGTTTTTGTGCAGTGATTGTGGCCGCAGTTTCATCAGTATGATCTTGCTCAAATCACATTCAAAAGTGCACACGGGCCTCAAACCGTACACGTGTTCGGTTTGTGGCAAGACATTCAGTCATGCCGGGTCGTTGAAGTCACACTCGTTAATTCACACCGGAGAGAAACCATTCGCGTGTTCCGTTTGCAATCGATCGTTCACGCAACGCAGTCACCTGAAGTATCATTCGCGTACGCACAGCGGTGAACGGCCGTACGTGTGTTCAGTTTGCGGGAAAACGTTCGCGTTAAACGGGAATTTAACCGTGCATATGCGCACGCATACGGGAGAAACCCCGTATTTGTGTCCCGTATGCGGGAAAGGCTTCCATGATTCTAGCTCGATGAAAAAACATAAAAAAGGGCATGGCCCACAAGGAGACGTTTGAAATTAGAAAATAATTTTTCGCGATACTCTATAAAGCTTACAATTACACTAAAAACATTAGAAATACCAATCATTTACTTTAAAATACCAACAATTAGCGTTTGAAACTTACATCATGACGTCACTAGCATACAGGTACACCATGTGCACTAATTTAATGTCGACAATGAACACAAATAATTGTAAGCTTGTTTGGGTGTTACTAAATTACGTTTTAGTACTTTAGATCAATAAATTTGTTGCCATTTTAAATTCTACGGATGATTTAACATATAAATAAGGCTCGGGTGCTCAAGAGCACCAATCGGAATGAAATAGGTAATAATGTGCATATAACCGCAATAGATAATAGTTCGACTTTAAGTGATTGGTTATTAAACGCACGTTTTTAAGCCTGTGTATCACAAAACATTTAATATAATCGTATTTTAATCAGGAAATAATAATGTATATACATATATATATATATATATATATATATATATATATATATATATATATATATATATATATATATATATATATATATATATATATATATATATATATATATATATATATATATATATATATATATATATATATATATATATATATATATATATATATATATATATATATATATATATATATATATATATATATATATATATATATATATATATATATATATATATATATATATATATATATATATATATATATATATATATATATATATATATATATATATATATATATATATATATATATATATATATATATATATATATATATATATATATATATATATATATATATATATATATATATATATATATATATATATATATATATATATATATATATATATATATATATATATATATATATATATATATATATATATATATACTATATATATATATATATAAAAAAAAATTCATACCCCTCTGGTACTCAAAAATGATATGTCAACCTGAAAAACCAAATATTAAAACAGCTATGTAAATATATAATTTTGTTAACCGAAAAACTCTCAAAATCTACTAGTTATTCGAAAAACAATGTATATTAAAACAAATTACTTCATTACCTTTATAAACGAACTAAAACTACTCGTGGTCCGAGCCAACTTTAAATATGATCTCATGGGTCTTGATCGTACTGTTTAAAGTGTCATTTAAGGTTAAAATATAAACAAACATTAAAATAATGTTTGATTACAATATAATTATGTATAAGTGGAAAAATAAATTAGATTACCCTTATAATAGGGTGGCTCTATAAGAATTTGATTGTCTAGTGGTTCAAGTGTTAATTAACATTGCGTCAAAATGTTGAATGATATGAAATCAGATGAGATTGATATGAATAAAGTGTGCAGAACTTGTTTAGCTACTGGGGAATTGATATCTATATTCAATCCATGCGCAACAGGGCCTTGTATATTACAGAAATTAACTTCAGTTACATCTAAAAAGGTATTTATTATATGCCGCAGTTTTTGTGAAAATCATTTTTAAATAATTGATTTGATATTTTATTTTAGTACTACGATTGTTTCGGTTTGCCTACTCAAGTGTGCAACGTATGTGTTTACGAAATAAACCGCGCGTACAAATTCGCATCGAAATGCCATGAAACGGATCGGAAATTGCGAGATTATATACGACAAACGAATGCGACATCTGAAACTGATTCGGCAACCATTTCTAAAGTTGTCGGCCACTTGGAAAAAGTCAGTTTCGATTTAACAGATAACCGAAACAAATGGATTGATTCTATAAATCAACGGTTTAAAAAACAAAAGTTAAACTCGCAAGAATTTACAAATGCGGTTCAACGCTCTATTCACGTTACAATCAATTACGATTCGGACGAATCTGATTTTGCTGAAATCCATAATTTCCCTCGTGTTTACGAAAATAATCAAATCGCCCACTTTAATCATGACAATCAACCAGAATACGATTATTCACATTGTTCCAAATCAGAAGTTAATCTTAAACGAAAAATTGTTGAACAAGTACTTGAAAGCGGTATAAAAATCGAATTAACCAGTGAAGTCGACTTAGGAATCTCCGAATCATCTAATCATTCAAATGAAAACGTTTTAAATCCAGATACAGAATTACAAATAAAAACAGAAATTTGCGCTAATAACTCGGATGACTCACTAGCAAATAAAGAAATTAAATACAATTTAGAACCAGAATGCTCGCTAACTTCTAATTTATTAAATACGTCTGAAGTTAGCAACGAAATAAACCAATCAGACAATCAAAACTCAGCTTCATTAAATTTTAAATCCACAATTCCAACAAGTGCCCTAGAATTACCAATAAACAATCAAATTGAAACAAATAGAAACCAACATTTAACACTGCCAAAAAATATAACAAATGCAGAACAACAAATTACCCCGAATCAAGAATTCGATTTAAAACAGTTAACTATCGAAAATCAAATAGTACCAAACCTACAAAGCGATTTAGGACATTTAAATGAACAAGTGTCCTCAAATCTAGAATTAAGTTTCGAAAAACAAACATCCCCACATCAGAATTGTAATTTAGAACCGTTGAATAACGAAAATCAAATCGCTCTAAATTTAGAATGCGATTTAGAACCACTAAACACAACATCGAACTTAGAATTCTCTGAATATGGATTAGATTTTGAGAAACGAATTAATTTAGATTCAGATCAAGATCAAACGCAATCAGGGTTTGCGAAGTATATGGAAGACTTTTTGGCTGAAATTTCACCGTTACCAAATGATCAATTGAACAAAGAAATTGATTCGTTTGAAGCTGATATTCAAACGTTCATAGATCAAGTGTCTCCTAAATTGCAAGTGCATGCAATTGAAAGCGCCGAAACGGCCGAATCTGTTCCGGAAACCAGGCATTATTTTGATTTAGACTTAGTAAAACCGGAAATAGATGAACTAGATCCGTTAGTTATTGATGAGTCAGTTTGTAACGACATCAGAAATGAAACTGTTCCAACTGAGTTATCAATTACTGGTGATTTGAATGATAAAACTAAAAGTAATAATGAAATAATTTTTGCTGAAATAAATGTTGAGAATGTTCTAAGTCAAACATTCGATAATAAAATATATTATAAAATAAACTCAAATATTTGCACTTTAAAGAACCAAATACTGCCTAACTCGAATAGCTTAAACTATCACAATATTATTAATCACAGTGATACAGCGTATTTACATAACACTATTGATATATCTAATAACGTGATTGATTTAACGAACAATGATATTATAAACAAAAACAGCCCGAATAATAATAACAATAATAATATACGAAATCTAAGAAAAATACTACCAAATAATACATTATCTAATCAAGAATTGTGCCATAACAATAAAGCATCATGTAGCCTACCAAACTATCAAACCAAACTATTAAATAATATTAGAATTAATTCAAAAACTACTGAAACGAATACCAAAAACAGTCAAATTGAGCTAACAAATAAACAAAATACAGTGAATAAATCACAAGTTGATATAAAAACTAGTCAATCAAACACAAAAATTAACTTAAAAACAACTAATGAAAACACTCCAATTACTGATGAACAATTCATTAAACTAGAACCTGCACAAAATTTAGATGGGAATTCGCAAATTGAACTATTAAATAGTTGTAGTACAATAAATAAAATACTAACTAAAAATCCGAAGGACAATAATGTTGAAATAGTACAAAATAATAATGAAAACTGTTCTAATTTGAGTAATAATGTAATAAATGATGCAACAACTAGTAAAAGTAGCAGTGAAAACTGTGAAAAAACATCACAAAAGACGGAAAAGAAACCGTGGAAAGACGGTCGCAAATACCACCGTTGCTCGATTTGTTCCCGAATAGTGCGACATTTAACGAAACACATGCGCGGTCATACAGAGAACACAAGTGCTATGTGTGAAATTTGCGGGAAAATCCTTAAAAATCCTAGAGATTTTATAAAACATCAACTTGCTCATAAAACTAAAGGTGCCAAGGAATTCAAATGCAATGCGTGTACGAAATCATTCTTTGAATTCGAACTACTTAAGAAACATCGTGAAGACCATAAAACGACTAGGATTTGTACCAAATGTACGAAACGAATCTTAAAAAGTAATCTAACACACAAATGCGATCGATTACCCGAAAAACCTAAAGGTATGTTTAAAATATCAAATAGTTGTTTAAATTTATTTAATCTTTGTTATCTTTAGAGGTAGCATCCGTTCAGCAAGCGAAAGATGTGATAAATTGCGACAAATGTGACGCTAAGTTCACATCGGTCGACACATACAATACACACTACTTAATTCACACAACTAAGCAAGTATCTTGTACGAAATGCAATCTAATTTTTGATTCCGATGAATTGTTAATCGAACATTTAAAAACACACAGTGAATCAATAATAGATCAGGACATTTCGCTGGATAAACAATTTACTTGCGAGTTTTGTGAGAGGAAATTCACGTTTCATTCGCAGTTAATTTATCACTTAAAAATCCACAAAACAAAGAAGGTAAACGAGTGCAAATATTGCGGCGAAATTTTCGCTAAATATTACTGTTTTCGTAATCATAAATGTAAAAAGTTCCCCGATACCACTTGTCCTACTTGTAACAAGTATTTTGATTGCGAAATTAAATTGAAAAAACATTTCAAAATTCATATTAAGAAATCATAAATTAAATTATATTTACAGATTTATATAATAACTTTAAAAAAGCTTTTAGTTTAAGTACAACAATAAAAAATAAATTGTTTGATATTAGATAAACAAAGATTGCCAATTTAATTTAAACAGACTTTTTAATTTTCTATGATTAAGGGCGTTATTTTAGACCGCATATATATATGTAACTATAAGCGCTAATGTGTTTATAGCTTAAAGTGTTATAGAATTTCTATATGAGATACAGAATCGTATGATTACTTTACCAAATTAATTTTTAATATCTGTGTCATTTCTTTTTGTGATCCTAATATCTAGTTATTTATAATTAATTTTTAGACATAATAATTTTGTAATTAAATTTGAGGAATAATGTAAATACATACAAATAAATAATATGTTTAAACAAATATTCGCCTATAACTAATTTTTAAAGAGTCCCAAATTTAACCCATTACCCATTTATAAGCAAAAAATAATTTCAATTCGATCTTAAACATGATTTAAGCGCACTAAAACATAATCCGACTCACCAATACGATCTGCTTATCAACTAATAATCATAACAGATCTTGGCCAAGCATTGTTTGACAGCTGCTTTAAAAAGATGTCAATTGGAAATGAAGAGCTTGATTTTAGAAATATTTGTAGAGCATGTTTGTCTACGAAAGATTTGAATCCGTTGTATGACAATTGTTCTTCGAAAATAGGTTTAATGCATATGTTAATGTCTTGCACATTTGTAAAAGTAAGTTTGTACATACAGTCATAAAGCTCGAGTAAAAATCTAAAGTTGAGATTTTTATTTTAGTTTTATGAAGACGATGGATTACCAACACAGATTTGTAATGAATGTGTTCGTAAAATAACGACTGCATACGAATTTTCATTACAATGCCAAAAATCAGATGAGATTCTACGAACTTATATCCAAAAACTAATCGAAAACACTCGTAACACAAAAGACCCAATCGCCAAATCATCTTCAGATATTTACAACGAATCAAATATAAATTCTTACACTTTTGTAACACCAAATGAAATAAAAACTGCTACTTCAAATATAGAAACAGAAATAACTCAAAAACACAATTTTAATAATCAAAATAAACTCACTATTCAACATTTAACACTAAATGATGCATCCGAATTAAAACCGGAAGTAATTATTGATTTAGACAAATATAAAGATGTAAATTTATCGATACAAAATGACCATAATTACCCCCGAAATAATAACGAACCTCTTAAAGTTGAAAACGAAATATTAACTAGCGAAATGAAACAATCA
Organism: Nebria ingens riversi; assembly: GCA_018344505.1. Taxonomy (NCBI): domain Eukaryota; kingdom Metazoa; phylum Arthropoda; class Insecta; order Coleoptera; family Carabidae; genus Nebria; species Nebria ingens. The sequence continues at coordinate 480,494 of JADQWA010000207.1, forward strand.
CTAGCTCAAATTTTGAGTAAAAAATACGGAAAAACTTACTCAAATAAGAAGTATATTGTTCGGCTTAAACCGTTAACAACAACTACCAAACTATCGGAAGAGAAACACAAATTGAATAACCCAATTATTAAAATTAAAAATACTACTAAACGCAGCAAACAAGAAAGTTCTAAAACTATCAAATCTAAGAAATTATCAAATAAAGCAACTGAAAACGGCTCCAATGTTGAACAATTAAATATAAACAATCAAATTGAGCCATCGAGTAATGAAACTTTAAGCGACAATAATCAAAGCGATTTATTAAAAAATTGCGAAAAAGAATTATCAAATTTCGAGTTTAATATTGAAAATGAACGAAATGATTTAGTTTGTATTGAAAACTATCAAAGTGATTTAATTGACTTTGTTACGAATGATCTAGATGAGCTATCAAATACGGAAAACTATAAATTATTAATTGCAAACACTGTTAATAGTACTAGTTTGAAAATTGATTCAACTAAAGCAGGTAGTAGTGATTTGAAAATGAAGAAAAATCGTATAAAATCAGATACAAATGATTTAAAACCGTTGAAAATGAAAAGAAAACCGCCGTATGAGTGTAAGAAATGCGGGGAAAAGTTCCCGTTGTATTGTTTGTTGCGGGAACACTTTAAAAACATTCCGCACAAGTACACGCGCAAACCGTGTCCAATATGTGCGAAACCAGTCACATATTGGTACTTTTTGCGTCATGTGGACTCGCATAAAGGTCTCCGGCCGTATATTTGCGAAATTTGCGGTAAAAGTTTCGTAAATATATCAAATTATAAACGCCACCAATACATACATCTCGGTGTGAAACCGTTTACGTGTGATATTTGCGGCAAAGGGTTTCCGCAAGCGTTTTGTCTGAAAGAACATCGACGTATTCACACCGGTGAACGACCATTTGTTTGTTATAAATGCGGGAAAACATTCCGCAGTTCAGTTTATTTAAAACAACATTTAGATAAACACGAACAAGGTATTTGGGTATAAAACGCAGTATTATGGGCCGCTTTGACTTTACTTACTATTATTACATTTCTAATTTTGATGAACATGAGGCTACTAATCATATATTATTTAATCTTCCAGAAAAAGCTTCAGGTGAAGAAATCCCAGGTAATTCTAGCTAAATCTTAATTTCCTAACACTTTTTCAAACCTCCACAGTCCTAATCATATCTACTACAATGAAGTACCATAAAAGAACTTCAAACAACGCCTGTAAATATGATTTATACTTCTAGAAGAACCAAAACTACCAATAACATGCGGCATATGTAACCAAATCTATACAACGTTGCGTGGCTTTAAAACGCACAGCGCTACCCACCAAGAGAAACATTTCTGCTGCTCGATTTGCGGTAAATATTTCGTAACCGATTACCGGTTGAAAATGCACGAGCGGTATTACCACGGTCAGCGGAAATTCGCGTGCGATATATGCCAGAAGACATTCTCGATGCGAAACTCGTTCAACCAGCACATGGTGTCACATTCCGGTCGCAAAGATTTCTCGTGCGAAGTGTGCTTTCGGAAGTTCAATAGCTACGGGCATATACGATACCATATGTTGACGCACACGGGTGAAAAGCCGCACAAGTGTACCGTTTGCGGGAAAGCGTTCGCCGGCAATGGGAATCTAGTCGTGCATATGCGCACGCATACTGGCGAAACGCCTTACTATTGTCCCGTTTGTCAAAAAGGATTCTACGATTCGAGTTCGATGAAAAAACATTTAGTTGGACATTCAAAAACCAAATAAGGACGAGCTTTATGACGTCACAAGTTTATTTAGGATTAAATATATTTTAGAATAATAAAAATATTGCTATTTAATAAACACAAATCTATTAATTATAATGAACCAACCAGCAAAATTAAATTAAGTTTTATAATAATAAAATGCCGATAAGGCTATACAAAGTAATGCTTACCCTGGTTTTAGGGGCCGGTGAATCGATTTAGGATGGCCAGTCCGGTTCTGTTTGTTCATTTCAACACTTATTGCCATGCCGCCATGTTGTGTATGATTCTTGACAAGAACCAAACGTCTTTTTATTTCATTTGATGCATTGGCAACATTGACTGTCAAAATAATTTTGAAAAACAACAAAATTGAATTAAATAAAAAGTAATTACATTTAAAAGTAGTGGAAATGTTCGAAATAGGATAAATATTAATAACAATTCATGCACATTTATTAATATTTTCCTTATTATTAAGGTTATATTGAATCTAAATGTTGCAACCACAACTTTACAACTAGGTTTTAGTAATTATTAACTATGGCAAATAATGACGCTAACGAAACTGGAGGAGTTTGTAGAACGTGTATGTCCACAGACAATTTAGAATCATTGTACCAAGATTGTGATAGTGATTTGTGTTTGGTTGAGATGCTTATGTCTTGTACTTTAGTACAGGTAAGTCAAATAAATTATGCGTCAACGCGCGACTCAAATATTTAACAAAATTATATATTTAACGATTCATTATCAAAATGAACTAGTTCTAGATCAAAATTGTTAGCTAGCTTGTGACGTCTTACACGGCTCAACGTTAAATAGTAGTTATTACATTTTGGTAAATAGAAATCGCCAATATATTGATTAAAATACATTGAATTAAACTACGTATAAGATAATATATTAAAAATATTTTTTAGTTTAGTAAAAACGACGGTTTATCAACACAAATTTGCATTGATTGCATACGCGAAATAAATCGCTCTTACGAATTCGCATTGAAATGCCAAGAAACAGATAAAAAATTACGTATTCAACTAGAAAATAATCAAAACGAAGTTGCAATCTCGACTTTCGAAATCGAAAAACCAACAGAAGTGTACGTCATAACTGAACCAGAAACTATTGAAGAAACTCAAGTTAAATACGAAATAGAACTAGCGAATGACGACGTGAGTAATGAGCTCAATGACGCCAACAGCGAAACTGAAAATTATCCTTCAGTAAAATCGAAAATCAAACGCGGTAAAACTAAAACACCACCGTACGAGTGTAAAAAGTGTTGTGAACAATTCCCAGTGTATTATTTATTAAAAGAACACTATAAAAAAGCGCAACACCCGAAAACGGGCTACGAAAAACGGCCGTGTCCAACATGTGCGAAGTTAGTCAGTTATTCGCATATGCGTATACATATGCGGACGCATACGAAAGATAAACCGTATTGCTGTGAGTATTGTGGCAAACGGTTTATCATTGGAAGTAATTTAATTCGCCATAAACGGACTCATTCTGGGGAGAAGCCGTACCGGTGTGATATTTGCGGTAGATGTTTCACTCAGTCGACGCGAATGAAAGATCACCGCCGTATTCACACCGGTGAACGGCCGTATGTGTGTAATGTGTGCGGGAAATGTTTTGCGCAATCAGCTAACTTCCGGTATCACCTTAAACGACATGAGAATGAAGGTGGGTACGTTTGTTTTAATGGTTTTAAATCTATTTTTTAGCCATTTTATATATTCTTTGATGACTTATTATGTTTGTTTGATTTATTGTAGATGACGATGGGGAATTAATTCAAAAGAGAACGCGAAAGAAAGGTTTAAATATATATTTTTTAATTCTATAGTCTATTTATGTATAAAATAATTGTTATAGGGGAATATGTGGCTTCGCCACCATTGCAGTGCGATATTTGCAGCCAATTATTTAAAACACCCGCTGGTTTAAAAACGCATTTAGTGACGCACGGCGATAAAAACTTCATATGCCCTGAATGCAGTCGCGGGTTCACGACATTAGAGCGTTTACAAAATCATTTAAAATCGCATTCAGATGTAAAACCGTACCAATGTATGGTGTGTCAGAAACGGTTTACAATGAAGAACTCACTACGAAGTCACATGTTTATTCACACCGGCGAAAAGCCGTTTCCGTGTACGTATTGCACGAAAGCGTTCACGCAATTAGGCCAACTAAAGTATCATTTACGCACACATAGTGGCGAACGGCCCTTCATTTGTTCGTATTGCGGCAAAACATTCGCGCTAAACGGCAATTTAACCGTACACATGCGTACACATACCGGTGTTACGCCGTACTTGTGTCCGGTTTGTAAGAAAGGCTTTTATGATTCGAGCTCGATGAAGAAACATTTGCGTGGTCATGCTACGACACCGGAAGTGGCGAATTAGTCTTGTAATGTTTTTAATGTAAAATAAATTGTTTTTAAGTGTTACCCTTGTATTTAAATGTATAATTAGGTCTAATAGGGATCAAATCCTACCCTAACGCTGATGTATTATTTTATTGCTGTGGCAACACTGCTTAAATAACTAACCTTACAATATATATGTTATTATATTGTTTGGAAACGAATATATATTGTTTATTTAATTGTTAAGTATTGTTTTAAGTTATTTAAACTTAAAATATGGAGCACATGGATACGCTACAGGTAAAATGGGAGTTGATAATCATTGGAAGGGATTTTAAAACGTATTAAATTTTAGTTAGAAGCACCAGTTAATAAACAATTATTACCTGTAGTGCAAGAATATGATTGTTGTGTACCTGGTTGTAATTCAAACCAGGTAAATAACACCCAATTGTATTATCATCCCTTGCCAAGTGACACCCGGCTTCGCGAATTATGGTTGGAAACTTGTAATATCGTCGAACGTGATCCAGTTATTACAGAAACATTTCACGTGTGCGGAAAACATTTTGATTCATCTCAATATTTACAAAATTATCAACTGTTGCAAGGATCTATACCGAAAATCATTCCAAATCGGACCAAACCAAGGTTAGTTGTAGATTTGTTTAATATATATATATATATATATATATATATATGTTTCAAATTTATTTTTAAGCGATTCTAAATCAAATACGAAAACTATTTCAAATAATGTTGTTATAAATAATGCTGCACCTGCATTAAACATGCTAACTTTAAATAAAGAAGTACGTGAACGTATTAATGATAGTAAAGTTCAAAAATTCAATGTTTCGTTGCGCAATGATAAATTATCGCATTTACTTTTGGTGTTAGATCAATATAAAACTACTTTAGATCAAAGCGAAAGCAAACCTATCGTATACAATTCAGGTATGTGTTATTAAATGGAATAAACATAACAATTCTTTCGTCATTTAAACCATATAACGGTTATTAATGATTTGCTATTCAAATTCGTTTTAAGTTGATCCGATTTTAAACAAAAAACTTTTCGACATGATTGACGTGTCGACTCTTCCGATACCCAACGTAACACAAACGCCGGAAGAAACATATCCAGTCGTTATAAACAAAATCACGTCCACCGGTGAAGAAATTACGATGACAATTAAAAGCTCGAAAAGAAAGCATCAATTACAAATACCCAAACCGATAACTTATGATTTTACGCAAGTTTGTCGAATTTGTTTAGAAAACGGCGATTTAAAACATATTTACGAAGAAATCATCGATGAGATTTGCGTGAATGAATTACTAGAACGATACACATCATTTATGGTAAATTTTATCTCGTTCATAGTTTGAGATCCGTTGTTGTGACGTCATAGGCTCTTTAGATATGAACTAGTAATTTGTTTTGTTGTTAAACTTAGATTTGTGATTTTTTTCGTTTAGATGTTAGAAAATTCCAATTTACCGTCACAAATTTGTACAAAATGTTTGGTAAATTTAAAACAAACGCATGAATTTTTCAAAAAAGTCGACCGTTCCTGTACGATTTACCAGAACCGATTACGTTCACAACTGTTGGATCAATCCGATTTGTTGACTTATAAACAAAAATATTTTACACCGCTTCAAATTCCGGTAAACACTGAAGATCTTGAAGCGCCCGAAATGCAAGAAGAAGAAATACACAAAATTCCGGAAGAAACGTCTGAGAGTATAGTTGAAAATAATGGTAATAAGGTTGTGATTGATTTGGAGCCGATACGAACTATAGAAGACATTATGGATACTGGATTTAATGATATGGTTAACGAATCGATTCCGATGAACGCGGATGAGTTTATATGTTTGAAATGCGAAGAATCGTATGAGAACTTCCTGCTGCTTTCGAAACATATTTGCGTTTTTACACCTGAACCGGCGGCCTTTTTAACAGATTATACATGTAAGTTTTGTAAAACCATGTTTAAAACTTACAATAAATTTAGTACACATTTGTGTTACGTGAGAAAAGGGAAACAGTTAACAGATTCACCAACTGTTAGAAAAGAATTTAAATGCCAAGTATGCAATGAAGTTTTCTTGAGTAATAGTTTATTTTTGTATCACCGGAAACTGTACAAACACAATGTCGCACACTATTGTTATGAATGTGATGTGAATTTCGTAACGAGAATCGCGTTTCGTCGTCATAAGACAACGTTTCAACATAAAAACGAAAAAAAATGCGAAATTTGCAAACGTTTTATCAAAATCACTAAATTTGCCAGCCATGTAGCAGAGCATACACCATTTTTATCTTGCAAAATTTGTGGCAAATATTTTGTTAACGAATTTAGATATAACAAACATTTAGAGCTTCATAAAACCGTTCCGGTGAATCCATCAATTAATTTGCCCAAACCGGCTCCAAATCAATTTAAATTAAATATTATTAAAATGTATTTAAATAAATAAACCGGAAATCATCTACATACCCCATCAATCTTATGATGTATCTTGTTCCTCTCATTTAAGAAATCTTGCACCAATTTTTTCAAACAAACTGCAGCGTTTATGTTTATAATACATGACTAGTATAAAAAACAGACATTAGTGGACTTGGTTGGGTCACGGCGTCAACCATTTTATTGTGTATGCGCATGTAAACGTACTAGCTTTTATAAATGAATGTTGCCAACCTATAAAACGAATGATTTTGACATTCACGATTGACAGTTTGTGAGATACGTTTCGCTGGTGTTTACTAAACATTTTATAAATATGCCGAATAGCTGTATAGTACCCGGGTGCAAAAATAACAGCGAAATTAATTGGGATGTAGAGTTTTTCCGAATTCCATCGGGTAAATCGAGTAAAGGTGTACCTGATCCGCAGATATTAAAACGGCGACAATGTTGGATTGAAGCATTACAAATAGACGATTCGGATCAACATACACTTAAAAACGGACGCATTTGCTCAGATCATTTCCTAATAGGTGCGTAGAATCAGATTAAAAATTGTATTATCCTAAGATATAAGTGCGATTTATTACTTTACACCAAATGATAAATATTTTTGAGCATATATTCGGTGATATTTGACGGTTTGTAAAAATATAAATATATTTAATTTAGGACAACCTATAAGATTCGAACAAGTTGACCATCCAGATTGGGGTATACCAACGATATCTCACCCAGAACCTGAACCAGATATAATCCCTTCTAATCTAGAGCCAGAATTAACAAATAAAGAATGTGAAGAATTCAACCCAGTTTCGATTGCATCATATAGGTAAGTTATTTATTTCCAAATGTTGTTTATTTAGCGCGAATAAAACAGCGATGTTTGGGTGTAAAGCTGACTTTAGATTTGTAAAATTGATCTAGTTTGTCTTGGTTGATGATATAGCGTTTGTTGAATGACGCAATACAAAAGTGTCTATAGATATAAGTATAAACAATCTATATAGCAATAAATAAGTTATAATTTAGTGTTTAAAACCCTAATTTGGCGGTTGAAATTGTTTATTTAGCTTTGCATGTTGTGATTCCACTGTTTTCCAATTAATAACCATATTTCTATACGTGTGTGTTCATACTTTATACTGAAATGGTTAAATGCTTGGCTTTCGATTGTCAACATTATCAGGAATCAAAAAAATGTAAATTTTTTCCATTTCCAATCGATTCAGTTGTCAGGAAAACTTGGATAAATTTATTGCGGTATTTTAAATAGAAAACTCAAGTCCTCAAGCGCTATTATATTGAACTAGAATCGATGACGTGATAACCAATTTATATTTGCGTACAAATTGAACATCATCTTTGTTTAGCAATTAAATACGCAACATTTTAAGTTTATAGTACTATATCAGGATTGCCAATTGAAATTTCGATAAATAGTTCATGATAACGCAACAAGAGGACCACGATTAATTGAGTATTATGATAATAACTTTATTTTATCATTAGATTAAAACATGAGCCAAATAAAAGAAACGCAGTTTGCAGTTGTCATTTTAAAGACGGCTCAAAACAGAATTTACCTGAATATTTTCTGCGTAATATTAACATACATTTTGATTGTTTTCCTGTGGTGGAAACTCCTAAACGTTTAAAATTTCGTATTTTTAAACCGACTGAAACATCAAATATTGCACAAATTCGGGATTTATTATCTCGAGTCGATAAAAAACCCAAACCTACAAAAAAGCGAGCCTCCCCTAGAATAGTCTTCAAAGAATTGGAACCAGTTATAGATTTAGACTTATCTGATCTTGTTGTCGAGTCAAAAGTGGAAGTCTTTGTTCCAAAGAGGTGTTTACCATTTATTTATTATTTAAATTTAGCGCCACTAGAATTTAAGATGTCTAACACTGCTTTTAGTTTGAAAACGATTCAAACTATAGAATAAGAATTTAGTATAATGTTATTCTAAGCAGTTTGAACCGTTTTCAAACTAGTATAGAAATTCTCTATTTTATGCTAGGCTGTAGTGTTGTTAGAAGATGAATAAGTGTTTTAGATAAATTATTTTCGTGTTTAGTTTAACGACATGCGGCATAAATACGTGTGCGCATTCAAGTGAGAATAGTAAGTGTGAATGGATCAAAATGCCACAAGTTGATAAGCTTCGAAATCAGTGGATAGAACAAATTGGGTAAGTTGTATATTTAGTGTTTTGTAACAGTTGATAAATGTATTTGTTGTTCGTTAAGGTGTGTATGTTTCTTTTAGAAAATTCGGTGATAAGTTGCGGAGCAATTCATTGATTTGTACTTGTCATTTTGAAGACGAGAATGATCGAATGCGTGGTCCAACAATATTTTACGCAAATGTAGATGTTTCATATAATAACGATGAACTGTAAGTACAGATACGCGTGCGCGCGAACACGCACGTTACGCATTACGATTTATTTATTTTTTATTCTAGTAATAAAATAAAACAAAGTGATTCTGATATTGATGAAGAACCACACACTGAAAAAGGTAAATTAATATCAAATCTAGATTTATATATTTGATTATTTAATCGTTTATTTCTAGTACAAGTACAAGTTGCCGATTTCGTTGATTCGCCATCGCATAAACAAGGTAAGTTATATTATGACTTTAAAATATGTACTGTAATCGTAACGAATGTCATCTCTAAATTGTTTTATAATCCTCATGAGTTCTTATAGATTCTTTGTGTTTTTATACAGATGTATAGATATTTAAAAAAAAATATTAGGGATAGTATATTACAGATTTAACATTTAGGAGAGCTTTACATTAAATAATTTTATATTATAATAACATTTAGTGAGAATTAAAAAATAATTTAATTCGTTTTAGATGATACTCTAGAAACGACGCTTATCCAAATGTTAAATAGTACACCGGAGCAAATAACCGCATCACTAAATCTAGATACGAACCTGAAGCTTTACAACTTCAAAAAGACCTGTCGAATTTGTTTAAATAATAGTCCATCCCGAAATATTTACGAAGACCACATCGAAGACATTACTATTGTCGACATGCTACAACAAGTTACTTGTTCACAGGTAAAATATTGTATAATTGTTTATTGAAAACACCGCTGAAAATACAGCTACAAATGCAATGAATAGATTTCAGAGACGGATAAACTTCCGAAGCTTGTCTGTACCAACTGTGTACAACAAATATTTTATGCGTATAAATTTTTAAAAAAATTCGTTAGTTCAAATAAAAAACTTGTCGAATATGTAAACTTTTGCGAAGAACATGTAAACACAATCACCGATTTACAGCATTCGATACATGTTGATCATTGTTACGATTCATTTCGAAACCCTCAATTAGCCGAACCGGAGTATGTGAACCCGGATTTATGCGACGGCGAAATACTAGAAACCGATCCTCTTGCTATGGAATCTTCGTTGTCACCGGATTTCGAACATGAACCAAATGCTAGATATTTACCTGTTATACCAGCGGGTTTCGTTCAATGTTACCCTGAACGTTCGAATAAATCAAATATGTCTGAAATACCGATTATTTCCGCCGATTTTCCTAGTTATTTGGTAAACATGGCTGATTGTGACGTAGATGAATCAGATAAAAATATCACTGCAGACATTTTAGTTAGAAACGGCATAGAAATTGCTAATACATCGAACAATATTGAATTCGATGTTCCTCTTACAATTTCCGGTAAAAGTTTGCTTCAAAACGAGGTGAATGAAGTTTCGCTGTTACGCAGCGAGGAATTTGATACTAAAATTGAAAAACCTATAATAATGTCCGCAGAAGTCAATCAAACAGTCGAAAGTTTCAAAAATGTACTAAAATGCACGTCAGATATCGACGATCACATGAAAGTCGATATAATCGACACTTTAATCGAATTATATAGTTTAAAAACACCTGACTATGAGAGACATTTCGATAGTAACAGAATTTTCAATTGTAAACGTTGCAATAAAATCTTTGCGAATCGTAAAGAACAGAAAAAACATAATTGCGCAAACCCTATTTTGCGAAACGTAAAAATTGTGTACACTAATCCTAAGAAACGCGATCAAATCGAATCGTTCCAATGCCGAATTTGCCGTAAAAAATTCTCAAATCTAACGGTTCTAGTATCGCACGCATGTTTCGTTAAATTCACGCGAAAACGTATGCAAAAAAGTGAAAAACCGCTAAGCAAACAATTCACTTGTTACGAATGCAGCGAAAAGTTTGATTTTTATTCCGAACTAGTGAAACATCGTGAAGACACTTCACATGCGGATGGCGTTGTTCTGAACGAAAACCCTGTTAAAGTAAACCTGCCAACAACGGATTTAAACGAAATAAATGTTGCAATCCGTTCGATCGACCCAGACAGTGAGATAGCGACGGTTGAACAACCGGTTGAAGAGAAATTGAAACATTTATGCACGAAATGTGGACAACGTTTCGAATTTTTCAGTCAATTGGTTCAACATAATCGGATTTGTAAACCGCCACCGATTCTAACTTGCCCGGTGTGTTCTTTGGAGATGAAACGGGCGAAATTCACAGAACATATGAAGATGCATAATAATGACCGGACATATTGTTGTGAGTTTTGCGGCAGAAGCTTTAAATTCGGCCGTCATTTTAAGCGGCACATGGAGATTCATATGGATATTAAACCGTATGATTGTAATGAATGCACAAAGAAGTTCCGACAGAAATCTGCGTTAAAAACGCATATGTTAATTCATTCAGGGGAAAAACCGTATATGTGTGAGGGGTGTGGGCAAAAATTCCGCCAGCGGGGAACACTGACGTTCCATTTGAAGACAAAACCATGCGGGAAAAGTAAGTTATTACTCATTAAAAAGACGTTATGTTATGTTTTATATTTGTTGATATATATATATATATATATATATATATATATATATATATATATATATATCTATAGATTTGGAATTAGATCTCGCAAAATCAACATATGATTGTTCAGTTTGCCATAAACAACTTACATCCAAAAGCAAGTTAATTGTGCACTTGAAAAGTCATGGTAAGTTAAAATTTAAATCATTTTAATTGCTAAACAATAGATTTTTGTTTACAGTCTACCTAAAGTAGTTACACGTGGTGTTCAAGTACAAATATTTCATTAAAATATAATTATTAAACTATAAAAATTGTTTTGGTTGTTCCATGTTTTAGATGGCACTGTAAAAAATAATATAATTTAATTTTTTTCACGTTTAAGTTCACTTGTAAAATAAAGCAAAATGTGATACATTGTTTTATTTTATGTAAAAAATAATAATAAATCCAATCATCTAAATTAAAACATTTTTGATGACATTGTCAAATTAACCGCAGTAAAGTCGCCATTTTAATTAGCCTTTCTCATATATATATATATATATATATATATATATATATATATATATATGTGTATATGTGTATATATATATATATATATATATATATATATATATATATATATATATATATATATATATATATATATATATATGTGTATATGTGTATATATATATATATATATATATATATATATATATATATATATATATATATATATATATATATATATATATATATATATATATATATATATATATATATATATATATATATATATATATATATATATATATATATATATATATATATATATATATATATATATATATATATATATATATATATATATATATATATATATATATATATATATATATATATATATATATATATATATATATATATATATATATATATATATATATATATATATATATATATATATATATATATATATATATATATATATATATATGTGTATATATATATATATATATATATATATATATATTTATCATTATTAAGTAAAGCAATGATTGAAATAAAATTGCTACATGAATTATTATTGCATTTGCTAATTATGGTTAACAATAATTGCTTATGCTTTCAAAAATTGTGTTTATTGATTTAACTATCAGATACGCATTCATGTTATATTTAGGACTCATATAAACGTAGTAAACCAGAAAATATTAATGAATGAAATAAATGTCTGATGGACCTGTTGGCAACACTGAATCTATTTTCTGAATTTAGTTTAAGTTAAACGTCAAAAGTTTGAACATAAGTTAATTAGTTAATGATATTGCAACAAATATAGTTAATAATGGAAAATTGTGATGTTCAATCATTAAATTTAGATAAAGTATGTAGAACTTGTCTCTCAGAAAGTGAAAATTCACTATTTTCAAATTGTGCATCAACTGAAATATGCTATTTTGATATTTTACAACAGTTTTCTTTTATACAAGTAAGTGCAGTCGCATTTCAACTGTTCATACGTTTTGCTTTCTTTAAGAAGCGAAATGATTATTTTAAATCTGATTTTAGGACCGCGAAACTAGATTTCCCACAAAGCTATGTTTGAAATGTTCTACGGAAATCGAACGTATTTATATATTTAAAAAACTGTGTGAGTCGACTGAAAACGCATTAAATAAATATATAGAATTAAATTCCACATCAATTGAAACTCATAATAGTAATAAGGAAACTACTGAAAATATGAATAATGGTTCTAAAAACGATTATTTAATACGCAGGGAAAAAATTATACATACAAAGAATAGACTTTGTAAATTAATCCTACCAAGTAAGTTATTTAAAGCACTGTTTACACCGCTTTAATAATTACATATAATATAATTATTAAAAATATATTTAATAGGTGGCGATGCAAAATTACATAAACCCCAAAAAATACACAATTGTAATTTTTGTAACCGTAATTTTAATTCCACTTATAACTTACGACGCCACCTTTTAACCCACACCGGTGAACGCCCGTTTAAGTGTGACATTTGCTCTAAATCATTCACCCGCTCAACTTATTTGAGCGAGCACAGCAAACTTCATTGTGCTCAAACATTCGTTTGTAGCTTTTGCGGCAAAACATTTCTCGAGCAATCAATATTGTTTACACATGTAAAAACACACAACACCGACAAAAACCAGTGTGACATATGTGATCTAGAATTCCCTGACGCTAATTCATTATTAAAACATTTAAAAACTCATGAAAACGCCGGAAATTTACTTTGTAAATTGTGCGGCAAACTATTTATGAAAATCCGAGAGTTTAGGATTCATATCAGGAAGCACGCGGATAAACAAGCTCTTAAAGACGCGTCTTACAATCATGAATGTCCGTTTTGTTTGCGTGGTTTTCAAACGAAAGCGACTTTAAACAATCATTTATTAACCCACGGGGAGAAATCATTTCTTTGTAGCGATTGTGGAAAGGTTTTTATTAGTTTGCCTCAACTTCGAACGCATATGCGCGTGCATTCTGGTGTTCGGCCGTTTTGTTGTCAATTTTGTAATAAAACGTTTGCGCAACGTTCCGGTTTGTATACGCATCGTTTGATTCACTCCGGCGCCAAACCGTATGTGTGTACTATTTGTTCGAAAACGTTCACCCAAAGTCACCACCGGAAACGGCATATGTTAGTGCATAGTGGCGAACGACCTTTTAGTTGCACGATTTGCGCGAAGAAATTCGCGCAAAAAGAGAACTTTACCGTGCACATGCGATTACATACCGGGGAAACGCCGTTTGAGTGTAGCGTTTGTACGAAACAATTTTATGACTCGAGTAGTATGAATAAACATAAAAAATGCCACGGTAATTTGTGATTTTTGTAAATAAATATGCTTACGTTTATCGTTGTTGTATATCATTTCCGGTTGTTACTTTGAAAATTAATAAAACCATAGCAACAACGTTTTGACACAAAAATTGTTAGTAAATCTAAATTCAAAATTCGTCTAAATTAACTGTGTTTTCTTACAAAAAATAATAATTATAAACATGTCTGATCTCGGTAAGTCTATTATGCTTCATATCACATAAAATACACAAAATTCCCCAACAATTATTCATGTAAGATCGCAGCAATGATTACTACGAAAAACTAGAACGGTTAAAAGAGAATATTCTACCGACACAAACAGAGATTCGTGACAAATTAGGTGACCGTTTGACTGATGTACTATTTGAAACATGTTTACCAACGATTTCTACATATTTGGGTCTTATGCCGCCTTTGAAAGGCGCCGGAGACGATTTATGGATCTCCCCAAGCGATTTATTGATCGGAAAAGTACGATTGAAACCACCCTTGACATCGAAACATGTCCAAGCGTTGACCCACGAAGGAATTTTGGGTAAGTTCATTAATGTGACGTCATACATGGCGGTGATGTGATGTGCATCATGGCGGTGATGTGACGTCCATTATGGCGGTGATGTGATGTGCTTCATGATGGATGATGTGTTGTTATTTATGGTGGTTTTGTGATGTGTGTTAATTAGAAATTGGGAAAGTTGTTGAGAAAAAAGTGCGTCGTGCATTTGAAATCGAAATGGAGAACGCTATTGCTGAACAACAACTTATTTGGAGTTATATAGCTGAAAAGGAGAAGCAAGCAGCGATTGCGAAACAAAAACTTGAAGATGAAATTCGTTTCGAACATGAAGTGATGCTATTGAAGGAAGCATTTATTAAACAACTTGAGGTATGTTTGAAAATATTGTTTCAGGTATAGATTTGTTTTACATATATTTGTTCTGGTTAGTTGGAACTTAAAGCGTTGGAAGATCGGTTAGAAATTGAGAAATTGGCAGCGGTGGAAGAAGGTAAACGAGAAACAGAACGAACAATGCAAGAAAAACTTGAATTCACAGTATTGGTGACTGTTTACAAACTAACCGATATTTTCGCGATGGAATTGCTAAAACAATCCCGGAAAATGCACGAACATTTCTGGTATCACATTAGGTAAGTGTTTTTAACACATATTCTGATTGAATCCGAACTATTTCTGCCCTAACACGAATATCTAAACGTATACTCGAGATTCAAATATGATTTTTACTGCTTGGTTTGGTTATCTGTTTATTATTATTATATATATATATATATATATATATATATATATATATATATATATATATATATATATATATATATATATATATATATATATATATATATATATATATATATATATATATATATATATATATATATATATATATATATATATATATATATATATATATATATATATATATATATATATATATATATATATATATATATATATATATATATATATATATATATATATATATATATATATATATATATATATATATATATATATATATATATATATATATATATATATATATATATATATATATATTACAAGTTCTTAAATCGACTTCAGTTATATATCATATTAATTTGTAAATTAAAGAGAGGAAAAGAAAAAACGACGTTGTGCTCTTGAACGTGAGAAATTCCAGTGTCAAGAAAACTTGCGTAAACTGCGTCACGAGTTAGAATGCGAAAACGTCGCGAACACAATGTACATTTTGGCAAACGAACGCATGAAATGTAATTGCGAAAAAGCGGCAATGCAAGAGTCTTATCTCGGTCAAATAACAGCGCTTCAAAAAGAACTCGACGATAGAAACCAAGCTTTACAAGATTACGCGCAAGACAACGAGATGAAAACGCAAGAAATCGCCGCGCGCGAAGCGTATCTATTCGAAATCATCAAACAATTCCAGAAATTTATTTATTTCGCGCTACGCGCCGTTCCTACACAAGCTGAATTCTTATTGAACATTGAGAAACTAATGATTTTCGAATTAACAACAACGATTATTGATAATAAACCGGAATTGATTGATGATATCTTGTTTTTCTCGGAAGACGCGTCGGTCACCAGCACATCGCACAGTACAAACAATATGCCGGAACTTGTCGTGCCGGATTGTCACAAATGTGATAGTATTGCCGACGTTCCGTCTATTGCGCATACTTTAGAACCGGAAGATGATTTACCCGCGTTTATTTTCAACGAAAACGTTTACGTGAGAGAGGATTTCCGAAATATGATTTCACAGGTTACCAAATTTTTTCCCTAATCAAACTATTTCTGTAAATATAATTTATTATTGAGGGTGGGTGTGGGAGGGAGGTACTTTGTACAAACAATTAAAATAAAATTGAATCTATTGTTAGGGTTTGGAAATTTCGAAAAACAACGAACTTTGGTCGCACGCCATCAAACACTTGACGCAATCGTTGCAAGTGGGAAAACCTCAACCTTCCGAAGAATCGATAACTTCTTCAGACACCGAAGCATCCGACCTGCAACAACGTCCACCGTTACAACTATCGTACAAACAAAAAAATTCACCAGCAAGTGTGAAATTTTCGGGTGAAAGACGTCGAGTAAGCATTGATCATGAAGTACGTCGCAATAGTATGGAGCCAATTCACGCGAAATTCAGCGAAAAGTTGCTGAAATCACACGCGTACGACATCAGTCCTAGAGCGAGTTACATCGTAGACGTGCCACACAACGACGTATTGTTAGTTGCGTCTAAAATCGCATTCAGTAGAAACTCATTAACACTAATACCACCTCATCTTCGAGTTGACCAAGATTCCGATTCGTTTTCCGACGATTCCGGTCCGACATTCATAAATGCTAAACCAACAACAACGCCAGTCTCAACTTCAATCATTTTACAAACACACGATCCAACATTTAATCGCCTGTCAGTGGCGAGATCGCAATCGCAATCGCAAAAATCGGTTGATATTGTCGATTGTCGACCGAAAAAATTCGACAACGCCATCGATTCGATGTTGTTGGTGTCGCGTAAATCGGCAGAATCTCGTATGACGGAAGCTAAAGATTTATTATATACAACGCGCACTTCGAAAATCGAACTCGCTAGAAATTCGATTGATTTGATCCAAACGAAAATGAAAGCGAAGGGCAAGGGGCGTATGAGTAGTTTCGATCGGTTGCCTGATAATTTGAGGTGGGACCCACAGAAGAAAAAGACTGTTGGGATCCAGTGCGGTGGTGATAAAAAAGTTTCGATTTCACATTTTGAAGTTATACCAGATCCGATTGATTATCGCCGGAAGATAAGTCGAGTTGGATTTAATCCGACGCCGAAGATTATTCCTGATAGTAAACCATTTAGAGGCGTTTGTCCACTTAAAACATCTGCAGGTGAGGTTTTTATATTGATTTACTATTTGTGACGTCCTGAGCTATGTGATTATAACGTAACACGGTTTAAAAAGGTAACAAATACGAATTAAATTACGATTTAATGTCGACTCAATACCAATGGGCAGTTTAAATAATTCGGTTATAAAAACAAATTTCGGGTTTCTTTTAATTTAGATGAATCTGTTGATGATTTCTTTGCAAAACCGGCGCAAGCTAAAATTGTTGGTGATAGAAAATTGAATGTACGTCTACAAAAACAAAGTGACTTCACACTAAATCGTGTCAATTCATTTTTGAGTATCTTCAAACAAAGACCCAGTTTGAGAATGTTATTTACAGAAGCAATAAAAAATTAAATATATGTATGTAATATTTGTTTATATTTAAGTCTGTGTGTCCTTTTAATTAATGTTTAAATAAAGATTTCGTTTAGTTTTTTAAACTGTAGTTCACATAAATGTGATTAGAATCAGGGATCCTAACCGAAATACAATAACTATAATTTTTAAAATCAACTTTATTCTAAACATACAAATAACATAATAATTATTTCGGGGGCAATCCTAATTTTTCGCGAATAATAAACTCGGGTAACCGTTTCCCTTTCCAAAACCGCGGAATCGGAACTTCAGTGGCTTGGCGAATTTTTTCAGCAACAAACTGTGGCGCAGAAAAGTTTTCAGCTTCTTTAATCTGCCCTATAAGGTCCGCCTGAAAAGCTTTTTCTTTTCGCATTTCTCTGCGTTGACGGCGCTGAAAGAAATTATATTTACACATTTAAAAGCTCACCAAACACCATCATTACTTTTGCCCATTCAAACTTCATCTTCTTTCGCAATTTCTTCAATTTATGTTTTCGCATTTTATGTCTCCTAATCACAATCAATTTAACCGCTTGTTTCTCATATTTATTTATCTCCATTTCCGGGTCTTTTATCTCGAAATTCGAAGTTATTTCCGGGTCAGACTTAGGAGGTATCCAAAATATCGATTTTGGCAACTCGATAGGACGAATATTCGCCAAAGGAGACTCAATACTTGTAGATTTTTGCCAAATCCATGGATTTTTAACTAAATTTGCCACTAATGCAGGTTTAAAATTCGAATTGACAACATTTTGAATTTGATTCGAATAAAATAATTTTCTATTCGATAGACAAGCTACAACCAAAATTAATTCAGACCATTTATATAATTTAATTATTTTGATGCATACTTTTGATATTCAATCTACATAATCGTTGCAAACTAGCCATAATTATAAATGATTTTAGGTTATGCTACAAGAAAATTTGTATCGTAATTTTTACATGTAACATGAGTTAAAATTATTGTACAACTTAAATGCAAAACAATATTAATGGTTAATTATTCAGTTTAAGTTAATCTTTTAACTATATTTGTTTAAATTTTCAAGCTTTTTGATCAGACACATTTTTTTACGATTAACCGATTCTAAAACTATATTTATAGAGTTATATAAACCTATAACGATATTATTTATTAATTTCGAGACTATATTTATTGATCGTTATATAAAAGATTATTATAGTATATAAATATAACTGATTGGCATGATAAACTTAAAATATATAATTATTGTTAAATTGCATATTTGTTTGAGGTGCACTGCTTTTATTCTCAGTAGCGTAGAATATTAATTAACTGTAGAGCGTTTTTTTTAATGAAATCGTAAAACAATATTGATAAATTGATTTAAATTTAATAGATATTTATATAAATGAATATTATAAATGTTTTTATTATTAAAACTAGCATATTATCTTTTCATTTCTTTAGAAACTAAAAGTTTACTATTCAAAATTGCACCTACTAGTGCCGACTATGGTTTAAATTTACTTGAAATCGGTGTGCAAATTGTTTTTTTATTTGATTATAATAAGCTTTATTTTAATATTTAAAATGTTTATAACTCTAGGAGCGAGTATATAAATGTAATTTGGTATTTTTGGAAATATATTAACTATTGTACATGTATTTAATACATTTATAAATTATTTGACATTTTAGTAACATAACCCCATCAAAACTCATGTGTGTGTAAAAATTTTTCGTATAAAATGTTGAAACATTCAGGCCGTTTGAAATATTTATGTTCAGTAGTGCAATCTGTTTGTATTTCTCAACCGAAATTCCCGTCAGAAGTTTATCGCAGTTGTGTTGTGTTTTCGCATCAAATTCGTGGAAAAAAAGACGATTCCTCGAATCTATCCTCGTTATTCGTACCAGTGCCGGTTAAACCGAATCCGGACGATATAAATGTGGGCGCCGAATTAACAGGGACATTAAATAAAAGTGATTTGTTAAAGGTTATTAGTAAATTTTACCAGAAGAAAGAGATCAAATCGTTATTGACTGAAAATGGTTTGGATCGTAAGTTATTATTTGTTTAATTTTCTTAATCTAGTAGCTTTTAAAAAAGCTACAAGATTGTTTCTTTTTGTTGTAATTTTGAATATATTTAGATTATTTACAACATCAGGCGTATGTGAGTTTCCGAAGATATTGTCTGGACGCTGAGACTCTTCCTGTTGATCTCCATGTAGTTATAAGTGATATCTTGCAAGTAAGCGTTTAGAAATGGTAATCAATGTGTATTTAGTGATTTTAACTGATTTTAAAGGGTGCTAGCCATGTAGATGATCTGTTTCCATATTTCTTACGGCATTCCCGCCAAATATATCCACATTTAGAGTGTATGGAAGACTTAAAAAAAATTTCAGACTTACGAACACCTGCTAACTGGTACGTAACATTTGTTATTTAAGGTAGTTTTGTTATTTTAGAAGGGGAAATAAGTGGATTAAATGTTTTTGTAGGTATCCAGGGGCAAGAGCGTTGAATAGAAAAATAATTTTCCATGCTGGCCCGACGAATTCGGGCAAAACTTACCATGCTTTGGAACGGTATATGACCGCTAAATCAGGTGTGTATTGTGGACCTTTGAAGATGCTAGCGACTGAGATTTTCAACAAAGCTAACGATAGAGTAAGTAATCGAATAAATAATTATGAAATTAAAAACCAGTTATGATTGAACGGTTTTGTTTTGATTGTTAATCAAGTATTATTAATTGTTTTGTTTTTTAATATATGTTAGGGGACACCATGTGATTTGGTAACGGGTGAAGAACGAAATTTTGCGAACCCCAGTGGCGTAGCATCGAATCACATTTCCTGTACGGTGGAAATGACCTCCATTAATACTCCATGTAGGGTAAATTTTTACAAGTATTTTTTTTTTTTTTTCATTACTAACAAATATTTAGTCAAAATCTGCACGTTTTATATATAATTTTCATAATTAGTTTAGTGTTTTTAAATATGTGTATTTTCGTTTTTATAGCTAGGCATTATTTTGTTTTTAATTTTTATTGTTTTGATTAGATGAAGTAGCAGTTATTGATGAAATACAAATGGTTCGGGACACTGGGCGCGGTTGGGCCTGGACTCGAGCTCTTTTAGGGGTGGTAGCTAACGAAATCCACCTTTGCGGAGAATCTGGAGCTATCGAATTGGTGCAACATCTATGTTCAACCACAGGCGAAGATGTCGAGGTTAGTTATATATTTTGTACAAATATATGTTTATTTGTTTGCACTGTAACTCAAATGGGGCTAAGATTATGAAATACATTTAAGATGTTTTCAATTAAATTTCGTAGCTCTAGTTGTGATTTAGTTTCGATTATTTAGGTTGTTTAATTATTAGCTGAAATGTATATTTCGGTTAGGTTCGTAACTATAAACGACTGACGGAATTGTTAGTTGAAGAAACGGCGTTGGGTGGTTTAGATCATATCCAACCGGGAGATTGTATCGTGTGTTTTAGTAAAAACGATATTTATTCAGTATCCCGAGGTATCGAAGCGACCGGTAAAGAAGTCGCTGTTATTTACGGTGGTTTACCACCCGGTACGAAGTTAGCACAAGCTGCTAAATTCAACGATCCTCAAAACAGCTGCAAAGTCCTAGTTGCTACAGATGCAATCGGCATGGGATTAAATTTGTAAGTTTAAATCCAAATATGACTCCTATCTACATAGAACCTTTTACAAAGATAAATTCTATAATCTTTTAAAAGTTATATAGTTTATATTGTTTATAAAATCTCCCCATAAGTGTATTAGAATAAATATATTGCATACTTTGATTTATTTTATACACTATGATATGTGTTATCAGCAACATATATGCACTCTAAGATAGAAATGGGGTATTTTAAATAAGTTATATTTATTTTAACAGGAGTATTAGACGGATAATATTTTATTCGTTGATTAAACCAGTAATGAACGAAAAAGGTGAAAAAGAAATGGATACAATTTCAGTTTCAGCTGCTTTACAAATCGCTGGAAGAGCCGGACGTTATGGTAAGTCACTTTTTAGTACTAATTTCTGTATTAACACTCATCAATAAATAATTAACAGATGTAATAAAGATTCTAGGTATTTTTAATCATTCCTTTGTTGTATAAGTGATAATTACAATTATAAATATTAGTCAATATGCGATTTTAAACGTAATAGTAGTTAATAAACAATGTTTAAGGTACGCAATGGGATAAAGGATTTGTAACAACATTCAAAGCCGAAGATTTACCAACTCTACGCCATTTACTATCACAAACTCCTGAACCAATCACTCAGGCAGGCCTCCACCCCACAGCTGATCAAATCGAGTTGTACGCGTACCATTTACCCAGTTCTACCCTTAGTAATTTAATGGTAACTTCATTTCAAACCCTAAAGGAGCTATTAAATAAATAATAACTTAAAATTTCAGGATATTTTCGTCAACTTATCAACTGTAGACGATTCGTTATATTTTATGTGTAATATTGACGACTTTAAATTCTTGGCGGATATGATACAACACGTTCCATTGCCCCTGCGGGCAAGATACGTTTTCTGTTGTGCTCCAATCAATAAAAAAATGCCCTTCGTCTGCACAATGTTCCTAAAGGTAATTTCGTTGGTTAAGGATGATGTAAGCAAGATGTCTTAATTGAGATAATTGTTTCTAGTTTGCGCGGCAATACAGTAAAAACGAACCGCTCACTTTTGACTGGTTGTGTCGGAATATCGGGTGGCCGGTTCAATCACCGAAAACAATAATCGATTTGGTGCATTTGGAAACGGTTTTTGATGTTCTCGATTTGTATCTTTGGCTAAGGTAGGTTTATATTTATTAAATTATCTAATTTAGTTTAGGATAAAACAAAATGGCGGGTGTAAGCGTCTTGTGTTGCAGAGTAAGCTGTTAGATCTGTATGTTCTCTGTAACTTTTTTTTATTATAAATATAGTTCAATTCTCATGTATTTATAAACAAATTATCACTAATAGTTACAGATTTCATGTCTAGGACGCTTAAACAGACTTATCCTAATAGATATGTTTTTTTTCTGTGTTTCTCTGTATTGTATAGTGTTTCTGTAATAGTTTCTGAATTTTTATTGTTTATTCGCTAGTTATCGATTCATGGATCTGTTCCCTGATGCAAAACTAATTCGCGATATGCAAAAAGAATTAGATGCTGTTATTCAGCAGGGAGTCTTTCAGCTTACACGATTACTGAAAAATTCTGAAACAGGAGTCAGTTCCGGGGCGGCTGCCGCTCCAGACGAGGACCAATTCTTTATCAATCACCAGAAACAGAATTATTTACGGGGTGAGTTTGATCACCACTTAATTTAGATGTTTAGAAAATTATGATTTGTTACAATTTAGAACTCTGCAACGTTTTTAAACGTATTAAATTGAATTATAAATTAAACATTGATTCAAATCGAATATAATTATTGATTTTTATTTACTAAACTTTACTCAGTTTGTATTCATGAAGGACTTATTTATAAATATTTACATAATTATAGACTTGCTTTGAATTGTTTAAGTAAATCGTACGTTATTTATTGTTTTCTTGTAGTAATCTTGTTATGTGTGTTTTAGATTCACCAAAAACACCTTTCGGTCGGGGTCGATTAACGGAGCGATTACTGGCGCAGGGATTACTAACACCGAATATGTTACTAGAACTGAAGAAGGAATGGAATCAGCAGAAAAAAGATACACAAAATGATTCAGATGATGACAGTAAAAAATCTAGAAGGAAACGTAAAAAATAGTATATATTTTCTAATATTGCATACAGAAAATAATATATGTTGTTTATAATTTAATAATAAACAATTTATATATATATTATTACATTATTTTATTCTAAAATCAAGCCATTCTCCTTCTGTTGACTATTATTGCTAACTTTTATTCTTCATACTATACTTAGTAAACAGTTTCAAGGGTTTTTTGTTTAAATAAAGCAAATTAAATAGTAAAACGAATATGTATTACCCTATTTCTTCATACTGCATCAACAAATGTTATTTATTGCTGTCATATTTAATTGGAATTTGTTATTTTACTGTACTTATACATTTTATGTCTTTCATATTGTTTATACACCTTTTTGCAAGAGTTATTTGTAAGTGGGGTAAGTATAACATTTATAAAAGTTGCAAATATTAGTATAAATGTATTTGTAGATATATTGTTGTATATTTGTTAATAAAAGTGGAAATCATTTATTGTTTTAGTATTTAAGTTGTTAAATTTAAACAATGTATTCTTTAAATATGTTTAACAACATGTTTCAATCAAATATACCACCTATGAACAATACACAATATGATAGTTAGCAAAAATCAATACTCTAAATCAGTTTGGTTAGACAACATGTTGTACACGTTGATGAAAAAATGTTTCGTTTCGTTTTGAATGCCGCCAAGAAAAAATGTGCCATTCGCTTTGACTGACATCTTACGGTGAACATTGAACTGCATTATAGAGTCTTTTTGGTGACGTCACATTTAATTTTGGTTTCATTTTGAATGCCGCCAAAAAAATAGAGTCTTTTCTGTGACGTCACGGTGTGACGTCATTTCTCGACCCTTTCCAATTCCTGTTATCCGGATACCAAATCGCTATTTTGCGTTTTTGAACTCAAAAACTGAAATGTTTGAAGTGACGTCACCATATATAGATTTTTTTCTTAATGTTTTTTAGGAGCATAGTTGCTAACTATTGGATTGTTCATTGTTATTATATGGTATAATTAATTGAAACGCATCATTTGTGTACATAATCAACGTGTGTATTGTTTAAATATAGCTGTTTATTGTTTTTAAATGTTATATTTAATTGTAATTTGTTGTATATACTCTGTAAACAATTGTAAATGGGTTATTCTTAAATAAAACAATATAAATACTGTAATAACAATTTATTTTCTTTATTATTTATACATGTATCAACAAATATGATTAATATATATAGACGGAAGGTCTATATACGCTGGCCGTCAGTGACGAGGGAGAAGCCGCTAACATTTATAGGCGCCCCCTTTAGAAACAGTTCTTACAAAAGGTATTATATTTATCTCATATGAGTACACTGTTTAGTATGTGTCTTTTGCATTGTTTATATACAATAAACAATACAATAGTAAGCAACAATACCCCTAAAAAGCATAAAAACAATTGATCTTATTGTTGATTGTCTATAGATAATACATTTAATTGAAATATGTTATTATACATACCTAGCAAACAAATACGATATTAGTTATCAATATATATACAATATATGTGCATATTAATTATTAATACTAATTTTAGAAATATTTATAACTTATAAATAGTTTTACAGCCTTCCTTAGATATATAAACAATATATATAAACATACATGGATATTTATCCTAAATTTATGACTCAAGAGACAACATTTTACAAGTATATATATATCGAAAGTTATTATTTATTTATTAATCAATTCGTTTTTACATGTTTTTTTTTCTATAAACTATTTAGAATCTAATTTGTTTAATTGGGCATTCAGACTTCTTCGTATTTTCAGCAATTCTTCGATGTTAACTGCACTGAAATTAGACTATCTTGGGTCATGGAGATTGGTTCGCAATATTTCCAACTGTAACACATAAATAAACACTGAATATTTGTTACTAACAAATCTGTTTCATATAAATAACACTAATATATTTATGGGTCAATTCTGAGAGCCAATAGATATATCTGAAAGACCTATATGTCTACTCTATGTTTCTCTGTATCATACATATTTTTATAAGTGTGTAAAAAGTTAAATTATTACTGTAATAGTTACAGTTTTCATGCCCAGAACAAGTAATTGAACTTAGAAGTAAGTAAAGTTAGTTGTATCTGTAAGTATTTAGCGAAATATATATATGCTCCTTATAGATACTTATATAGAATTGGTACCTATAGATTTATGAATTTATAGACTTACAAATAGAATATTCAGAATTCACCCATAAAATACTTTAAATATATACATATATAGATATAAATATGCAACTAAATAACATTAATCACTTTGCATTTTCATACCTGTTATTATGCAGATCATTTACGGATATTCTATCAATAAAAAAATTCGGATGATGGTTTTCTTGCGTATTTAAAGCTGTATAGAACAAATGTGCTGTTATTTGAGATGTATTTTTCGTCATACTGCCATACTCTGCCGCCCCCAAGGAATAAATTTCTTTTCGATGAAATAATATATCTAAAATTCTATAAAAACAAAATATAAATACGTTTATTCCCACAAAAAAGGTGACATCCACTCTTTCTCTCACATATAAGATAAATAAAATATATTATACTCACTCAACATCAAACTGGAATGAGGTAGAGTGTTTTCCATGTTGTAGATTCAAAAATAAAATACCCCTAGTTGGTTTAGTTTCCTTGGACATTTGAACAGTTGCTTGTAATTGTGTACCTTTGAAAAAAAAAAACAACATAAAATATAATTAAATTACCAATTTTGAGGTAACTTACCACAAAATGGAGGTGAGCCACGTGTGACTAAATACATAGGTCCATCACCGACTGAGTCTTCACCTAATTTACCGAGATCACTTCTAAACCGTTTGTCCAGGTGTGTTTCGCTGAATATATCGTCCACAGGAAAACAACGACCCGCTGTGAATTCTTTTAAGCCTTTTGGGCATTTGTACGCAGTGAATTCGCAACCGGAAGTGCCTGATGCTTTCTGGACGAGAGTCTCGAGGAATATTTGATAGGCGCGAATATGGCTACAAGCAATGTCTCGATCTAAAGTTTTATCTAATAAAATTATAATAAGGTTATTAAATATAATTTATAATTCAGTTTTATTTGTTATAATAAATTTGGTACCTAAGTGTGATTTGAAAACAGCTCCTTTGACGTCACTGCATCCAGGTTGTTCTCGGCCCCCATTTGGGAAATAATCTACGTGTCCTAACGGTTTTAAAAGACCAAAACCATCCGAAAATACTGGACTACCATCGGTGTGTATTATATCAACGTATTTCGCATCGGAAATATCTAGTTTTTTTAAGTTATCTCGGAAATGATCCAACTTAAATAGCGGACTCGCTGGATCCAAACCTAAAGGAATAAATAATTAAAACAACCTCTAAACAAATTAAAAATACTTTTCTACTACTTCATTTATTATACATACATACATACATATATATATATATATATATATATATATATATATATATATATATATATATATATATATATTATAATAAATCACCTGTAATTCGGCCAATTAGAAGTCCTTTGTTTTTGAGTTGTTGTGACGCACATGCGGCTACATGGGCACCTAACGAAAACCCAATTAGGTGTATTTGGGCTAAATCGACTCCTAATTGCGCCATATCTAGCAACAAGAACCCTAACTGGCGTCCGACTAATTCAGTATTGGCGGCGGCGTTACCGTAACTAGGTCCTCGAGCTCCTTTTTCCCAATTCATCAAAATCATATTGTAATCACCCTAAAATAATATATATATATATATTTAATTATATAAATATTAATAAGTTCTATTGTTAAACTTACGATTTCTAAGTATCTTCTGGCGCCAGCCAATGCACCATTTTCATTCCATTTGGTCATATATCCGTGAATGATGATTTTCACCGGTATTTTCGGATTAAATGTTGAGGAGTTCAATGACAACAAATTGTCGCCATAGTTTAAAATATGTGGCGTTGAAAAATTCAATTCACGTTTAAATAAATAGAATTGTGTACCCAACATATCAGGATTTTCAGGGAATTTCTGGAAAGGATTGTGGTGACGAGGGATATCAAAACATCCAACTGTATCTGTAACATTCTTGAATATATATATATATATATATATATATATATATATATATATATATATATATATATATATATATATATATATATATATATATATATATATACAATAGAACTCAAATATATTATAACGCTATTCTGTATCGTCTATAAAAATTCTATAACACTATACATACAAAAATTGTAAATATATTTCATAATAGCTATAGCGCTTATAGACTTTTGCAGAATTGTACCATAAATTAATATTAGTAGCGTTAACTTACCATAACAAATTTCCATTGATCTAAATTTATGTAATTTTTGACTCATAAAAGGAATTATACTTTGTTTCGTGTCTCGCACAAATTTTCGTAGACTTTTTGGCCGAATTTGTGATGCAAAATTTAAATAAATACTCAAACATATCGTTAACAAATATAACAAAATATTAAATTGGCCCATTTTATTATTAAATTTAAGCATTTTTAATTAAACACAATATTTAATTAAGAATCGCAAATGATCTAATTTTATTTGTTAATCAAAAGTTATAAAAGCGTAATGAATTAAATTAGATTATTAAAATGTAACAATTCGCTCATTTTTTAATAACTTATATCACGTTTTAATAAATAATATTTATAAACAGAAAATCATAATTTTGTTTGAATCATTCAAATCACTTTCTATATTTCAATAATTATATTCTGTTTCCTGTAAACGTGTATTCAGAATTTCGCAAATTTCCTCGACGGGCTCAATAACATATTGTAGTGTTTCGAAAATGATTACAATTAAAACGAACAAATTTATCATTTTTTATACAATTTAACAACAATTTAAATTTTGATCAACTTAAAAATATAAATATGTTATTTTAGGGCGAGAATTTCAACCTCACGAACGCCATGTAACGATGTTTACAGTAGTACAGATTAATTTATACTGCCGCAACGTTCAATGTTTTACAGATAAAATAATGGTTTTGTTTATAAAAACGGCAAAAATAAAAGTAACTTTCACTTCAGCGTAAAAGTTCATTTTATTTTCATGTGGGACACCTATACTATGTCCACACGCAGCAATTGAGTATGGTTATTTGCGTTATAACTTTACAGGAACTAGAACCACTTTATAGATACAAGTATAGCGGATAAGTGTTGTAACTGCAATTACGACAGGTTACATTTAATATATTCTCTCTGGTATTCAAAGTGCTGTAATTAAACTTGAAATACAGTTAAGGTTTGTTACATTTTGGCAGCTTGTTAAGCATGTCCCCAACAATAAATAGGTGTAATGAATGTGTGAACTTAATTTTAAGTACATAAATGAGGCGACATAATGAAATTATATGGTTTTTTGAAACTGAATATTTATTTCGTATTAATGAATACCAGTTAATACATTGTATAGGACAATTCTAGCCATTTTGAAGAGCTAAATTCATAAATACTGATTTATTTTTTCATTCAGAGTTTTCTTTTACTTATTTTATTATTTATTATTAATTTTTTCACTTATTTTTAATCATAATAACATCTATAATATTTTAAGTTAATACACATGAAAATATAAACAAAATATCGTAATTTATAGGTCAAAGTAAAAAGTTTTATATCAATTTTACCCAAAATAAAAAATCAATTATTGATCATATTTAAAATTAAATTATGTATTTCTAAACAATTCTTTGAATTTATGAGCACATAAATGTTATTAAATTTAAAAAGTTAAGTTGAAATTATTTATTGCTTATTTACTAAGAAACTACAACGAGAAACAACTGGAATTGTAAATATTTTCATGTGTACCGCCTTTTTTAGTATACATAACAACTTTTTAAATTTCTATAAACATATACATAGAATTATGCAGTCGAAATTCGCAAAAACTCAAACGATTTATCCAAAATGAAACAAAATTGTAATATTCAAAACAATGGCGTAGTCACGAGGCGTCAATCATAATAAACCCTACCCAGTTATTAAATTAAACGTGTTTTGGTTAAATAAAATAAATAATACAGTTTGTATAGCTTTGAAAAATGTCTGTGTACGCCACTGTTAATTGTTGATGGATTAAACATTTTATTTAGTTACGAAACTTTAAATAATGTTTAAGAAAGTATTTAAACAATGTTTATAACTTAAAATTTGTTTAAATAAAAATAGTTTAATGTATATTATGGTTTAAAATGTAAATAATTATTTTAAGTAGGAAGTGTTACCAACCATAGCAAATGATTTAAACATAAGTAATTTAAGTTATATTTTGGATATGTTCGTTTAAATTTTTGAATAAAAATATAGAAAATATTATGGGTTTCTGATAAGCCGAAAAATTATCCCAATTTTTACATTTCTCTTTTATATTCTAATAATCTGTATATAATAAAAGTTTATTGTTGACCAATAACGTATTTATCAAATTTTGTAATAGTATTTTTACAATTGTTTTTTAATAGTCTATTGTAAAAGAAAAAAAATTATTTATTATAGTAGTAACTTTAATAATACTGTTTGGTAAATATTATTTAGGAAACTTGTGTTATTTTTGACACATTTATATATTTTCGGAACTCAAACTAATGAATCGTTTATCTATTACATTGCACAGTGTACACATGTTTATATAAATATATGCGTTTGAATTTGTGTAGATGTGTCAATCTTGCAAAAGTTTAATAATAATATTTTGTTTGTTGTTACTATTACAAAATTGATTGATTTGAATTTCTGTTTATAGAAATATATTTTGAGATAGATTTAGTAGTATTTCGATAGTTTTCGGGACAACTTTTCAGCCATTTTTGATATTTAGCAACGGTCAACTACATTCTCAGCTCAATTCACAATTATATGATAAGAGTGCTTTTTTTTTATAATTATCAATTATTAATATGTTCAAATATTTATTTGTTTCCAATGAAAAAATTTGTCAAAATGATATGTAAGACATTCATACTATTTATATTTATTATTTATATTTACTGGTCGTCATTTAAAGTTAGAAATTATGTAAAATTATTTTTTCGAATTATTACAAAACAAATTGTAGTGATACATATTATTTAAAAAAATATATAGTAATAAATAAAAAAATAATAATAAATAAATAAATAGACTGGAAATAGTATTATTTAAATATATAGCACTCCACTGGTTACTAATTCATTGGAAATTAATAATAATTATATATTGACTAATAAATATTACCAAATAAATAATTGTTAATGTAATTAGGGTCAATATTAATAAAATAAAATTTAAGGTGTCATGAATGATTGACGAAGCTCTTATTAAATCAATATTTTTACATAATTTCTTTCCAAAACGACCCGAAAATTATTTTTGACGGCATTTCCAAAAAATATCAAACATATCACGCAAAAGAAATTTCTAAATAAATCCAGTAAACATTTAAACACAACTGTAACATCTCCACAACATATCAAAGACGTAGTAATAAGCTCATGTTGCTTCCCCATAACGCACTACAGACGTTACATATGGCGTATTGTTTAATGGGTTATAAAACAATAAATTTGATCATATTTGACAAAGAACATTATTGTTTAAATATCAACTAAAGAAAATATGTTACCTACAGAAATATATACATATTTTAGAAATACAGAATACGAAAATGCCAGCGAAAATAACTTAGAAATAATTTTCCTAAAGTAATTTTCTTTTGTACGTTGTCTAAACGCAAACAGTCCCATTATTAGTAACAAAAAAAAGAGTTTATAACTGAATGTTATGCGTTAGAAACGAGTGACGTCACCTAACAGGACTATATATCGAAATACACAACGTACAATGACGTCAATACCTACATCCTTAAGCAAAGAGTGAGTTCAGTACGTTTGTTTTGAGTATTAAAATAAAGAACGCTCTAAGTAGAATGTGACACCATGTATTTAGTGACGCCATGGATGTTTAGGTCTTAGCGCTTTAGATTTTGATACAAAACTTCAGAAAATTCATTTAAGTTAATTATGTATATATATATATATATATGTATGACAAATAAAACAATCTGTATTACATACCAAGTGCATTTTTGTTCACCAATATATTATTCCTCTATATATTCTAACTAGATTTATCTAAAAATTGACCAACAAAAAATTGACTATTCGATCATTTTCACAAAAAATCACATCATTTCTCATATGCACATGACATGACATGACAAATTCGCTAAATACTTTTATTTCCTCAATAGATGACGTAGTTCGATGATAATAAAATGGCGCATCAAATGAAATTATGAAAAATTCATCTACATTTTACAATTATTGTATTATTATTATTATTATTGGGATACTTCTTACGATACAATTATAGTTTCCATTTTTTTTTTTGGGTTTGTTTAATAATATTTGGTAACAAGATTTTTTATAGGCTCTTGATAGGCATAGCAAGCATAATATATTCTGGGTAATAAATATTGATATGCTCGTCTAATGACATTGAAAAACGTGTACAAGTGTGCATCTATTAACATCAAAACGTATTTTTTCTCATTTATTTATTTATTAAAATGCGTTATTTCTCTTTTCAACTAGCACCAACATAATTGAATTACTAGTGTTTTCTATGTCGTACATATACAAAAGAAATACGTTGAAACTACATTTAATATTAATTGTTAAATAGAAACAAAAACTCCGTCAATAAGTAGCATGTTTAGAAAATTTGAAAGTTTATATATATATATATATATATATATATATATATATATATATATATATATATATATATATATATATATATATATATATATATATATATATATATATATATATATATATATATATATATATATATATATATATATATATATATATATATATATATATATATATATATATATATATATATATATATATATATATATATATATATATATATATATATATATATATATATATATATACATATATATAAACTTGAGTAATATTTTATAATTCGATTTTGAGTATTTGGAAATGTTAAGTATTATATTTTTACAACGCCACATTTAAATTGAATTCAGCTTTTGAAGCTTATTTAATAGTATGCATGAAGCTTTACTGAAGTCATAGAAATAAATAATAAAATCAATATAGACTACTTAATAAATAAATATAAATAAGGAATCAACTGTATTTGATTGTAAAAAATTATTTTTTAAGTAATAAACTTATTTCTTTTGTGTTATGTACAACAAAGTCCAAAGAAAAGTTTCACATAGAATGGATCTAAACTGTTTCGAACTAAAAGCTGAATAATATTTTAGATCTGATTATCATAAAAATAGAAATAATATCTGAATATTTTTTTTTTAGAAATTTAAATAAATATTGGATATTGTCAGTGATATTATCGAAATATATCTACGTTAATTAGATCCGTTGATAATCAGACCTAAAATAAGCAAGCCAGCATCTAAATATTAGATATTTTATACAAATATGATACATGATATTTTTGTTTTGTTTGCGTACTTAAATGCTTGCAATTAGATTCAGATATTATCGATTTTTAGATCCTTTGATTTTAAATCTCCAGACGTAAGCGACTTATTTCGTATTATAGGAGTAAACATTCACACATTACTAGATCTAATTATGTACAATTTCGCTATTAGAATGTTTATTAAAACAGAATGATTAATTTTAGAACGTATTATAAAACAGTTAAACATCCCACATTGAGTTCTAAAATACTTTGGTCTAAATGTTTGGGAATGATTAGTCAGTTTTCTTCTTATAAAAGCCGAATGATTGGATGCAGTTATTTACAGTTATTTTTAAGAATGATATTTTTGTTGTTGGTTTTTTAAATTTTCTATTTTGAAATTGTAAATATTTAGATATAAGGGCTTAAATTTTCAGACACTGTACACATAAAAATTAAATTTTGAATTTGTTTTCAAGTTATTCGGTAGCAAAATTGAAATTATTACAGTCAGTTTTTGATATAAATTTATTATAAAATATTTGTAATGTTACGCTAATGTAATGTGACATCATTCAGTTACCCTTTTAGAATTGTTATTTCTCTAGAAAGATTGTTAACAAGTGAGAATAAATAGGGTTTTCTGCCACTGTATTAAGGAAAAAGACATGACAATTATGTATTTTCCAAAACCACTAAAAAAGTAATAATAAACGACGCTAATCGAAATGGCGTCATTAAAAATCACAAATACTTTATACTAAATTTATATTTATCGATTAAACAACATCAAATATTTGTTTAAACTGTCAAATTGTTTAGTCATTTATTAATAAATAATTAATTACCTACAGTTTGACCAGATAAAATTGATCTTTTGATAAATTACGATATATGTATATTGCTAAAAATTTGACAGAGCAAAAGTTTGAATGTTTAAAACCGATATGCAAATGAATTATTAAACTAGTTTTCGAATGTTTTTTTTGCTTGCCTGTAAAGTCTGGACGATGTCCATTTTGTCCACTAATATTCTGCCTAACTATAAATATTGTTTTTGTTATTTCTTTTTACTTAAAAGTGGCAGTGTTTGTTGATTTATACATTTATATATTGGAAATATAAATTTGTGCAAATGTTATTAGATATTTTTTAAGTTATATTTAACTAAATTACGTAAAAATTGGATGTTTGACCGGGCAGTTTTGTAAATAACGTCCGGTACGAATTCGAAACACAATATATAAAATTTTGTGCACAATAATACATTTAACAATTATCCCTACGAATCTTTTTTAAATAAAATTTCATTTATCTATAAACAGAAATATTAAACAATGATAATAATTATTTAAATAGTTAACAATGATCAGCTATTTCTTGTTTTAATAATAATTTGATTTCTAAAAGCACATGTTATCATCAATAATACATATTTACTAATAGTATAGTATCGCTTTTAGCTTACTTCTTATATATTTGTTTATTATTTTCATTTAAAAGATCAACCAATTGTCTTTTTTATTCGATGCTGCCCACTAAAAAACTAATAAATTTACGTCTGTTTATTTGAATATGGCGAGCTTAACTAAATGCCAGAGCCTGCGTTCTTCCCATTGGACGAACCACCATCACGTGATCCTCATATTATGATATACATCAACTTTAACAGCTTTAAACGAAATATCAAATGGTTAAAACCGACACAGTTACTTTGGACCAATCAAACTTGGGTATGATGAAAATGAGTGAATTTAGGTGCGTTTCGAGTACTTTCAGTGCAGTTTTTCTATCTTTTCATAAGATTTGACTGTTTTTGTTGTTGTTGTTGTTCTTTATTGACTTGTTTGTAGTAATATTTGTTACAATTGTTGATGTTTAGTCACTTTGTTCGCTGTCTCCATCTGCATCTCGCTCCCCAACTTCTCGGGTGGCACTGTCCTCTGTCTCAATGCTGCTAGTCGGTGTAGGAGTATCTTCTACGCCGAGTAACATGTTACTTTGAGTAACATTTGGACTGGTATCATAACCAGTGCTCCCGTTTACTTTACCACCGCTACCATTTTGGTCGTAACCAGTGCTCAAGTAACCACTTTTACTTATTGTATTGTATTTTGTGGTTTCTGCCGAAGTGGTGTATACCGGACTAGGTGAATTCTCATGGTTATAACCAGATGTTTTTGGGTTACCAAGCGTGCTGTACTTGGTATTATTATCCCCGTAACCATCGCCATAAAACGGTTTTTTCTCACCGTTAAATTTCATTTCTGAAAATGTCGTTTCACCCGGAATGTATGGTTGCATATAAGCTCCGGTTAAGAATGGATTGGTACTTGCGTATGTGGTTGGTTGGGTGAAACTCATGGCGTAACTAGTGGGCTGATACGCGTAGTTACCACTTGAGTAACCACTACTAACCACATTACCAGATGAATACGCACTTTGGGCACTTGAATAGCCGCCACCAGTAGTCTGATTACTGGTTGAGGAATAACCACTCTGACTACCCGAATAACCGGTATTACTACCAGAAGATGAGTAGCCTCCACTATTTTGATTACTGGATGAGTATCCACCTGTACCTTGATTACTAGTGGAATATCCACTAGCATTTTGGTTACTATAACCACCGGTACTTTGATTCCCTGAAGCGTAGCTACTTTGGTTACCAGACGAATAACCGCTGCTAGTGACTGTGTTACCCGATGAGTAACCGGACCCCGTAACCGGATTACTCGATGATGTATAACCACCACCAGTAACCTGGCTACCGGACGAATATCCACCGGTAACAGTTGTGTAACCACTGCTCGATACTGAGTAACCAGTCGGTTGATTGTTACCGTAACTCATAGCGGTTGAAAATGGTATTGTGTTTGTGTTTAATGTGACCGCTAGTCCCGCAGAGCTCGCTTGCATCGCCGGTGAGCTTGAGCGTGTGGGCGTGCTCAGTGATGGCGAGGCTCGGTTGGGCGTAGCCAACGAGGGTGACGCCCTGCTCAGACTGGTGATGGAGGGAGAGGGGCGGGCGCCCGCAGGTGAGTTCATGACGCTGCTAGCACCACCGCGCTCGCCGGGCACTGTGGCCGGCGAGGGGGTTGCCGTGTGACGCAAGGCGGGTGAATTGACGCGGCTCGATGGCAGGCAGTGTTTAACAGAATCGCTACCCGATTGCGAGTCGCTACTGCTGCTTGGCGATCCGGGCGAAGAAACTATCACCTACAGATTGCCGTACAATTGTGTCAATTGTAGGCACTCATGTCTCAAGCACTTAGATAAACACCAAGACAACAGTAATTTGAAAACAATCGAGATGCAAGCAAAGAGAACATTCTCTGAAGGCGACATCCAGAACTATTTACGAACTGTGTGAGTATATATGTGTGTGTATATTATGTGTATGTGTATCATAAATTTGCACACAGATACATATACAAGCGCACACAATGTTTCTGTTGCTAAACGAACACTAAACGAACTACAAGCTAAATATACTTTCTGGTAGCGATATCTAGAAGTATATATGTATATAGGAACTGTGTGATGACGTCACGGTGTCACATGATAAACGATTATATATATATATATATTTTAGGTAGCAGCTTTTGTATGATCGATCGAGAGCAACACGCAACAACTAAACAGCACTAACCTGTCTGGGCTTGAGTCCTACTGAGTGCGGCTGCTGCGGCGGCGGCGGCTGCTGCGACGGTATGTGATGCGGATGCGACGAGGGCTGATGCGTGATGATGGTGGGCGGACCCGGGGGCGCCCCCGGTGGTGCGACCCGTGGCGATAGAGGACGGTAGGTGCCTTTGTTGCTTACTGCTGATGATAGGCCGTGTGTCGGGTGTGATGGGACCTGCGTGTGCGGGCCCACGCGCACCCCCTGGCCCGAGACTGCTGAGCGAACTGCTGGAGGACACGGACCCGCTGAGAGCCGAGACGGCCCTCTGGAGGATTGAGGTTGATGTGGATGCGGAACCGGAGATGCCGCCGCTGCTTGCGATGCACTGTGAGTGCCTCCACGCTGTCCGGCTGCAGGCCTGGCGCGCCGACCTGTCTGGAAACACCGACCTCTCAACAACCGACATTTCATTTTTACCTAACCACTATTTCATTACTACAGTTACAACTGTGTATTCATTCACTCATTAAGCCCTGTTATGTGTACATGTGCCAATTATCCAGTAAACATTACCTGACTTGGGTGCAGGCCAAATTTGCAGCAAGTACTTCAACACACCGATCGGTTGCTCATAGTCAAGTTCACTCCCTTTTGAAGAAATACCACTGTTGCTTTGGCTATCCTGCGAAGAATGCAGCATCAACGGCGGACCCATGGCCATCGCTAGATTTTGAGCGGACATCTTATTACGATCAGACGCAGACACAACCAATGCCAAATGATCCATAAGGAATATTAAAGTAGCCTATAGAAAACATCCAAAACATTTATATAATTAACTATGTACATACAACGAATTGTAATAATGAAACGAATCATACCCGATTTATTCTCGGTAAACAATCCAGAATCGAAAACATCAACTTAGCGTTGCCTTCCGGATCATCCGGTAAACATACTCCAAGAGCATCGACCATCATCTGATACAGACACTTGGTGAACAGTGGCTCGGGTAGCTCGCGCAAATAATCCTTGAGAACACCGGTGATGACGTTGATATCCGGCACGTTATCCGGTGTTAAGTCCACGGATCGACTGTTGCGTTCAAATGCCTCGCGAAGGATTCGTTTTTTGGTTGCAGAACCACACAAACGATACAACCCGATAATATCTAAACCGCGTCGTTCAATTTCTTCCACGCAACGTTTTATAATTATCGGTACTTGAAGAGTGTTTGCCATCGCTAAACTGGTGGCTACGCCCCCTGGAACTCCACCTGTTTTTGCTTCTCGAGATACCTAATAGAACAAATAAACACTCAACATTAGGCACAATTTAAAGATGATTTGTTTTGAGTAACTTGCCACTGTTTCCAAATCGATACCAAACAATGGTGGATTCGTAGTTCTGGATAGTGTCAAACTCGGTAGCCCTCGTCTTCGGTAAAGTTGAAGCGAATCAGTGTGTCTTAACCTCAGGTACAAGGTGCCTGTGTATGAAATATGATTAAAGACCTATAAAAACGCATTGGATAATTGAAAACAAAGTTAAAAGCTTACCCCTTGGTTCGATTTTAAGAGCAAGCTGATGTAATGGACTCTCTCGTAACAAGCTGGGTAAGTGTACAGAACCTTTATAACATAGCTTATGTCTGTACTGCGGATCCCAGCTGTAGATCAATAGATCTAGATCTTTATTGTTTACGAGATCTAACTCAAAACTTTCGTCCCAATCAAACACTAAATCACCGGTTCGTACCTATAGAAAATACGATTGTAAAACAACTAAATATCTTTAAATTAAAGTTACTTACTACTGTTCTAGCTTTATGTACTCGGTCACATTCTAAGACGCAATATAGATCTCTTAACCCTGTTGAACCTAAACCGGAAACTCACATTTATAAATAACAATATTATACTTATTTATCATAAAATTAGGGTTCGTGATAACTGAAATATTTTTCTAACTGTGTAGATTGAAATATATGAATTTTGAAACACATTTAGAGATCGTGTATTTCCAGAACAAGTTTAGTTCACATTACTTCTGCACTGAGCACTCACATACAAATGGTTCACTTACCCAAGTTTGGATTGGATCCGCTTGGTGTAACCGGAGTACTCGCTGTCGATCCAACTGTAGAGCTTCTGAGTCCTCTACCGGCAAGTAAATGCACCCAAAGCATTCCACTCACACCCTTTTCATCACCTAGACCTGAACCAGGCGCTCCGCCCCCTAAAGACAGTCCACTCATTCCTGTGAGGCTTGCACCTGTTTTATCGATTTTATATTTTAAGAACTCCGCCGGGTTTATATCGATTTGTCGGGTTTGAGATCGCGGTAAAGTGCTACTTGGTGTCGGGACTGGGCTCGGGTTTGGTATTACACCCAAACGACTTTGTTCTAATTCTAACAAATGGCGCATACGCCGCACAGATGGAGATCTAGATGATCCAGCCAAACCTAACACACAAAATAATAATGCATAATATCGATTTTTCTCGGTGTGTTTAACTATGGAAAATAATTTTCATCGCAATCGAAGACAAAGTTTTCTCAATTGTTTAAACAATAAAAACTAAAAACTGGGTGCAGGTATAAAATTGCCCATTTCAGGGAATCATCGGTGGGTATTTGGAAATACGAAAATAAATTTTCAGCCAAATCGGCTGAACCGTGTGGGAGCTAGCTAGATGTTTTTAAAATGTTGTCATACCTGTTGTTGAGCTGGTAATATGTTGAGTGGATAACGAACGCGATGGAATTGCTGGATTTTGACTTCTGGTGCCGAAATGTCTATCTAGAGTTGACGTCATACCTGCACGCCCGCCTCCGTAACCACCGTAATAGGAACTATCACCCTATTATCATAAAAGAAAGAACACATAAGAAAGTAATGAATCAGATATAGTAATCATGTCGTACTAACATCTTTGAGTGCAGCATGTATGTTTTCTGCACTGTAGGTGAACCTGGCTGCTCGTTGTTGGTTGAGTACATCCCGACTTGCGCGTATCTGCTCGTAGATGGCACTGGTAGATGGGGTGCGACACAACCAAGCCCGGTACTCATCTGAAGTGAACACACTCGGTGATGAGGGTATTCGACCTTAAGGAAAGTTGAAAATAAATCTATATAATAGATATTGTTTCATTGTTAAATACCCCGATCTCGTCGTACTGTTGGCATTTCCGGTGCACTGAGTGCACCATCGGATTCGTCTTGTGACAACAGCGATACCGTTGAACGGTCACCGAAACGTTTACTAAGTTGCATTCTATAAAACATAATTGTGATTCAAGTTAAAAATTAAATTCAGAGGCGTTATTTATTAATGGAATTTACCGAGTAGCGCCTCTTGTGTCGCGTGGTAACGAATTGAACTTTGTGGACATGTCTGTTGAAGTTAAGTTATTATTTCGCGCTAATGTTGGTATTGTGCTATGCGGCATCGACGAGCCTTGGTTCCTGGAACATATATATATATATATATGTAACGCCACTCCCAACAAACATATCACTGTTTGTAGCGTACCTATAATAGTAGTAACTTGATCTGGGTCCACATGTTGCTTCAGTATCACTACTATAATCCAAACTACTCCTATTTCGCCTAGTTAATGTACCACCGGTACCACCACTCGTATACCCTTGCGAACTACTCTGCGCGTACTTACTACTCTGACCTGCCATCTGACTAGCCATGGCTTGCTCAACATAGCGTTGATTATATCTGCTCAACGTTGAGCCCGATTTTAAACTGGATCTCAACAATGAGTGCCGACCCGCCTGTGTAATACTTGTGTAGTCAGAATACTCAACGCGCGGTAAATGTTGATCTGAACCCGATCTAGGCATTAGCCGGCGAGATCCGGTTCCGGAATGTTGTACGTAATACGAAGAGGGTGATTGTTGGCCACCGGATGACAAGCGTGAAGTGAGCGGTTGCGCACCTGCGCTCATACGCCGCCCGTTGCTCATAACACCGGGAGGCGGCGGGCCTGAATAGAAACTATGGACTTTTTCCGCCAGACTTTCTAGTGTTTTTGGGTAACCGGAAGGTCCGCCGCGCTCGTACGGCGCTTGAAAATGTTGCATACTAGGTTTTGGTTGTTCCGTTATTACCGGAGGTGGTGGTTGATAACTGAATTATCAACATTGTTTGTATAACAAATACACAATAAATTTATAACTAACTTACCCCCAGTTGCCGCTTGAGTCTGGTGGTCGACTGTTATAATACAGATCCACAAGTCCCCCGTTCGAATCTTGACCCTGTCCCTGCCCAGTGCCGCCGCCACCATGTCGTGGATCGTACCCTGAAAGGCCTAAGCCGAGACGGGAACGGGACTCGCTCATCTCGCGCCCGTCACCACCATGCCGCTGTCGGATGGAGTCACGGTTGCCGGCGCTGTTGCGGTCTTCTTCGTCGACGTCATCCTCGCGCAAATCGCGTTTAATCACGACGACCGGGGGCGGTTTATGCTCAGCGCGCGGTTGCACACTAGGTGAACCCATACCGCCTTTTGCACCTACGGTGTAGAAGAATTAAGATCTTAAAAATAACGCTCAAATCTTATAAACTAAGAGGAACTCTCGCTATAATGAACATACACTATAAATAGTGCGATAATATTTTAACAGTGTACCCAGTTGCACTTATACACTTAATAATAACTTATATACTCATAAATACCTTTTCGTTGTCGAGTAGCAAGAACCAGTCGCCGCGGAATGGACATAATAATGACCACATCATCCAAACTCATACGAGTCACATCGACCAAATTCACCGCCAAAATTTCATCTCCAACCTATCCATCGGCAAAAACCACAAATTATACACTATTATTCAAGAGTCTACGTCAAATATAATTCTGGGTTTCACCACCAGATCTACGTCAATAGATCAAATATATTTCCGGGTGTTGAACGTGGTAGTGAAACCAGAGCACAATAGTAATGACGTCATACACACCTTAAGACATCCACTGTTGTAAACAGCGCTCTCTAGTGCAATTCTTGATATAAAAACCCCGTCATTCCGATCGATCCCGTTTCCCTCCCGAATGTACAAACCTAGAGTTTGTCCGGGACGTTTGACAATCTCGACTAGTTGTACCGTGTGTTTGGTGTCTTGGAGTGATAGGAATTTTTTCGCTGCTTCGCTGGCGGCCCGACCCAGATGTCGTGGGTCCAATATTCGGACGATCATCTCACCTCTTCTCTCGACCGCCTAATTAAATCAAATTAAACGAAATTATTGGGGAATCTCGAGATTTTCGAGCCACAGTTTATTACCTCAAGGGCGGCCGCAGTGGTGGCATCATGATCGTTTTCTACTGTTTCTATCTGTTTGAAAATCTCCGTACTAATTCCTGACACCTTTAAATAATAAAAAATAAAAGCTAGTAGTTCAAAAAGTAAATATGTTTGGCATATAACATAAAATATAGGTCAGAGATAAGTGGCAATCGCGAATAAATGCATTCTTGCCACCGCATTCAAATAAATTCTAATTTGACAGTATATTGTCGCCATTTTCGGGCCAATTCATGCCAATGGGTGAACATATAATGCATATAACAAACGATACAACTCGCCTCAACTGATGGTCGTTTTCGTTTTGTCCTCATTATTTATTCAGTATTCGTCGTATATTCCCTTCTATAATGTGTGTGTGTGTGTGTAAGACCACAACACAGAGAATATACAGTATCGCTTAGTACATACAGCCATTTTAAATTAGATTACCAAGACAGTACAATTTTTATACGTTGTTTTACTGTGTGAAAAATACTAAGTAGCTGGTAGATATTTTAAATAAGAAAACATCTATTCTTACTTTTATAGCAGATTCATTTTAGTCACATCTGCAAGCCAATTCTAATTGAAATCGGAAAGCTTTTTAGCCACACATGGCGTCATAGATGTAACTAAACATTTTGAATAGGTCCCTTTGGAATGGACTAGTTAGTTGTCCACCAAAAAATCACAATAGCCGGATGGGCTAATCCTAAATTCAACAATGTAATCGATGACATTGGTTTAAAAACAGCTCAAATTATTATAAGTATAATATAACGTGCTCGCTGCCACCATATTGTGTACTCTATAATTTGACAGTTCTTCAAACAATGTTGCCAAACATAGCAAAATAATATTCTCCTAAATTTGATTTAATTTTTGGGGCCATTGGGCGCGAAATTTGATTTATTTATCAAGTCCTATTATTCTTTGCGAAATATCTTACAGCTT
Source organism: Nebria ingens riversi (assembly GCA_018344505.1). Taxonomy (NCBI): domain Eukaryota; kingdom Metazoa; phylum Arthropoda; class Insecta; order Coleoptera; family Carabidae; genus Nebria; species Nebria ingens. Next base: position 523,833 of record JADQWA010000207.1, read on the forward strand.
ATATGTGTGGATGGTGATGAATGGCAAAGAGTATATATGTTTTACAATGTAAACTGAAATGAACTAGATTTATGGACTTACTTTTCGGAAGTCACCTTGTATGACCATGGGCGGCGGATGAGAGGGTCTTGTGTTGGGCACAGGGGGCGCACGACCCGGCGACGCGGTAATATCCGGTACTTCTCTACCATTATCCTAAAACAAAGAAATTTAATACAATTAACAACTATATAAATGTGAGCCACTATCAGCCGAAAATTAATTAAAATATTAGTACATAATTAACAAAAATCAACAATTTAAAACAAATAATTAGATTTTAAAATACGTCATATTAATATATATAAACAGAACAATAGTTATGATATTTATTTGTCGGTACGGCAAACAATGAGACCAGGAAATTTACAGTGTATTTTCATTATTAGAATAACAATGTAACATGCCTAGTACATGAATAGAATCAAGTTTGTTTCATGTAGTGTTCAGGCGAAACAACAACTCTCTATACATACATTAGTGTCAAAAGGAAATTGAAATTGATCGGTGAAATTTACATAAATTTAAGTTTCAAATATAGTAACACAGATTTCTCACAAATATATTCAATTCTCAAACAAAACTGCCCCAAATTCAATATTCCAAAGAAGCTTCATTGCAATAAAACGATTTATGACCTTAAAAATAAACTATAATATACAAAACTATCATTCTCTAAGTTGGAAGAGAATGAATAATTATCTAGACTGAGTCTGAGAATTTTAAATAATAACTTTGATTTGTTTAAACAAATTTACATATTAAATACAATAATATAATTTTTAATGGTAATTTATACGTTTACTACACGTACAAACCATCTATTATCGATTTGAATTCTGGGAAACACTCCGAGTAATAATGATTGTGATTGATTCAACTATAATGACTCAAAAAAAAGTTTCCGTAAAATATGTTTTGTAAATGAATCATAGGCGTACATAAGGGGAGTTGATGAATGTTTTAGATCATAGATTAAATAGTATTTGTTGTTTGTTATTAATAAAATAAACAATTTTTTTCATTGCACATTCATTCTTTATACATATACTATTTTTTTTTTTACATATATTGAATAAGTGTGATAGGTGTCATGGCCGTCTTAAGATTAATGGTCTGAAAATTACCACTTACTACAATATTACATACGTCAGACAAGAATAGAGCATACAGCTTTAATGTTAGACAATGTAGCTATCTTTGTTTGACTCATGGAAAACAGCTGTTGAATGTTAAACTGTGATCTAAAAACATGGATGTCGACTAGGGTATATGAAAACAACATTTAGAACAAACAATTAAATCTATGGTCTAAAACGTTAGTGTGGTAAAGATATTCTTGATTATCGTTATATTAATTTAGCTACGTCTACTGCGACGTATGAGGGAGGTTAGTATAGTAAATATATATAACTGCGGTTTGTGTCTGGTATTTTATATATTTTTATCTACATAGTAAAGTTAACTCGTTTATATTTTTATGTGTATGAAATACACACATAATAAATTTTTATGTTTGTATATTGGTGACACTGACAGACGTGTATATGCATTAACATGGCGGGTTTTTTGTAAAAAAAATCAAAACTTTATCAATTCTTTCTGAGCTTATTTTTAAAGATATTGCAAAAATAAAAAATACGGCAAACATTTTTATATATTTTAATCTAAATAATAATCAACAAATTTATTTGTTTATTAATAATTATGCACTTGTTCATCTGTGCAATGTTTTGCGAAAACCGTGCATTTTAATAGACAAACCCTTAACAAGAACTATAATAGCTAGTATACCTTTCGTGAGAAAAAGCATCCTTTGCCATTTCTGTCACACATACACGTACTACCAACACTAGAATTGCCACTAATTTAAGATGAAAAACCACTAAATGAGTACTAAACTACTAGAAAACATAACACATGAGTACAATATAGTATTGACTGAATGCCGGTCAGACTACTACTAAATAGTATGTCGTAGTCATACTAGAGGTCACTACCAGGCAGTGTTTCAAAGCTCAGTGGTGGGGGTATCGTGAGTAAAGCTTCCCCTTAAAAAGCTCTTAGTCAATGAACACTTTTGCAAATGTAAAGTGCATTTTTTTCTTTCATTCCCTTTCAAAAACTAATCAAATTTAAAGATTTAACTAAGCTGAGTTGGACTTTATTGAAAAAGCATGTTTCTATTTGTGCATATATGTAACTTTCGGTTAAATAATATATATATCTCATTATAAGTTCAATAAAATTCTAAGCATCCTTGATTTTAACTAAGCTTAACCCACTCGTAAATCTGGGTTAACAAACTCAATATACTTCAACAAACAAGGCCCAACCCTAACAACTTTTAAACATCAAGTGTCATTATGTTGTACGTATTTATTTATATATATATATATATATATATATATATATATATATATATATATATATATATGTATGTTCATCTCACTACACGACAATACAATATGTATATAGTACACAAGAGTATTTATATACGCGAGCTCCGAGCAATGACGTCACAGGCAACAGTGTACTGGTGTGAAGTGAGGAACGCGCGAGTTTTCAACAGAGTTCATAGTCAAGCGCGCGGATCAATAAAACTCAAGTGAACATAGGCGCACTTCACACCATACATACATATATGTGCGCGCGCGTACAGGCATACCAACACATATACAGTTGGCAGAAGATGGGTGAGAGACAAAGTAGGAGTTATGACCAGTTAGGCCATCTCTGTCCTGTCACTAGAATCACCGTTTGATAAATGAAGAGCAGGGCCTTACATGGTGGGTGTGAGTAGATGGGGATTGCAGTTGAGGGAGACAACTATGAGTTGAAAAGTAGGGGTAAGGATTTCGATGTATTCGTTCACATTTAATCAAAAGTTGGTTATTTTATGGAAAAACTAAGTAAGGACGTATAGCAGTACTTTAAGTACAACTTATGGTACTATTCCGTCTTATATACACATTCTGTAAGACTATTTATAGACACATACAATTGTATATTCTTTTTAAGATTATAGAACTTATAACGCCTATAGCACTTATAGAATTGAATAACATTATATGTTTGAAAAGTCTATACCATTTTGTATGTAACTATAACTTATAGAGATTGTATATAAAATACAGACAGATATCGATTTTCAGCGATATGTGTTGTTTGATGTCATAATTGAGTCCTATTTTCTTATAATAAATAATACCTTGTTTGGCCCGAAACCCTATTAAAAATATATTCGCCGTCCATGAACCGGCGTCCTATTCGTGCATTGTGATTGGTTGAAAGCTTTGCACACGATGAATTCGATTTAATTCATACTATGTATGTATATACGTCGCATCGACGTAGTACTACGACAGCCTGCGAATTGCAACCGGGACGAACCATAGAAATACGCGAATATAGACCGTCAATAATTATCTTCGTCACAAACGTCCTGTGAAATCATTTTATACCATGGATACATATTCAAATATAGGTCAAATAACTGAACAGTTGCTTACAAAAAAATAAATGACTGTTCAATTACTTTTCAGATCATTATTCTAACTAGATCACATCAGGGCAGCTTAATATATTATTAACACAACAAAATAAATCAACAATCTTAACTGTTTATAACATTAAATTATATAGGAGATACAGAAATGTCGAGTATTAAAATCAAACTACTCTGTTATTATAGCCATTATAGTCATCAATAATTATATATCGATACTATTATTAGTAGTAAATATACGATAAATTATTCATTATTTAATAGGGTGTAAGGGTGTAATGTTACTCTAACGGGTTTAAAATGAAAATTTTCTTAATTAATACTGGCTAATAACATTAATAATTAAATTAATTACTATCCGAAATTATTACGGATAGGGTATACCACAATAGGGTTGATAACCAAGATTTTAAAGTTAATCACAGTTTAAGTAAAATGAGTTTGCTAGAAAATAAGGTAAACATGTCTCATTCATGCAATCATGGTTATTAATTAAGAGAACGCGAGTTAAATTATAAAAACTCACCTTAGTTATGAATTATCTAAGATATTTTCTCGATAATATATCGCATGTTCCTTATAGGAACCGACGTATATATAAATGTTTTTCGTGACTTTTTCATTTTAATTATTGTATTAATCTTGATTTCAGAGAAAACGTACATAAAAACAGTAGAAATAACTACAAAGCTAATCATAATAAACACCCAACAACTTTGTTCAACCATCAACCAAACTGGTAGATGTTAGATGACAGACAGTGTTACCAAACGTAGCAAACTAATAATTATTACTTCAAAACTTAATTAATAATGTTTGCAAAACTATTATTAATGCAATTTTAAATTAAAATAAATTGAACTTTAGTCCTACAAGTTTTATATATATATATATATATATATATATATATATTATATATATATATATATATATATAATAATTATTAGATAATGAACGTTTCTACTCCATATAATTAAATTTTAATGTAAACGGGTAGCATAATCCTTTTTAAGGGCAATTTTAATTAAATATCTTAAAAAACATATTATTTTCGGGTCTCTAAAGTAGTTATATATACCCAAAGCAACCCATCCGAAATTCGTATTAGTCCCAACCAATCACAATGCAACTGTACACTGTTATCAACAACAGCAAAACTTATAGATAGAACGCGCGCGGATTTTTAACAAATGTATCACTTAAATACATATAATAAAAACGTAATTTCTAGACGCAAGATGTAGTATTTGATATAAATATGTGCGTGTAGGTGTATGAAATAATAAAAAAAAAGAGTTTACTGACCTTTCTACGGCCGCAACACAGCATATTGCGCGTGCGTGTTCGACCAGCGGTGATCTTTGAACGGGCCAGTTTCCTCCACTGCATGCCACCGGCGTCAGCCCGTCCTAAAATCATCAGAAATCATCCCAAAACATCACAAATTTATCGATATTAAGTACAACGAAAGGCAAAAGCAGACAATTTGCCAAAAAGTATTCATTGTTTAAATTACCACTTTAAACTATTTAAGTATTTAACATAGATAAATTGCCATTATGACGTCACTGGTTATATATTATAACGTGACCAATGACGTGCAACATGAGTAAATGACGTCAACCCATTAAATAAATCGCTTATGTGTGCAGTAACGCGTATATAATTCAGTTTTGTTTGTTTGAAAAGACTTGAATGAATTGTTCATTATATATTTAAAATTAAAATCAAATATTCCGCGCATGCAACAATCGTGTCCTCGCAACACTCTCATTAATTTCATTCATATTCTCGACCTCTTATACACCTTGCGTTTACTAAATTATACCTTTCAGTCACCCCATATTTATTTGTTCACTATTATTATTATTATTACTTTAAACTGTTTTAAATGATAGTTTAATGGAGTTGATTGTTAACAAACTATTTTGAAATTATTGCTATTATATTTTCGCCGGTTACGGAAATGATTATATACTAAAGCAGCTTCTACGGTACGGTAATGTAAGACGCGTTACCGGTAGTATTTCGGAAGATACAAACGGAAGTCATTATTGATACAAACGGTGGAGGTTTTGATAGTACATGTACATGAAAAGTAATTAAGCATACGCGTGTGTGTACTGTGAAATTTTATATTGGAAACGGAAACGCTGTTTTTCCAATCAAAATCTAAACCGGAAGTATTTTTTTTTTGGGGGGTTGAAAACAATCATAATATACGAACAAATGCATATTTATAGGAAATTAAATTACTACGAATTTAAATTAAATTAGAAAAAAAAAATGCTTTAGTCATAATTTATTTTTAAGTTGTTTTAAACTCAATTAAATATTTTTTAAATATTTATATAAAATAGTTAAAATATACATTAGAATTTTAGTTAATTAATATACAAGCGTAAAATAATAATTACACTCGAACCGAACTTTTATATTGGGTGTAAAAAAAAAGTAATAAGAAAAACATTAAAGTTCAAATCAATACATCAAATACAATCAAAAATCCATTACGATAAAAATAATCTAGCTTAACATACATACACATCAAAAATATATACAAATATGAAAATCAAAAAACGCAACTACAATCCACAAAAATGTAACAAATTCAAAATTACCTTTTAAATAGCATTGGTTTACCTCCCCTTATCGTTTAACGCGAAATTTTGTTGACATTTCGCGTTACTAGTGTGTGCAGCATACATTTTTTCTTGGAGAAAACCGTAGATACACTTTGACAGTACTAGAGAAATTTATACTCCACTAGTAATCAATAAAATTTGTCTACACTCCAAAAGCCGTCATTTTCTAACGGTTAACCTAACTATCTACCGAATTTAAACCACGAAATTACGTTTTCAACATACGTCGCGCGATTTCGTTACGTTTTTACGTTAATATAACATAAAATTTGATTTTTCGTAACGGGGATGTCCGACAGCAAAATGGTTCCGCACTGCCTGGTTCACTAGTATCGCTTGCGGAAAACACACTTTTTTTAATGTAAACGACGCCGTACACTCGAATATTTATGCGTTAAAGTAGCACTTACAAGGACGATGAATTTTGCGGTTAAACCTATGAAAAAAATGTACTTTATAGTTGAAATTGTAAATTTTTCCGAAACAGAGCTTTGGTAGAGATGACCATTAAGCTTGCGCCCCCTCCCTTACGAACAAGACCGAGCTTTGCCGATAGGTTACGGAGCTTTTAGATTGTCTTCATTATTAATTACTATATTCGTATCAAGATAATGTCTGATATAATTGTTTCCTTTAATTTATTTGAGTTTATTTTTGATTTGATTTGCGGTTTCAATCGATTTTCTACAAATTACTATATTTCCTCCACTAAATATTAATTTAATTCGCAAATAAATATATTTATAACTCTACTATAAATATAACAATCAATTTAAAGTTCATGGTATAAAATTTGCTTGAAATAATAAATGACGCAATTTTGATTTTATTTCTAACATACATAATATAAAATATATATATATATATATATATATATATATATATATATATATATATATATATATTTAAACACCTACATATTTTATTTACTAGTAAAATGTATGAAAAAGTTGCTAATAAGCTTAATTCAAATTGTTAATACTGCAACCAGAATTACCTACTAGAATTGTTATTGCATATTATATCAAATTTCTAAATTGGATAATATATTAAATAACTGTTAACAATTATTTAAATTGAATTTGCACCAATTATAATTATTAATTGAAGTGTTTAAAGCTTAAATTCATTTATATAACACAAATTAAGGATATATTTAGAAGCTTAACTCACGCTATATAATACTTCTCCTGTATACTGTATAAGACATTAGTGTTGCCAACCCTATTATTTGAAATATCAAATAACGCGTGTTTGTGACAGTTTTAACCAAACTTTTTCAAAATTATAAATAATGGAAAAGAGAACTTTAATTTGTGTCCCAGGACAACGGTTGTCCTTATCTGATAAAATACATGTTCCTGGACAAGGAACTTATGAGCGACAAGGGTATATTTATTCTATGTTAGCTGGGGTTGTCGATGTTATTGAAAAAGATAAAGTAAGTGACTGATTTTATCTAAATTGTTTCCACGATTATATATTTAATGCAAATTATAGATACAATTGATTGAAGTGCACAGTTGTAACGCTCAAACGTTGGTTCCTGCTCAAGGCGATATTGTTACAGCAAAAGTTACGATAATAACTCAACAATTTTGTAAATGTATCATCAAATGTATCGGTGATACAGTTTTAAGTCGAACTTACCGTGGGATATTACGCAAAGAAGACGTAAGAGCCACGGAAAAGGATCGAGTTGAGATTTATAAAAGTTTTCGACCTGGTGATATTATATTAGCCCGAATTGTATCCTTTTTATAGCAAGATGCCAAAACGCAGTTAAAGTAGCTATTACACTTAATCATTTTTCTTTAACCATGGTTAAAACACAGTTACCAATAACTGAAGCTCACACATACCATCTTTCAACCGCTGAAAATGAACTCGGAGTGGTTATTGCGCATTCGGATGCGGATGTTGCAATGATACCGATTAGCTGGACCGAAATGCAATGTCCGAAAACTTTGGTCAAATCGCCACGAAAAGTCGCGAGAGTCGTACCCGAAAATGTGAACGAGATTGAAGAGAATAATGTCTTAAAAGAAAAAGAAACTATTACTACTAACAAAAAATAAATTTGGACTTTTATAATATATTTTGTGTTTTATTTCTCCATAAAACTCCATTTAACAATAAAGCGGCCATTTAAATGTTGTTGCATTTTAAAGCAGTCTTAATGTATGAAATATATTTTCTACGTTTGGTAACAGTGGTGTTATGCCGTAGAGGTTAACAGCAACAAAAATTTTAAAACTCAAAAATTAAAGATGGATTCCAGCATGGAAGATGACAGTAGTAGTGATAGTATAATAACTACAGATGATTCCTATTGTACGCAATACGAAGTAAAATTAACTGAAGTTGCGACGAAACAAGACGTAAATGTAGTTAAGAAAATATTTAATCGACAGGTATGTATCCTTATTTAAACTTCCAACCTAAAACTACTAACATTATAAACAAACAAAATTGTTTCTGTTGTCTTGAACGATTTTTTAACCATGCAAAACTTACTCGTAAAACATTTACAACCCTAGTAATTTCTAATTACGTTTACTTATTAGAATGTTGAGTGCGTGTAAAACTATTTCTACTCTATTGACAAATAAGTTTCGAATTGTTTTTATTGTTTAAATCATTCAGTTTGAATTGTTCGTTAATAATAATAATTGTTGTTGTTGTTGAAGTTATATGGAAGGTTTGCCAAAGATCCAAGGGCAAAAACTGAAAAAATTTATGAAAAAATACCTGAAATTTGCAATAGACTTATGAGTGAGGTTTTACCAAGATGGGACGGAAACGCTGCAATGTAAGTACTCCGAAATATTTTAATATACTCTGCAATATTCTATGTGCAATTTGAATTTATTCAACCAATTATTTCACTGCAAAATATAAAACAACTCACCAACTTAATAAAATAACAAACAATTTATAAAACGTTGTTTTTTTAATATTAACTAAAATGTGACGTCACTGCCTTACAATAGTATATCATAAGATTAACGCTGTATTCTTATGAAAAATATACTGTTGCAATGCAAATAATAAATAGCAAATGTATGTGGTGATGTCAATTTAAAAGATAATATGTTAGACCCTGAAATCGATGTTTAAACAAATGATTTTATGCAATTTCATGGATCTTAGGCAACATATTTTCATGGGTTTCACAATTTGTGGCCAATATTTACTAAGTTATACATGGGTGTTCGAAGAGGAGTTGTTGGCGTTCCATATGGTTCAAGAAACTTATTATTTATATGTGTGGCGCTACGCCCTCGGACGCCGTCTACAACTAGTGACCAAATATAAGATTTTCCGACATTATAAACCGCACAGACTATTAGATGTCACCTTTTCTCAATGGCCGAGCGACCGGAATAAAGTTGTTGCTTACGGCGTTAAGTAAGCTGCTTTATAGAAACTGTTAAGTTGTTTATTATAAATGGCGAAACTACTTTAATATTATTAATTATAATAAACAATTTAATAAGTTTAGTAACTATTTACGCTAAATATTAAATGATTCGCGGTAAATTTCAGCTTATCAGACCCAGCTGTTGCTTACATTACAGTAATATTTCTTCCAACGTCTAAAATTTGTGAAGATTGTTCTGTAATTAATATAGAAGAAGGTAAGTTCAAATATTGCAAATACTATCCGAAATTTTAAACATGATTATATTTTTCTATAAATCCTTATAGATTTGACTGATGCAATACCTTGCCTAAAACATTCTGTAACTGTAGACTTTATGCTTAGTATAACCACCCCATTTCCTATATATAATCCCATTTTGCACCTCGCATATCCGGACCACATAGTCATAAACACCGGTCACTATTTGCACATAATAAACATAACTCATAAAACCCCAAAACAACAAAACACAAATACCTCAAACTTCACAATATCGGATAAACCAAATTTCGCGCTTCCCATCTCCGATAAACCAGTACAATACCCGAATTACTCAGACACACAGAGCGAAATCAGCGAACCAGACTCAGATCCAAATGCCGGTTCGGATAACCGGACAAATATTGTCGAAGCGATCATCCAAGACTTTAGCGAATACGATTTAGAATCAAATGACTGTTCAAAGCCGTTTCATGAATTAAATATCAGCTGTGAACCGTTAAATGTGACCGGTAAAAATTATTTTAATACAAATTATAGTGAAGCGCGTTTAAAATTATTAGAAACGGATAAAATTTTAATTAATACGCAATTAGTTGCGCAGAAAAGTTCAAATACATTGAATGCGCAACCGGTAGCGCAGAAAGATGTACGATTAAAATGCTTAGATCACGATAAAATATTATTAAACGCGCATAGTTCGGCGCAAAAATCACAAATTGTTTCTCAACCGAAGGAGAAAACGAAAATCGATAAGAAAATCGCGGAAAAGGCGTACGAATTCACGGAAGACACTGAGAAATGTGAGAAGTTGAGTTCTTTTCGTAAGAAACGACTTGCGGATAAGAAATATGAATTCTCTGAAGATAATAGTGAAAACATTGTACCATTTCAACTTTTGCGACAAGAACGTCGTTTTTTGTTGCGGAATCAAAACCGGTTTATCCGATCTCCCGATTATTGGCAACGAACTCAGGGTTTACGTTCGCCTCGCTCCCCTATTTTGTCCCCTAGTAGTCCCAGAAATATTTATTGCCCCACATTGAGAATGTCGCCGCTTAGTTGCCGATCACCGATTTCGCCGCGTGAGTCCGCGCGGAAATTCAACGTGTACTCGCCCAGCCATATAGACAGTGATTGCAGCGACTATGACTCAAAATTAGTGCTTAAACAACAGTTTAGTGTACGAAATAGTGCTCGATTGGACTTTTTATGCTCGGATTCATCGAGAAGTTTATGTAGTGCCGGTTTGTTAATTGTCGATGGGAAAAAAATTGAAGAAAAACCACGGTGGATTCGACAAGTTGTTAAACGCTATTGCAATTTGGATTTTGAGAGTACATCGCAGATTTCTGATGTGCAGAGTAGGGGTGAGTTCAACATCGCGTTAAAAAAATAACGTAATTGGTAAAACATTCATATACAATTATTTACAGATGAATATTTATGCATTGATTTGCCAACTGCAGTACATACCGCTAATAATAACCAAATCGATGCGGTTCCACCGCGTGTAAGCGACGAATTGATAGGACCCCATTTAAAGATCATACAAAAAACATTCGATTTCGAACAGTTTTGCCAGCGACAAGCTGAGAAATTGTGCTCGGAAAACCGGTTAAAATTTTACCATTGTGTAGATTACGACATGAAAATACAACATGTAGGTTTTCCCACAAATTACAAAAAAAAAAACGCATAATTAATTTTACTTAAAGACAAAATGAATTCTAGATTTGTCCGTTGAGCGGCGATATCGTTTGTACGGCAGAGTTAAAAATTGGAGCGGAACAACAAAACACAGTGACATATATACCGAAAGCGTATATCACGAATTGTATGTTTGTATGGAATATTTGTACAGATGCTTGTAGAGTAATGGAATCGAGTCAAGAACCACGGTTGGTTATGGTTAAACCACGCGACTCTTGCATTCAATCAACTCTGTTGACTGATTTGCCAGAAATACATTGTAAAAAAGTTCGATATATGAAGCATAATTTTGGTAAGAAATCCTCATAAGCTAAGGAGCGTTCTAACGAACCTGGACTTGGAAGTGAATAAAAATGTTTATATTAGGGCGATTTTAACAAATATTTCTTTTGTTTAAACTAGAAAAATCATTACAGTATCTCAGGGATTCAGATAACTATATCCAAATTTCCATGGACAAAAACGGCTGTAAGTTATTTGATATACAATACCAATAAACTCATCAACTTAAGAGAGAACTTCATAGTTATAAAGCGTTATATCAGAGTACATGTTTAAAAAATGCTGAATGGCGTCAGATATAGACGGTGAAGTTCACTCTTAAATCAATTTGTTGATTTAGTATTAATTGACGTGTTTCTTTTTTTCTTTCTGTTGTTTTATAGCGCTTCTAAATTTTTCAGACGACGATTTCGATCATTCATTTCTGCTTGGTCTCGTTTCAAGTGATAGTGATGATTTATTCTGATTAGTTTTAAACAATTACAACAAAATCAATTTCGTTTTAACTGTTTAAATAACGTTTAAACTAAATTGAAACGTACTACAACAGATATTTGTATTTAGATATTCTCATAACAGTTTTAAAATTATTTTTCGTTTTAAACTAGCAAAAATATCTGATAAATTCCATAAATTATTTATGCAAATTTTGATAAATTGTACAAATAAAATTCAAAGCGTTATCGCGTTTATAAAATCTAAAAAAAATCAATTTTATAACTTTAGAATAAGTGCAAAACATAACCAGGCTTAAATCCAGTCTTTGCGGATGCAAAAAAATATTTTTTAGGCTGAGAACACTTAGTTCCTTATAAGTGTTGCCAACTAACGAAAATATAACTACTCCAGCTTGGTATTGGACTATTTAACTAAGGATAAGTTAAGGTTATAGTAATTATTTTCAAAAATTAGGAATCCTCTAAATTTAATCATGATTATTTTTACATTTATGAAATGAAGTTTAGTTATGTCGAGCACTTATTCTATAAATTAACCATTGTCTCCTAAAATGTGCTGGTATATTTGTTTAATTGTATTGTATTGCGTATAATATTCCTAAAGATATATTTTAAATTTGATTTTGATAAATTTTAGTTGTACTATTTGAAAGTAGAATATATTTGATATAAATTGATTTTTATTTAAACAAAATTGTGAAAATAATACTGCAATATCCAACGAATTAAAATAAACTATTTTCGACTGTTTTTAAGCCCTATTTCATGGTAAAAACTAATATGTATGTGTAAGTTTTACAAAATACTTAAGCAATCATAAATACGGGTGATATGTGATAAAAATATCGCTTTGCCAATATTGTGAGCTATCTGAATAATTTCCAATCACCAAACTATTGTTACCACTCAAATATCTAAACCGTGTTCCGTATAAAAGACAAACGATCTGATTTCGACCCACATGCGATATAACTATTTATTTAATTTATAAGATTGTTCCATTTATGTAAAATAGTTAATTATTATTCATGAAATGGGCTTAATTATTAATTGATTTTAATACTTAAATCGTATAAGCTAAGGTATTTAATTTTGCTGTGATTTTTTTAAGCTAATGTAATGTAACATTGTACATTTTTTAAATTAATAATATGTATTACAACTCAAAATAATTATAGTAATTATTTGTTACGATTATCACAGTCTATATTAATTTAAACCTATTTTATAAATAAAATTTACCGATAGAATATAAACTTAAACATTTCAATTCGTATCTATCACATTTGAAACCATATTGTTTATTAATTATTTGTTATCCAAATTTCCTAATTGTTATGGATCTCGTGACGTCATAAGTAATACGTCAATACACTAAACGAAGACCCATTTATTAAATGACATCTATGGGTCACATTTGTAACAGCTTTACAAACTTTACCCATTGTAAACGCGACTTATGACGTTAAATTAAACACGTGTTAACTTTAACCATACAAAAACAATCAAAATAAATAAAAAATGTTACGACGCCAAGCACGATTACGGCGAGAGTATCTCTACAGAAAAAGTGTTGAAGATAAACAAAAATCTGTCCAAGACAAGAAGAACCGTATTAAACAAAGTTTAGATGAAAACACTCAAATCCACGGAGATTTACAGAAAAAAGCGCTTCATCTCCAAAAGAAGCTAGAATGGGAGGATGCTGGACCTCAAGCAGCAACCCTAATCGGGGGAGAATCAGGCGGAACCCTAGCCAGCTCACAAGATGACGAGTATCGTTACGCGGGGGTAGAAGACCCGAAAATAGTGATCACAACGTCACGAGACCCAAGTTCACGTTTAAAAATGTTTATTAAAGAACTCCGGTTGATTTTCCCGAATTCACAACGGATGAATCGCGGTAATTACGAGATGAAACAATTAATACATGCGTGTCGCGCCAATGACGTGACTGATTTTATTATTGTGCATGAACACCGCGGTGTTCCAGACGGTCTGATTGTTTGTCATTTACCGTATGGTCCCACGGCGTATTTTAATTTGTCGGACGTGGTTATGCGACATGATATCCCTGATATTGGGACTATGTCGGAACAGTACCCTCATTTAGTGTTCCATAATTTTAAAACCGCGTTAGGCGAACGGGTAGTCTCGATTTTGAAATATTTGTTTCCCGTGCCCAAAGAAGACTCGAAACGTGTTATCACGTTTGCTAATCACGACGATTATATCAGTTTTCGACATCACAATTACAAGATTGTTGAGAAAAAGGTAAAGTGTAAACGCAGCAAGTCAACTTAATACGTATTATTACATTGGTAACACTGACGTTTGTTTCAGATTGAAATTACTGAAGTAGGACCGCGATTTCAAATGCGTCTTTACGAAATCAAATTAGGCACTTTGGATACAGCTGATTCTGCAGATTCCGAATGGGTTTTACGACCCTTCATGAACACTACTGTAAAGCGAAGATTTTTCAGTGATGAAGACGGTTGGCAACAAGATGAATAATATTTCATATCTAACTTGTATATTTTCTAATTAAAAAATTATTTCTATATATGTTTTTCTATTACTTACTATTCGTTAAACCTTCTAGCGTCTTTTTTTAAAATCTGATTATATAACAATAAATTCTTAGTATTGCACAACTACTGTTTGCATCTTTGCTCTTAATTTACAAATATCTGCAACATTGCACCATATATTTTCAAAAATACATCAAACATTACATCATTTTCGAGTAAAATGATCCATGCTACTCCTAATTTGCTCCCAAATTTAAAATTGCATCTTAAATTAGATACGAAACGTACTATAGACTATATAATTTAACAGAAATCCATAATATATTAATTAACATTGATTCTAATATGTAACTAATCCAATTTGATTTTATAAATAAGATTAATCATTATCTTTGTTATGTCTAAAAGAAAAATGCATTGCAAAATGTTTAATTATGACCAGTGGCGGCGCCAAAAATATTTTTTTTTAAGGCTTTAAAATATAAGAGAATATTACCTATTTCATCTGATACAAAATGTATTCATCTAGTTTGAGTTTAAACTATAGTTAATAGTTAATAAAAAGCTAGAGTTAAGACTGGAGTTAGTGGTTTTAAAAAAATAACACAAATTTAGTACCACTACTGATTAGTGAGAAATCTATATAAAATGAGATGGAGCAATACGAAGTACTATTTAACTATCTTTGTTTAGTGTTTTAAGTGAAAGGCGAAAGTGCTGTCATTAGTTTCTAGGTAAGTTTTTGCCACATATTTAATCGAAATTAAATACAAATTCAATTGATTATTAATCTATATATATATATATTGGGCTTTGTCCAATTTTATTATTAGCGCTAAAATGACATTGTATATATGAGAACTGTCATTGCATGGGGTCACCTTATTTTATTTATAAACATATGTGACACTAAACACACAATTATTATTTATAGGTATAAATACTTATAGATTAATAAACTATTGATTTAATTTTTGTATATTTAGATAAACCAGTATTCAACTTGAAGGTGTAAACATTTGTGGTTTACGAGTTTTTGTTCTCAACAAAACTTAAAATAGTTATGAATCTTTCGATTTTGAATCATTTACATTATCGAGGATTCAAATTTTGGTTAATTCCGCGATATTTACGTTAGGTTAAAATTTTAAGTGAAACAATTTGTGAAGTATAACAATTGATAAAAAAGAGTGCACCAAAATGGATATACCACAGATAAGTGTTGAGGAAAACAAATCACTGAATGAGTACAATACAATTAGAGGCAAATTGGTCTACGTGAGCCCAACGGAGGAACAATATGAGTTGTTACTCAAACGATTAAGAGAACTTTTAGCCGAAGGACGAGGCGAAACCATAATGGAGGTAAATTACGCTGTATTAAGGGATAACTAGAATATTTTCATTTCAATATGTTGCATCAGTTTCAAAAAAATACTCATTTGTGCTCCAGTTGCATCAGAATTATTTTGGCGCGTATTTCAAAACATATTTTATGCTCAAATTATTATATATTATTAACTCACCCTTATGTGATAGGAGGCCACCCATGAGGTAGAACACGGCTGCTCCAGTAATCTGTAAAATAATAATCATATTACTATAAGATATTTTTAAAAAAATGTATTTAACCGGCTTAGATGAGTGTTAATAACAATAAATGTCGTTGTTTCTATTATATGAATGTAACCGGGTTAGTTACAGTTAAACATGTATCTAAAATTGGTAGATTGGTACCGCTCTTGATGGTGGCGACGGTGGTTTATCCGAAGATGAAAACGAGGCAGCTATAGCGACGCTGCAATCACTTGCAGCTACGCTTGAATCCAGTTGCGTTCCGTTACGGTTACGAAAGGGTGAATCAGGGCAAATTGGACAGTATTTAATTCGACAGCGTTTAGATCAAACTGGTACAACTATTAAGGGGAAATCTATTTTATTTTTTAAGCAATGTTATGTTTAGATTTCTTGGAGATTCGCGTTGCTGTCGTCGGTAACGTGGATGCTGGAAAGTCTACGTTATTAGGGGTGTTAACTCATGGAGAACTGGATAATGGTAGGGGTCATGCTAGGCAAAAATTGTTTAGGCATAAACATGAAATGGAATCTGGAAGAACTAGCTCGGTTGGGAATGACATACTTGGCTTTGATAGCTTTGGTAAGTAATAATTATTGTCTAAACATCTAAACGTCATTTCTGGGAACAAACATAATATTTGTTTCCTAAATTAGGTAACGTTGTCAATAAACCAGAGCATGGATCGCTCGATTGGGTCAAAATATGCGAAAAAAGCTCAAAAGTAATCACATTTATCGATTTGGCCGGTCACGAACGTTACTTAAAAACAACAGTGTTCGGTATGACAGGTCATGCTCCTGATTTTGGAATGTTAATGGTAAAAATCCAAACCGCATCCTCGTTTTAGCCCAAAATGATTTTAATCACTTTTAGATCGGTGCAAATGCTGGTATAGTCGGTATGACCAAAGAGCACTTGGGATTAGCGTTAGCGCTATCAGTTCCGGTGTTCGTTGTGGTTACTAAAATCGATATGTGCCCGCCGAACGTACTTCAGGATAATTTGAGATTATTGGTCAGGATTTTAAAGTCACCCGGTTGCCGAAAAGTACCAGTTATGGTTAAAACTTATGATGACGTCGTACTAAGCGCCACCAATTTCGTTTCAGAACGGTATATTCCTAAATAAATTTAAAAAAGTGGTCCATACAGTTTGAAAATGATTTATTTCGTAGGTTGTGCCCGATTTTTCAGGTGTCTAATGTGAACGGATTGAACTTAGATTTGTTGAAACAATTTTTGAACTTGTTGACTACGCGTATGCCCTATTGTGAGGACGAACCAGCGGAGTTTCAAATTGATGATACTTATTCTGTTCCGGTAATAATTTTCTACGATTTAAATATATGTATATATATATATATATATATATATAAATGTTTTACTCTCGTTTTATGGTTGTTTAGGGTGTTGGTACTGTTGTGTCAGGAACCACGTTACGTGGCGTAATTCGATTGAATGATATATTACTTTTGGGGCCAGATCCGTTGGGGCATTTTCAGCAAATTGCTGTGAAAAGTATCCATCGGAAACGAATGGCTGTTCACGAGGTGCGAGGGGGACAAACCGCTAGCTTCGCACTCAAAAAGGTAACTATTTGCCCGCGAATCAATGTGTATGTGTGTGACGTCATATATATATAAAGCTAATTTTGATTTCTAGATAAAAAGATCTCAAATCCGAAAAGGAATGGTGATGGTATCGCCTGCAGTTAATCCACAAGCGTGCTGGGAATTCGAAGGAGAAATCCTAGTACTGCATCATCCAACTACAATCAGCTCCAGATATCAAGCAATGGGTAATTTAAATCTATACATATCTTGATTAAAGTAATATCTTTTGTACGACGTCTAAGAATCTAAGTCACCACCGTTTGTGTTATAGTGCATTGCGGTAGTATACGACAGACCGCAAGTATTTTATCGATGTCGCAGTCGTGCCTGCGTACTGGTGATAAAGCGTTAGTTCATTTCCGGTTTATTAAGCATCCGGAGTATATAAAACCGGGACAACGGATGGTGTTTCGCGAGGGCCGCACCAAGGCGGTCGGCAACGTGTTACGGATTATACCGCAAGCGAACACTGCGCCGCCCGGCACTCGAACCAAGCCCGCGAAGGCCATGCGTCACCACAACACCGGGCAAAATATACAAGTGAGTCACCGGTAGACAAATTGCATCCGAAATATTAGGATTATTTTTCTTTTCTGTTCAACTAAAATACATTTTGATTTGGAATAAAATTTATTTTATTATTGATTTTTAAAAACGAAATGATTTCGTCATTTTGAAGTTCTCTTGCGGCACTTTATCGACTTACACAATTTATGTTTTATGTACATTAGATTCTTGAGCATGTATAGATAAAAAGTAGATATTTAGAACAGTGGTTCTTAACCGCGAGAGGTCTGGCAATTGTACAGAATCACTGAATTATATATATTTTTAATGACAAATCCCTGTAATATTGACCTTAGTATGTTTAAAATTTTACATATTTAAACTTATGAATGTATAGTAAATTGCGCGTTAACCTGATGACGAAACAAACATATTGTGGCGTCACAAATAATAAACGTTACAATTTAAAAGGGTAACAATTGTGATATTCGATATATTTTTTTGAAATTCTATTAAACTATAACGGGGGTAACAAACAACCCTAAAGAAGCATTATCATTCGTCATTCAATTCTTTTGAAACTTAAATTGTGCCAAGTAGTTAAACTGTAAGCTGGACAACGGCTCATAAAATTATTCAAATGTTGTAAAACAATTTATTATAAAAGTCAGTTAAATTTAATCTAGTTTCGTCGTTAAAACTATATATACACTATAGAAAATGATTAAATTATAAATAAATAATATTTTTACTGAAAAAATTAAAGCAGAACTGGAAGATTTTAAAAAATATATAGATTCACCTTACAAAATTACAGATATAACACCTTATGGTGCTTCTGTATGTTATATATAGTCTACCAAGAGACTATATGTACCTATGGACTACATAGACACATACAAAATTTTATAGCATTGTCACGGTTATGACGCGTATAGTCTTACTTATATAGAATAGCACCATACATTCTTTTCTATGGATAAAACGGTTAATTAATACATTTTACTTACAATTGAATGTAGTTAGTAGTCGATATCGTAAAACACAAACACTAATTGCTCTTTATATACGCGAAAACGTGAAAACCGTCAATATTACGCGTTTTTTAACGCACTTAGAACAAATTGGAAGTGTTCACTCCACACTATACGCAGTTATGACATGAATTTATCAAATAAATCTACCGAAAAAACAGGAGTTGTAACTTGTTTGTTACATAAACTTTACACATTTATATTATTGGAAAAATAAATTTAAACCACATAAACAATTTATGGAAAAAAGTATTAAATTATTTTGGTACAAAATTTAATAGTTCAAATTATATGTTTATGTTTTAAAATTGTATGATTTTTATATTTAAATATAATTATATTCTAAAAAAGTAATAAATTTTATTTGATTTTAATATTGTCTTTTATTTTCTAACCATTTATCATTTTTAGTAATCCTTCATTATAACGCGATCATTATTCGTTTAGCGCCGTTAATTGTATATAAAAGTTGCGAAATTTATTACGATGTACAATGGCTTAGAACCACTGATTTAGCGTAGTGTTTTACTTAGTACTGTAGTGCTTTAATATTTATAGAAACTTTTATTTGCACCTAGTGCATGTAAATATGTTATAGTATTAACTGTTTCTAGGCAAATAATGCGGATACATCGAACGCGAATGCCTCGAATGAGAATTCGGATAAACGAGAGAATGTGCCGCAACGTTGGAGTAATAAAAAACGGGGGCGTCGTGGCTCGCGCAAACCCAGTACTACTAATACAAGTCTACCAAATATAAAACCCCTAACAGAAAATATGTCCGCAAATAAAAGCCCTGCTCCTAACACAGTTGGTACTAACTGCAATAATATTCAAGTCCAGTAAATATATTTAACATTATTTATATTTGATTTTCTAATAATGTAACGCATACAACGCCATATGTCCCACCGGTGGGCATATTGCGTTATCATTTTATTGTATTATAGAATTTTTAATTTATTTGATTTAAAATGGCACAATATTATAAATAATTTAATAAAATTGTCTGAATTAGACAGCCTAGTTATAACAAAATTATTTATGCAATAAAAAAATATTTATTTAAAGTACAAAATTAATATTAATAAAAAATATATAAACTAATTTAATTTCAAGTACAAAAATAGTTTCTTTTGAAATAAACTATTAGTATTTTTCGACTTAGATCCAAAATTTTAAGCCACCAGAATTGGCGGCAGTATAACATACATTATAATTTAAAACTGTATAAATTTTAAATGTCTATAACCCTATAATGACCAGTGCACGATAATTGACTAAAAAATGCATGATTCTATAGCAACACAGTCAGTTTGTTGCCGGATTAACGTAGTCCATACGTTTGTTAATGCTACTGGTCCATATAACTTTTGATAATAATTATTAACTATTTTTTGAACAATACGATTATATATTTGTCAAATTAAAAATAAGTTTAACTCAAAATAAGAGCAATATGATTTGAAAGATTGCAGCATACACGGTTATTTAAAATTAACAAGCATCTATTTTTGGGGCATTATCCTTAAAAGCATCCATTATTTTAGATAAAATATATTTCAAAACAAATACTTAAAATGTGTGTATTATTCAATATAATAATTCATATTTTGTTCTAAATGTATTTTATTAAATATATATATAAGGAAAATTGTAAGGGAAAACCACATTTTGTGATCTCTGTATCAAATTTTAGTTAATATAACTTATAATAATGAAATAGGATTTGTTTAAATTATATAAATATTCCAACCAGTTAATTTAACAATGTAAAACCAGCTTTATATAGGGGACATGAAAGTTTGAGAGAAAACAGCATAAATCATTAGGAAATGGTTTATTTTCAATGTCTACCACTAAATTTTACACAACAAATAGTAATTTGACAATACACAAGTCTAACATCAATTTAGTGCAATTATTTGACACATATATGAATTCAAAATTGCATTTGTCGCCCATACGAATACGTTCGGTGCATATAGACAAAATGTAAAAAAATCAAAAATAACAACTGCAAAATCGACACCAAACTACAAATAATCAATCTTAAACCAGGTTTAGGTATAAGCGCGATCAAAATCAAAACAATCCTTAACGTACTTAAGCCTCCAAAGATCAACATACAAACGAAAAAAATTATATTACTTTCTTCATCGAATAAAATCAATGAAAATAATAACGTAAAAATGTGTCCAAATATCGAGTACCCTAAAATCGATAAAATTTCTAAAAAACTCATCGCGGACTGTCCAAATCGACCTAAAATGAAGCCTAAAACTGGCATTAGGGTCACATACACGAATATTACACCGATCGGGGATATTTTTGATGCTGCTGTTGGTACTTTAGACGCATGGCCGTAATGCAGCAATGCTGTTAGGATTAGAATGGCTAAAAATGGGCCGAGTAGATCTACGTAGATTTTAGAGTTACCGAAAATTGGGGGTATCATAGACCCTAAGATACGTTTCGGTAGATGGTAAAATGGGACTGAAAAATGCATTTTTATATTTTCACTAAATGATAAGTTGTCTTTGTAATAGCCGTATTTTAGCGGTGATATTTCAGAGTTACGGATAAATATGACTGTATTTGATGCCATTTTGTTTTGGGAGTAAACACACCAAACTCAAAATTGAGCGTCTTTTTGAGTTATAAACATATTTTATTTATTGATTTCATTTAGTATATAAGTTACACCATTTTAAATAATCATTTCTTTTTTAAATTTCGCGCAAATGTTTGAATGAAACTCCGGAACTTTTCCGGAGTTAAATTCCCTTGTAAGTTCGAATTTTGTATAGCACTTTGTCCGCGGTAATAAAATGAAACGAATACCTGTGCAGCTCTGCGTACAGGGTAGGATTCACTTAGTTTTTGTACTAAATGTTCGTGGTTCGAAAGATACCGGAATAAAAATCGAAAAACCATACTTTTCGGTTAGTTTTACAATTTCTGTGCGTCTAAGTTTAAAACATCAGCAAATGAGTACATATGGCGATATTTACGTAACAGTTCTTGTTTTAAACGCAGCTGAGTTCGGAGTGCTTCTAAACGATTGAGTTGTTGATCACGACTGAACTCAACTCCAGCTAAACGTTTTATCTAAAAAAATGAATGAATCATAAATCATCAAGTACGAAGTGTATTTATATAATTTACAGTGTTATATCTGTAGTAAAAGCACAATAATCGATTGATTTAATGCGACTTACTTGAGACCTAGCTTGTTCTAGTTTTTTCTGGAGTTCTAAAACTTTTTGAGCACAATCTTGCGATTCTCTAGCTTTCGCAGCGTTATCGTGAGGATCTCTTTCAATACTACACCGAGAAAAATTAAGCAATATTGTTTAAAAATAGATGGATCATGTGATCAAATATTTTGACGCCTGAACTAACCTTCGTATAATTTCGTAAATCGTTGGTAAAATTTCAATATTTAATTCGTCCACAGTCAATTGTTTGGTATCGTTTTGTTGTTCGGTTGAATCCATAACATAAAATTTAAATGTTTATACCGTATACACCATTTTAAAATAAAATTTTGACATTTCTGCAAACATGTACTTGAATTTAGCTTTAACTTACAGTATCGCCAACGTTTCGATAAATGTGTTCGTTTGCATTGATAAAATATGAATATTTCGCCTGTTTTTGAGCAAATATATTACTTATATTGAGCACGAAGTGTATTTGTAGCGATTTTATAAAACCTACATGCATTTATATATAACTTCATGCCTATTCCTAATTTATAGATTTAATTTTTGTAAGTTTACAAATCGTTTTACAAAATGAGAACTGTCAAATGTGACAGTTTCTTTTTAATATTTTGATAGTTATTTAAAGATTTTGGTAAATATGGGGGCACTAACTAGTAGACAAAATGCTGGTGTTGAAGAAGTTGATGTAATATCGAATCATGCTTATAAATATCCTCCTAGATCTGGTATATTATAATTTAGAGCTTTGACCAACATATTTTGCTAAATGTGTACTTTTGTCTAAAAAGGTAACTATTTCGGAAGTCATTTTATAATGGGGGGCGAACGATTCGATACACCACAACCCGAATCGTATTTATTTGGCGAAAACTCAGATCTGAATTTTCTGGGCAGTAAACCAACTTCTGTAAGTATATTAATTTTTACTTTAATATTTATTTAAAGAATATTGAGATCTTCTTCGGCGAAATATTAAAATTGTTATAAATAAACAGGATTATTATTAATAAGTATATAACACATGAACTCATTTGCAAACATTTACAATAAATAATTATGTACTTTTGACACTTGTAACTTTTGGACATCCTTTCCATTTATCATTGTTGCCAACGTAGTCAAAAATAAATTTTTATTTCTATTTCTTAATAAAAAAAAGTTAAACAATAATAATAAATAAATGTTTCAACATAGCGCACAAAACAAAAACCAAGAATGGCAAATAACTTTGATATATGCAATAAATTCATATTTACGAATCTATAAGGCTAAAAAATATAAGAAAAAAATTGTAGTTATAGAATTATGTAAACTTTCATTAAAACAAATATTAAAAAGCGGAATATTGTTTGTGTCTTTTTGATAAAAACAATAACAACGCGTTTGTTACAATTAGAAAATCGACTTAAATATTTATAGTTTCCATACCCACCTCCACAAGCAAATGAGCCCACAAAAACCCTAAAAAGTTTAGTAAATATCCGTAAAGAATCGCTTAGATTCGTTCGAGCACCACCCGATTATAATAAAATCGAGGGCGTCAATTCAGATCGCGATTTAGAACACGGCAAAAGTTCATTGTATAACATAGAATTCACATTCGACTGCGATGTTCGTTGTGCTATAACAATATACTATTTTTGCACAGAAGATATTACCAGCAATGGAGTCAGGTACATCTTAAGCCCTGCGTTTGAAATCATCTTGCAGCAAGACGATTTCAAACACTTAAAATATTTAAACAACAACTGAAATAATTAAATGATTTAGTTACACTTCGAAAGAGCCCAGTATAAATTCGGAAACTTATCATTATAAAAGGGGGGCGAACCAACAATTTTGCCATATGACTCATTGTTTTGACCCATCGAAATATAATGAGGAAGAATTGTTGTTTAATCCAGAGAAAGAAATGATTCCATTAGCAATACATTGTATTGCTGAGGAGGGGAATGAAGGTACAGGTAAACTGTACTGGATTAGTTGAGACTATAGTTTAATAATTGTATCTTTTTGTAGATCTGCGTCAGTCTCATACAACAATAGCGATTGTTGAGAAACATTCGGATGGAACTTATGTTTTAAAAGCGTTAAAACAGAAACTATTTGTGGATGGTTTGTGTTATTTATTACAAGAAATTTATGGGATAGAAAATAAAAATAATGATACAAAAGTAAGTACGACTCAAATATATTTACTCTAAACTCCACTCAATTAAAGATATTCCTGGATTCTAAGTATTGAATTTTAGATAACAGGTGATGAAGAAACAGAAGACAACGGTTCGGAGTGTGTTATTTGTATGTGCGACGTTCGCGACACACTAATACTACCGTGTCGCCATCTATGTTTGTGTAACTCATGTGCAGACTCACTCAGATATCAAGCGAATAACTGCCCTATATGTAGGGCTCCATTTAGGGCTCTTCTACAAATCAGAGCGTTACAAAAAACAACTAGTATTATGCAACAAATACCAACCAGTCCACCAGAAGTAAGTTACTTCAAAAGTCGCCAATATATCTGATCACAATTGCACGATGTAATTGAATTTTAATTAATAGAATAGTTGCGATAATATCCCACCGGGCTATGAGGCGGTGTCTCTAATCGAAGCCCTAAACGGGCCCTGTTTACCCAGGCAGCCTCCGGCTGCCGTTTTAGACATGGTTGAAACGCCTGATACCGAAACGGCTGTCCAAGCCGCAGAAATACTAAATCGGGGCGACAGAACTCCGACGAAGGGTAGTTTAAAAGATTTCGATATCGGAAAACGAGCCTCCAGCGCCAATAATACACCGGAAGTATGTAACTTTTCTTATTCATAATAAAAACGATAAAATAAATAGTTTTTTTTGGATGTTAATCATGTTTGGGTGTAGTTCCGTATGTCTGTATTGATGTCGCGTGATGATGATAGCAAAGAAACTCAAAAATCACCATTATTGGCTGATCAAATCGGGTATCGAACCAAATCGAATCGACCACGAGATAGTGTTCGACATGTGAATGAAAAAAACGCGGCGTTGGAAAAAGATGAAGTATATATTTAATGCCAATTTAATAACATTTAAATATATATTTTTTTGTGTGATTTTTAGACACAAGATGAAGACAGTGAAGCAGAGAAATTATCGCCGTTACTTCATGCGAAAGATATCAGATGTAACGGGACACTAGCGCTCGATATGGCTGATGTGGTTGAATCAATTGATGACACCGATACAGAGCACGACGATAACTTAAATGTCGAAAAAACAGCGTCGATTAAAACCAAAATTATTGGTATGTAATTTTTGCAATGTTACTGTGGCCTGGTTATTGTTGGTTATGATTGGTTAAATGTATAAAGCATTTGGTTACTAACGGTTACAAAAAAAACATATCGTTCTCCATAAAATATTTAATCAAATACGCGTAGTATAATTGTAGATATTGATTTATTTAGATGAAATTATTTGTTTTATGCTGTTGCAAAAATAATACATCGAATAGGATTGTTTATAAAAAATAAACACATCGGTTTGGATTCGTTATGAATTTTAGATGATTAGTTATCGATTACTAGTGATGAAATAACGGTTATTGGTTATAAAATTAAAATATCGATTTGGATTGGTTATTGGATAGTTGTTACTAGTGGTAGATTAAACGTATTCTAGTTATAAATTTGGTTACTGGTTATTTGATAAACATTATTAATAATAATCATATCGGTAAATAGTAGTGTTTAGTTTTCTATAACCAATTAATGATATTTTGTAGATTTGCGGTTATAAAATGTATTTTTGTAGATGTTATTTAGTTATTAGTTATGCAGAGCCGTCTTAAGGTTGTTAGGGAACTTGACCACTAACACATTTGGTTAAGTAGATTGATTAGGCGAGTGTGTGTATTATAGTTATGGATGGGGGATGATGATTATCTCTCTTAAGACGGTTCTGAAGTATTGTGATATGAATAATTGTGGGTCGTAATAACTAATAAAAAATATTTAAATAATGTCAATTAACTAAATGTAGACTAAACTAGTTAAAATAAAAATTAATTAAAATAAATACTGATTGTTTTAAATATCATTCAAAATTCATTTCGTAAATAACAAACTTAAAACCGCACATTTTCATTCATTAGATAATCGCGTATAACCAAAATTCTGGTAAGTTCTTACAGTAATCGAAAAGTACGGTAACGGCTCAAAAACCATGATCATATTAAAGAATATATAACATTGCAGTTTTTCCAACAAAAAAAACATACCGTAATATTAAAAATTGAACATAAAAGTCACTTACCAAACATATATCTTCAGAAAACTGAATTTTTTTAAGGAATCAACCAGCATCGACTTCCATCTTGTACTTGATAAGCTCCACAAACACACACTATACTAATTACTAACTATTTATACCAACAAAATGCCTTTTTATTTATCTATTTTGTTTAAAACAATTAAATAATTATTAAATTATATTGTTTTAATGGCAATTCAACTTAAATTAAAAAATAACATTTTTTACGCAATGTTACAAGCTGCACTGTTTAAAATACTTTGACACTTAGTACTAGTCTAGACATCAGTGTTGCAAACTGCTAGAAACTATATTTTGTTTATAATAAAATGATTTTATTATAAATAAAACTTGAATTACTAATTAATTTTTAAAAATTAGAACCTATATATTCGTTATATGTATTTGAATTTTAAATATATGTAGCACAAACAATGACTTCAGATTAATATTTAATAAGTTAAGTAACTTTGTATTTTACAGCTAAACCCCCTAGATCTGATCAGGAATCTACGTTGCGCGAAGACCGGGCTGAAGAATCTGATTATTACACTCCTGAAGACGCGGCACCGACAATATTAAATCCGCTTTACACAGAAAAAGAGCGAGAACGTGCGTCGTCATTGGTTGTAAGCAGTGTGGATAGTACTCCACAAAGACATGCTCCTTTGCAATCGTTGCCTGGTACGCCACTGAGCCACATAAGCGTACGCAGTAGCGGTGACAGTTATGGGAGTAGCTCAAGCACAAGGCATTTATTAGCGATTATGCCAAACACGGGCAATTCTATTGATAGACCCGTACAAATTTAAGTTTTTTAAAAATACAATTTTAAATTAAATTAATTGTATTAGGTTTTTAGCGCATTCATTTGTGAATTCCCGTGAAATCAACGTTTTTAAATCAATGTTCAACAATTATAAATAAGAATTTTATAAATAAATCTGTAACCGTCGCTATTTAATTTTTATGAGTCAATTTGATATTGTTAAAAGACACTTGTAGTTTCAGCTCTCTAAATTTATTTTATTTTAATGCTAAGCTAGATGATTACATTTCCGTATATAATTATTAGTTTAATCATAGTATTAAGGTTTAAATATTAATTAATAGCTCATTTATATAGCTTTAAAAGTCATAATAAGTACCGGACTTATTGACTGACTTAGCTCAGAATCGTATCGTGGTTTGGGTGACTATATAGATTAATTATACTTTTTAAGATGATTTTTGTGCTGGATTTAGTTTATTATATTATTTAATTGGCAATGCTTTATTATGAATAACTATTCCATTTTTATTAGAATAGTGGTATTGAATCTTGGAAATTGTGATAATTTTAAGTGATTTTGTAACTTGATTTTTATTTGAATAAATATATCTAAATTTACAGATTTTCCGTACAGAATTGCTCAGAACTGTACCATAAGTTATATCCGGCATCTAGTTTTAAAAAACCATAAGCGTTCACACAATCGTCTAAATGATTGCAAAATGAGCGAATATGTTTATGAATGTGAACGCTTTTTTAAAAGATAAAATGAAGGTTTAAATAAAAGAAATAAATACAATAGAGTAGTATACTTTATAAAATGGATGTTATATTTTAGTATAATTTACATAATTCTTTTAAGCGGCAAACCTTTCAACTTGGACTTTTTTCCAAGCTGCAAGTGGACCGTGAGCAGGTCTGTATTGGACGTTGCAGCCGTCAGGGGCTAAGCGCCCATCAGCTTTGAGCTGTTCATAAACATCGCGGTCGAATTTGGTGAAGCCCCACTTTTTAGAAACGAAAATCTTAAAGAAAACAAAACAAACAACGTTAAATCACAATTATAGGTTCGATTATCAAATTAAATATAAAACTTTTGCGTATCAGGTGTCAAAGAATAATCACGGTTAATCATAACCCAGTGCTCTAAAGAGTTTCATCATTTAAATAATTAGTTACACGGTTCAGTCAGTGTTGAGTTGCGGTCAAGTTTTTACCTTTTGTCTGCCGGGGAACTTGAATTTCGCACGCCTGAGAGCCTCGATAACTTGCGCCTTGAATCGTTCGGATGACCGGACGCTCATGATTGGTTGACCGATTCGGACACGGGCGACGGTGCCTTGGGGTTTACCAAACGCACCTCTCATTCCAGTCTGGAGCCTATTAAAATTACATTATTAACTATTATCAGAGTTACACTTGTCCAGTATAAACAATCCTCGTGGGGTAATATAGACTTACACGAAAATTGGGGCTAATTTAATAAATACGGATCAGAAATATAGTAAAATCATGGTTATTCATAACCTAACCTTTATAATCTCATCATATAAGTATTTAATTTAAAATTGCTTAAATCATTGTTACTCTTTAAGAATATATTATAAAGTTCTTCTATTGGTAACACTGCATAGCACGATATTAAGTGTTATACGTAGTGGACCATATCAAAATGGCGGTGTCTCTTGAAGTGTGATTAAAATGTGGAATATAACAAAAATGTGTACCGTAAAAATTGGTTAAAAATAGTTGTTTGTCACCCCAATTAGTGGGAAAAAACGTGATAAGTATAAATAAATAGCTTACCTATCAGCTCCAGCACACGATAACATTTTATTGATGCGTATCACGTGGAATGGATGCAGACGCATTCGAATATGGAACTGATCTTTGCCGCAATGTTTCACAAGGTATTTGTTGCAACAAATACGACCAGCTTCAAGTGCTTCAGAACTCAACTGTTCATATTCGTCGGACACCAAATGTACGCATAGCGGGAAATCATCAACGTACGCTTTCTTTTTGCCCAAATCGAAAATACGGATTTTCGCGTCGGGTACACCACGACAAAACCGTGATTTTGGGTAAGGTTTATTTTTACAATAGCGATAACTGTAACAAAAACCAAACAACAGATTAGCTTAGTATTTAATGTGTCGATTGTAATTGCCACAAACGCCTTAAAGCGCAAAATGTTCTATGCTTGTATTTGTACGCGAATGCAAGCTGGCCTAAGGATATTTCTAGTGTGGTATAGCATGTATAAGCGTTAAGTTAGTAACGTAATCGCCATTTTATAAATAAACTTTAGTGTTATTTTATGGTTGTATTACACAATATTACTTAATATGAGTAACAACTTAGAAAAACATGTGTAATCATCAGAATTTGTAGACAAATCATGGATTAAGTCAGAAACTCTAGTCTGGCATGACATACAAATATCATCATAAACATATTAACGAATTACACACGTTTTTTAAATCAAATCAAAGTCAAGAAAATGATCCAAACACACTAAAAACACGAATTTAGTTGAATAAATCGCGAATTTAAATACATAAAGCGCTTAAAATGACCGAAAAACTTAAAACATAAGTTGATAACTTACCACCTCGCTGGCCGTCTCCCCATTTTCGTGCCTATAACAAATTAAAACAATAAATAACAAAACAACTTTGTTTAAAATAACTTAGTAAATATATTAATTAATATAAATTATTGTCACGTAGTCGAAAATATCAAATAGTAACACAGATGTTTGAGGATTAAAAATATACGTATAATAAACACACCTTATGCCACACGATAGAGATAGGAAACTCGGAAGGAGATTGCGATGTGAAGTTAGTTATTAGTGTAAATCACTTGCCCACTGAAATACGAAATATCCCTAATAATCATGAGCGTAGAATTATTAAAATTATTTGTTTCCCAAGGTCTATAATTATTTTCTAAGTTATTACTCTTAGTTTATTTGTATTTTTACGGTAATAAACTTAAGGTTAAATTGGTTCGGTTTGAATTCAAGTAACTTATGAATTTAAGGTTTTGGTTTGAAAATCTGTGAAGTAAAAGCACCCCAAGTTCGCCGGAGCTTTTGTTGATGGGTGTTTAATAATAAAAAGATTTTATGTAAGCAGTTTGAAATTTTAGGGTGTTAGTATTTACTTAGTGTTGGTAACAGTGTGTATACTGTAAAATGTAGATACCGCCGCCACTGGTAACAGTTGGCAATGCCATTGAATTATTTGCCTAAAATAAATTTAGCTAAAAGACAAGTGATAAGCGTAATGACAGCTGAAGTTACGTTGTGTGACGTTAAAATGTCAAGATTACTAAAACTAGCACAAAAATTCAATTGTTTCTACTTATCAGGTATCGTAACAATAGAAAATCAAATAATCATTCATTTATTTACCAAAAAACATAACATTTATGTCAGTCTAGTAAATATTGATTAATATTACACCCCAAAAACGACTCAGTTTATTTTATTATCACATCAGAAATTAATAAATCAATTAATAAATTAACAATTCCAGGACTTTCTTCGGGAGAATGTAAACCTTTTATTGTCGAAGGTTACCAAGTGGGGTTGATAAAACCTCATGTAATGAAAATGTTAACACAATATCCAGAAGTAATATTGTTTTGTTAGAAAAACTGACTTAAATGTTGATTGTAATTTTAATTTCAGGTTTTTATTATATCTTCTGGATACGTAGAGCTGAATCCAGCTTTTAGAGACTATGAAGAACGGACGGTTAAAGTGGATAAAGTGTTAAAAGAATTGAGGAGTGAACAGATATTTATTGCTTTGAAAGGATGGCGAGATGAGGTAAGTAATTTTTTTTTAATTATATTAATGGAATTTATCGCCAAATATCTTGAATGCATTTAGCCTTGGGGTAAAAATAGGTCAATTTGTCAGTTTGGCAAAATTTCAAACTGACACTTAAATTATATAAATTTCGTATTTTTTATATCAATAACATTTCTTTTCGTACTATGCAATACTTAGCGAACGTTATTCCTTATTTAAATCACCACTGGCAACTTTAATCACCAGTGTTGCCAATTTTATAGTCACATTTATATATTATCATACAGCAATAAAGATATATGTATCTCATTGTTTACACCATAAACTTAATACAACATAAAAACCCTGTAATTATAACCTGGCTGTGACGTCACACACATACATGTAGCACCCGAAAAGTTTTAGGGTATTTAGACTGCGAAAGTCAACATGTTGTCTTACAATTTTCATTATCGAACAAAAGAATGATTAGAAAACGATTGATAAATGAAATTATTGTTGCATCTGTTAACAATAGTAGCTTTTGTTTATAAGATAGACGTAATTTTGTTGTTCGTGTTCAATTGCGCCCTGAAGTGTTTTATAGTGTGAATTTTGTTTATAGTGTTATGAAGTGAGGGCAACGGATTTTTCTAGTGAGAAATTATTAAAAATGGATCGATCTGCAACATGTTTATTCGGTATTCGAAATTTCGGTGTCGATATTAACGGGTATATTCAACATCCGACGTTGGGTATATGTATATGGTTGCAACAGCGGTCGGCGACCAAGCAAACTTGGCCAAGTATGATTGTGTTTTTAAGCGTGTTGTATCGAACTGATTTTCGAATTTATTCTCTTGTGTGTTTTCTGTGTTTCTCTGGCGTCTTTGTGTAGATAAATGGGATAATATGGTGGGTGGCGGGCTGTCTGTCGGATTAGGAATCCTGGAAACGGCTCATAAAGAAGCTATGGAAGAGGCTTCCATACCGCCTGAATTAATGAAAAACCTAACAAGTGCTGGATCAGTATCGTAAGTATCAAAATTGTCTGACCTCACATTATAATATATGTGGCGATTCTATAACATTTGTAGAGAAATCTGATAAATCTGTACCGTTTTATTCTATTTTGTGTCTAGCTTATTGATTTTTATAAATCTATTTCAATATTATTTCTTTTCTTTGACAGGTTTTATTTTGAGTCTGAACGAGGTTTGTTCCCGAACACAGAGTTCGTGTTCGATTTAGAACTTCCATTAGATTTTATCCCTTCCAATGCCGATGGTGAAGTCCAGAAGTTTGAACTGTTACCAGCGGCCCAATGTTACGAGAAAATGTTCTCACCCGATTTCAAAACAACTAGTATTCCAATAGTTCTCGATTTTATGATTCGGCACGGCTTAATCACTCCAGAAACGGGTAAGTCCAAATAAAACATACTTAATTAAATGAATATCTATGCGTCGCACAGTTTAGACCAGGAGTACCCAACCTTTTTTCAAGTACAAGCTACATTCATAATAATGACACCTAAAACATAATAGTTAATTATAATATAACGTCGCGGGTTGGAAACCACTGGCCTAGGCGCTTTTTAGCTGATCAAAATAAAAAATGATAAATCTGTAATTTTCGGTTTCTAGAACCGAACTTTCCCGATTTAGTTGAACTTCTACATGTTCCGCTTCAGACCGTATATAAAAAGCATCGAAACACCAAAGAAAACGGTCAAATAAATGAGAATTAATTGTTGAGTCTTGAAATAATGCGCAACGTTAATTATTAGTTAGCAAATTTCTAAACAAACAAAAAAATATGCTTACACCGTTAAAATATTTAACAATTTTTATTTAGAATCAATTCGAAATTATTTTCAGCACTAGATATTCTAGTTACGCGATCATACACACCGTAGGGAGTGCGATTTGATACTATAAACAGTTTTTAGTCGTACGCGCGTACTCAATACTGTTTTTTTTATTAGAATCGATTTAAAATCTAATTCTATCAAAAGAATCGTAGCATTTTAAATTTAAAAACTAATTCTGAATTAGTATAACATCAAATTGTACCCACTAAGGTGTGTGTCTCGAATAGACATTTTTGTACTTAAATAAATTGTATATATATATTTTAAAACTAATTTATTCCTAAAGTTATACATATAAATAGATATTTTTAATATTTTGCGGTTTTAATTTTGCTTCAAGTATTTTCCTTTGTTACTATTAGCAATTTTACTATTTTTGTACACGCGATATTTTTTATTGTTGAATAATTTTATTTTCTCCTCTGATTTTTACTAAAAATGCCACTATTTTTTATATTTTACATCACAATACGTTTTAATATTTTAATTTAGTTTTAAATCGTCATCAATTACATTTTATAGTGATTTTAATTTAAAATTGAAATTTAGGACCATTTTTAGGATATTTTAGTTACCAGTGAATTTATTTTGTGATAAATTTTACAACGAACTCTTTTAAAGATTAGTCTAATTATTTCTCTGTATTTTTATTTGAATTTTAAAATGTAGTTTTTTTTTATTACATAAATACGATTTTTAAAATTAAAATAACTATTTGATTTGATTTAATAAATATATTATTTAACGTGTTGAAATACTAAGCCAAAATCAATAGATTGGTAATCCTGTTCTTTTTCTGATAATCATATATCATTTAAAGAACAGTGTTACTAATCTGAGAAATGACTGGCTTCCGTGTAGAGTTAAGAATTATCATTTTAAATCATTATTTATTAATTAATTACGACAATCATATTTGTTTAGCTTATTTCCGGTTATGATTAATGTAGAAAATAGTTTTTTTTTTCGAATTGAAAACACATTTTAACAGATAAATAACCTAAACATACGTATTTTAAGCTTAAAGATTTAATATTAGTTCAAATCAGGTTCAAATAAATAATTTAGACTAAGAAAAAAAAACTGTTCTTCGAATTTAAATAATAAATATTTTTGAATCCCTTGATGTATATTTTACTTTTGAAGATTTTTTCTTTCGTATTTTTGATTATTTACAATGATTAATCGTATTTTTCGGAAGTAAATTACTGAAATATTTGAAGTAATTTACTTTATATCAATACTCATTGTGTTAAGGTGGTTCCTACCCTCAAATGGCACCTTAATACATAAATGCTTTTAGCTTTCCGTACTTTAAAGAAAACGTTTGAATTTTAGTCAAATAAAACATTGATTTGGTTACTTATTGATATATTTATTTATTAGAAGAGTTATCGCAATATTTCACTAAAAATAGTGATTTTATTACTTGATAACTGGGTTCGTTTTGTCTACGTTTATATTAGTGCCGTATGAGGGCAGCGTCACCTTAAAAGTATTTTTTTAATCTACTGTATTAAAAAATAATTGTTCCGAAGTTGAAAATGTATATTATATATAACCAAACAGTATTTTGTAAAAAAATTATATATATAGAACGATTTTGACGACGAGTTTTTACGAAAATGTCGTAATTTTATTTGTTATAGCAATATTTCATAAACGTTGTTGTAACTTCATGTTTTTGTAATGAGTAATATGATGAATAAAATGCTTGTATAATATTTAGACACTGCCTTTTGTGTTTCTAACGTTGTGTGTTACTGTTTTCTAATTGTTGTTTTTTTATTTTTAGACAATTTTCATTTCTAAGTTTTAAAAGCATATAGACACTTTTGAGCAAGGTTTGTTGTGGCAGGTCACAATTAACCAGAGCTAAAGAAATATGCTTTTTTGTTATGATTGTATAACCGGATGTAGCACTACACTAACCACATCTAAATCTACTACGAACAGACTTTTGGTTATAGCGGAAACCGATTGATAATAACAAATAAATAAATATCAAATTTATAAAATATATTTCATGATACAATAATACGGTTAACATAATAATAAATAATCTATTGGAATATAACAATAAAATATGAACAAAATAACTAAATAAAATATAAAACTTAGTGCCCATAAGAACATGAAAACATTGCAATGGCGGGGTCTTCCGTTTCGTACGTAATCAGAATATCTCTAAATTTATCTAATAACTGTAACAACTGGCTTCTTCTTAAATTTTCTAGATACATAATCTCTTCTATATGGTGTTCACCGCGGAAATATCCAGTGCGACACAGCTTCGCCAACAGCGCCAAATCTTCAGGATTATTAGCTGCAGGTATCTATTAACACCAACCATCAACCTCATTGTTGATCATTTAAAAAACGACATAATTACCCTAAATATCGCACTACGCTCTTCATCATTAAAATCCAGCAACAACTCCTCTTCATAATCACCTTTGTCATCATCGACAGTAACAAAACTCACTTCACCATCCATATTATGTAAAATCCCACCTTCTGCATCCGTCGGGTGCGACTGAGGCTCAGGAGTAGTCTCATTGCTTGTAGTCGAAGCACCACTCTCTGATTCCGGCATTGAGGCAGCCATATTGGTAGGCGGGGCTTGTACATGATCAGATCTTGGAGAGGCGTGGTGAGTCTCAGTCAAGTGTACACTAATTAAATAGTCTACTTAGACGAAATTAACAACGAAATTAACAACGAAAACCTTACTCTATAACTGCATTTCCACTCTCCACCGCCATGAATTGAACATACGTATGTAACTGCATTAATAGATGGTGTTGTAGCATCCAAACCATCATTTGCACTAGCTGTGATTGTTGCGCGGGATTGTTTAGAGGATTACACTTTTGGCTGAGTGAAGTTGGCAACGAAAAATCAGCGATCACTCGAATCAAATCCATTTCGATGAAAGTCTCACTAAACTTCTCGATGAGCGGTGATTTTAAGTGGATTGGTGCGTCTGCGGCAATTACGTATTTATTACTAGCGCAAAGTGGGTATATAACTGTTGCTTTGGCCCAATAAACAAGATGGCCGGTCAATTCGAATACCTAAGACGACAGTTACAGGTTAAACCATACACGTTACGGTTCAAACTTACACATTACTTGTGAAAGTGTTATGTCTGCGTCTGCTGCTAGTGTTTGTAGACTTTTTAGCGGACTGTACTGGCTTAATAGACGTGTTAGTGACGGCGAACCATCTAGCGGGGCAATATCGGTAAGTTGGGAAATCGGATATAGTAGTAATAAACCGTGGTAAGGCCGTAAGGCGTTTAAACATCTGGAAATTTTATAATAATTCTAACAATGAAAATCATTTCCAAAATTTATTTAAACGATTTTAATAACATTCGTAGTATATTTTAATTATATTAGTAATTTATTTGTTTAATACATACATACATACATAACTTCCTGCCTATTCCCATCAAATGGGGGTGGCAGAAAACCTTTTTACATCCATTCACATCTTGACAATCTTTCGCCATTCAAACTTCTTTTGCTTCATTCAGATTCATAAGTGATAAATGCGTTAATCGTGATATTCCATTTAATGATAGTAAGTATCAATTTGTATTAAGAGTACTTACTTGTTTATGTCGTTTGGTTCAATAGTTTTACCTCTAAGGTGCCATTGGTGCACTTTTTGTGGTAAACAAAAACTTAAAGGAATCCACCTGTTAATTCTAATGTTTACTAATCCGGTTGTGCACAGTTGGTCGTAGACCCCTTTTAAATTCCGTGCCAATGAGCATTTAGCTAAAATAACCTGAAACGCAGTCTCCGGACTGCCATCGTCGTGAGTACTCGTCATAAGTTGAGTTTGCTCCGAAACATAGCCCCTGCGTTGCTCCTCATGCCTCAAAACTGTCCCTAAACGCTTACTTAAATCATAGTAACACTTAACTAAAACAAAATACTTCAGTGTATGTTACTATAAAGCAAACACAAACACCCACTTACCAACTGAATGGTTCGCTAAAGCTTGTAATGCAAATACAATATTGATCAGTAATAAACACGGATCATCTTGGGCGCTGCCCCGAAAAGGTAATAACGTCGGGTGCCCCACAAATCGAACATCATTCACTTTTAACTCAAATTTCCTGTTGCATAATTCGGGTTTCACAGCAAATAAAGTCGATAACACCTCATCTTTGAACCCTGTTAACTGCCCCTTATGCATATTAGATATGGGGGGCGGCGGTGTTTGTAACAGATCTTCCTTGTCAGCCAAAGCATATCGATTCCGTTTTTTCGTATTCGCCGGTTCACTGTTTTCAATCGAGTTAAACGGGTATCGAAACAATAAACGATCACCTTTACTATCAGATTTTACTAATATAACACTCAACGGATTCACTTCCATGGTTTATAGAACAATATTTGGAATTTTCAAAACATAAATTGCAAGTAAAATAAAATTTAAAATATTTCCTATACACCGCACAGGACATTTACGCATTGAAATAAGATTAAATTACAATTTTAAATCATTATTCTACTTCATTTTAACGTTTATTTACTAAAAATTAAGTTTTTTTTGTATACTTTGACAGCTGACTTATAAATATATGGCAACCAGTGTCGTAAATTTCTTATCAGTTTAAATACAAAAAAATGCTTACAAACATAAGTTTCTAGCTATAAAACTAACAAATCAACTCATATACATAGTTTTTTAATTTAATTATCTAAAATATGAATGTGAAAAGGACCAGAATTCAATTAAATTCTTTTTATAAAATAAGAACCGTATGTTACGCTACTGTAATAAACTTAAAATAAATCGCTGGTTGCCATGGTAACTTGGTAGGAAGCAACCAATCTAAAGTCGTGTTTCGGGTCACGTGTTCCTTGGCGTTTTCGGCCATTTTCTGCTGGCCGGATAGTGGTTGCGTGAAAATGGTCTACATTTTATCGTTTTAATAACGTTGTTTGTTTGATAAACACGTGTATTTATTGATTGAAGTGACTATTGTGTTGGTGATGGTGTATTTTGCAATATGTCTGCCAGGAATTTTTGGTATGTAATTTTTAGTATCTCTCTCAATATGTATTCCTGTTCCCACGAGTTCTGAAGTTCCTTTTAAATTTGTGATTTATTTTTATTGTTTTGCGGCCATTTTGTGGTTTATTTTCAATAAATAGACTCCTTCTCGTATTATGTATCTCTATTACAAGAAACGTTTGAAACTGTGAAAGTTATTTAAATTATTTGTTCACATTTCAAACATATACGCTCCTTATACTCATGACGCCAGAATTGATCTAAATGTTAACCCCTTGGTACATACAACAACGTAGCAATAAGCAATATAGATTAAAAATATAATGAATAAGCCTATATATACTTTTGACATTTTAAAATAAACTTATTCAACATCTCTGTCCATGCGACTCTTCGATAAGATGTACTCCTCTTAGAAAATCGTTACCTAACGATGGATATAGCGATGAAACGCTACCAAACGCTACCCAAAAACGCTAACTGTGTATAGGAAACGAAAAATATTAATAATTTAATACACCTTAGGGGATAAAGCTC
The DNA here is from genome assembly GCA_018344505.1 of Nebria ingens riversi. Classification (NCBI taxonomy): domain Eukaryota; kingdom Metazoa; phylum Arthropoda; class Insecta; order Coleoptera; family Carabidae; genus Nebria; species Nebria ingens. Next base: position 562,942 of record JADQWA010000207.1, read on the forward strand.
CTAAAAAAATTATTTGCACTCTTAAATAATTAAACTTTAAAAATAAAATAGAAAATTCTCTAAATTCGTGTCTATATATTATAAAAAAAAATCATAAACACACAATTTGTTTAATAATACAACTTAATCATAGTTTACACGTCGATTTCTGAATGTTTATCGGTAAAATTTGGTTTGTTTATAGAGTTTAGTTAAATAAATCATATAAAATTATAATATTGTGCAAACGATTAATATTTAAGTAGTTATTTAGATAAATAAGTGCTGTTTTTGAGAGTTTACCGACTGAATTTGCTGTGATCTTGGTTGTAAAATCGTTAAATATCGTTGGAATAGCTATTCTGTAACACGTACGCTACAGACATTGCTAACAATATTGCTAAAACTTAAAATGGCCCTAACAATTTTATTTACAAACCAAATTCAATGAATTTATTTTTCATTACGTATCTGAATAAGTTGTTCAACTCATAAAAATTATTTCCTTATATTGTTTATAATTTCTGAGAAATTAATTATTGAAATATTTAAGCTTTAACAAGGTTGTTAAAATTTGTTTTACGAATAACTTCAAATATTTTATTGTTTTTTGGATTTTTTTTTACTCTGATGGATTAAATATGGTGTTTTTAATGCGTTATTATGCATTTTAAGTGTAAATTAGGGATATTTTTAGGGTTTGTTGAGTGTTTTGTAGAATTGTAGTATCTTTTATATCATGTGTGCCTGTTAGTGAAATTGTTAAATTTTCGTTTACAGTTATGTTTTAAACAAGTTAAACAAACAATTTCGAGTTGTATTACATTGAGCTACCATAGGCGCTAGTGCTTCCAGCTCCTCGTTTACGTCTAATAAATATTAATTATTTCATCAGTAAATTATAATTTTGTGAAGGAACTACCGCGACAATTTCCCCCAAACTTGAATAATACGAAGTAAATATGTTTAAAACATTTTATTTGTTTATTTTTATGTGTAAACTAACACATTGAATATTAAATGATTTAAAATCATTCAAAAATACATCTAAAAAAATACTGTTTTTAATACTAATGATGATGCTCATGGCCCATTTCACATGGGGTATTTTTGATGGCATCAGCGATTTTAATTTTAAAAATCCTGTAGTTTACATCGTCATTATGCAGACCCCTGAATATGAAAGCGGGCATTCGATCCGAAAGAACCCATAGCTGATCTTCCTGGTCAATCTGTATTAGAACAAATAGAGATCATTTATTATTTTATATTGTAAACTTGATGGATCTGAATGGCTCAAAAGAAGCTTGTTGAATGGCGAAAGATTATCAAGATTTGAATGGATGTAAAAAGGTTTTCTGCCACCCCAATTGATGGGAATAGATATGAAGTTATGTATATGTAAAATTGAATAGATTTGAAGACATACGGTTAGGTCGTTGGGGAATTCGAGTGTTTTTTTGTCTTGGGCGATTAGGCTCAAATTCTCAGGTGTTAACGGTTTTTTGGTGTTCCAACATGCGATGCCGTCTTTGTTGACTTGAGTTAAGAATAAAACTCCAGTTTTTTCATCTATGTAACTTGCGGTTGCCTGAGTTTTCACACCACGGTCTCCTAGTAACTAAAGAAACACAAATTATTTTAAATATTTCGCTACCGTTAAAATCCCGTGTTTACCTTATAATCGTAGTAAGTATGAGGGTCAGTTGCTGCAGTAGAATTCCTCAAAATTTCAGTAGACACTTCAAATTCCTTGGTACTGGATAGTGCATGGAAATACATAGTACGGAAACTGAAATTTATTATATATATTAATAACAATTTTTTTTATTAATTTAACTTTCGTGCCCTAATGTCTAAATTAGCAATATTTACCCATTTGGTTGCAATTTACTTAATGCCAATCCAAATACGCCATCAGTCCACTGGAAATTAACACCGCCTACATTGTAGTCTCCAGCCAATGGCTCAAAATGGAAGAAATTATGTTTGACTCGCCAAGAATCATTATCCTTCATGCTGTATACAACGACTCCATAAGCTCCTAGATCAGGTATATAAGCGTAGGCGTTGTCACAAGTATCTTTAGTTACATCAACAATCTGTATATAGAGTAATTTGATTTTAAGAACCAGTTTGCTAACTTTATATATATATATATATATATATATATATATATATATATATATATATATATATATATATATATATATATATATATATAAATCTCTTAAACTTACCACATTTGCGAAGAAACTATCCTCTTTCAAATCGGTTGGTTTGAATTCGTACCGGTGAATGAGTTTATCTGTTTTCAAATCGAAAATAACCAGTGTTGGTTTAGAGATTTGTCGTGAGGCGCCTAGGATATCGGCGAGGCCGGTGTCCATCACCCATAGTCGGTCGCAGACATCGACGCGGACACGGAACACGGATACGATCGAGTTTTCGTTGACTTTATCGCCAGTGTTGTCGGCCGGTGGGATTTTGTTCGCTTCCCAACTTGGGTACGGGTGTAAAACTGGCGATTTTGAACTGGTGTTTAGCGAAATGTAACCCAAAGTTGCTGCCACTCCGTCCTTCCATCTAATAACAATAAACATTAATTATTTCTTAGATTTGAATTCTCACCCCCCACATTTACTTATAAATAATACGCCATTGATATCAATTAATAATTATTTATTTTTATTTCAGCAATTCAGCAATGTTTACAATCCACAAGTGGGCGTTTTTCAAGAAAATATCAGTGAGTTTTTATAAATTTTCTATTTATAGTAAGCGCAGCAACGAATATAAACGTGGCTTTAAATTATCGTCCGTTTGACTGCATTTAAGATTGGTTTAGGTGCATAAACTGAGCTGCTCATGCGGTGCAAATATATTTAACAGATTGAAGGTCATTTATACCAAATTTGTATGAAATGAAAGTCGAGTGTTTTTTATTACATACATGACATAAATAATAATTACACATTAAAAAAAAAAATTTATGAACATGTCAAGGTGTATTACCATATTTGGGATTCCCAAAAATCTATTTACGAAAATATAAAATAATATATATAAATAATATAATTCATACTTCCGGTGTATATAATTTTATTAATGATTTAAAATTAATTTCTGATTTAAAAACGTGTTATTTTTGAATGAAATTGCGGTGTAATAGTATCGAATACGCTCTTTGTGTCCTCAACTCACCTAGGTACAGTAACGAATAGTTTATCGTTCCATCTATCGAGCCCAAGCGCTAAATTGTTTTCAGGGACGTATTCTTTATTTTTGATCGCGATTTCTTTATCTTTTGTACTCGGCCAGGAAAACTCAAGGGTTTTCCATGAAAATACTTCATTTAATTTGGCGGCGGACGCAAACGCGCACATCGCAACGCATAGCGTAATTTTAAACATTTTGGCGCGCGAGTTGGAATAGAGTCGATACTATGATGGCGGCCGATATTCGTAATAACACCGGTACTTGACGACTAAAAGTGATTCAAATGAGATTTTTGTTAAGTAATAAATGCCCCACCGCTTTGGAAATGGTGTGGGTAAGTTGGAAACAGATTTTTCTTAATTTGTTTGCGCGTTTTACAATGAGATCTGTTTTGTAAACCGGAATATACTTCTTGGGAGTAACATAAAAGGATATGTTTAAAGTTTTTAGGGTGACTATTAAGTATTAGATGAAGAGATGTTAAGATGTGTTAGATTTAACCTTGATACTTAAGCGTTATTGCTTTCTCTAGCAGTTAAATAACGTTCTTGAATAGCAACATATGCAGAACTAATTTTTTAATGATTCAGTTAGTCGTTTTGAACACTGCAGAATCGTGATTAAACTTTTACTTTGCGAATTCTAATTTATATTTTGACTTTCATAAACTTAAATATAATGATTTTTTTTTTTTTTTTTAATATATAGGGCAATCTTTTGAAAATGTAAAACGTTTAAAATACCATTAGGATAAATTTATATTATTATTTGGAGAAATCTAAATCAATTTCCGTGTGTATATGGGGAGCTTAAGTATTCGAAGTGTAAGTAGATCAATGTTACAGATTGTTATATAATGTGTAAGTTATTGTTCTATTGTTAGCTAGGATAAATAAAACATGTCGATCTGATAGAGTTGTTTACACTAATTGTTACAGGATAATCGAAATATTTACGGTTTTATGCAAATACTTTGATAATTATTCAAGCGTTTTACATTCAATGCTAAATTAATTATGTTAGTGCATTTCTAACATTTTGTATTTTACAACTAGGGAATAACATACATATTTATGAGTCTATCTGTAGCTAGAGCCATTAAATTATATGTAAATCTGTAACTATTACAGTGGTAGTGCATAACGTTTAAACAAATTATAAACATCTGTACTTTAACAGAGATGCTCAAAATAAATAACGTAAGATCTTCATTAAGAACGTATAAGTCTATAAAGCTCCTCTATATAGCATCCGTAACTATTACAGTGGTTGCTTAGACTATTTATAACATTTATAAAAACCTGTAAGCTATTACAAAGCCACACATAAATAGACGCAATAAAAACAGATTTCTCTACAAGTGTTAACATTTTGCTTAGAACTAATTATTAAACTTAATATACATATCATGACTTTCCCCCATAAATGGAGTAACCAATTTCCCTGTATCTGTTTTAACTCATCAGGTACAAAGATAATTAAATAATAAAATTGTACTTCGATATTTGTGCTATCGTTTCACCTTATAAGGGCATATTTTATACTTTCACTCAACTGTACAGAAACATATTGACTTTACATCGCCAAGGCAGACAACAATTATATAGTGTCTTCAGTATAACCTAAGGTTAACATTACTACTATATACGACAAGTGTCAATGCCGTTTTTGGAGGCAATAATCTCCAAAACAAACAATATTAACGCTATGAGTATTCCGCCAATTAAAAACAAAAACGCTGGGTACGAGTCTATTAAACCGACCGACACGAAATTCGCTCCAGATGTTTGGCATTCCGGTTTTTTCGTATAAATCCGAAGATTCTCGCCATGTTGTATCCCACTTTCGTATAGTTTGCGTAAACTAAAAATACAATTCGTTTACCAACAATATTCTGGATAAGTTTTATATATTAAATATATACGTACCCAATTTTAATAATTTTTTTGTACGAACTATTTTTTTTAATAGATAAAAACGCATTATCAATAATTAAATATTTAATTTCTTGCAACCCACATTTTTCATGTTCGTAAAATGTATCTTCAATTAATTTGTATCCAGTCCCTACTTCCATATGGAAAGCAAAAAATCCTTCTCGGATTTTTTTAACACCTTCATAGATGTTCATGAAATTCTCCTTTTCTCCTGGAGGAGCAACTTTTTTTTGGTAGATAGCTTTGCGAACAGGTTCTGTTGCAGTCTACAAAAATAGATTTATTAACTCCCTGACTATATCTGAGTTATACACACTTAAAATCCCTAATGGGGAACCCCAAATTCATTCCTCCAGTGGTAAGAACAAACCTCGAAATAATATCGATGGAAAAGCACTGTATCTACTCCACATTTTAGTCTGGATTCTAAAAGGTCTTCCAACGTTTTGATATTGTCTGCTGACGATTGTAATAACGCTACAATGTTTGCTGAGTAGGATACATATAGAAACATAAGTGAAATAAATGTGAAAATCATTATCATTCTCCCTGCTCCGCTCCTAGGTTCACATGGGTCGCCTTGTTGGGCTACAGCGGACATTGTTAACATGACCACATCCAAAAATGAGTCTTGTAATGCGTTACTTGCTTCTGGAAGTCCAGGCTGACGCCATTCAACGTAAACTGTAATTTTATAAATATTCGTAAATAACTCAAATAATAAAAACCGAACGAAATCAGTAACTATTTACGCAAATTAAGGGATTTACCTGCGAAATATAATAAAAATATGAATAGAAATATTAAACATAGCGAGCTGATCCATAATGTTGTTGAGAATGGTAATGTGAAAATGTTACTCTGGTAACTCAATGGTGGTGACCGGAATACAAATCGAGCTGCGGTTCGAGTAGTCATACCAACATAATCTATGATTGGCACTCGGTCTGTTGAGAATATCAATCCGGTTCCTGTTAGAATATTAATCATTTTGTTCAATTATTTGTTTAAAAATAAATCGAAGAAACTGTCCCAATGTCATATTGGATAAAGATTGTAAACTGGGATTCGGATCCTAGACTCGGTTGCGACTGTTTTATTCGGTTCTCTAAATCGCTTCAGGGTTAAAATTTTAATTTAAATCCTTGAATAGATTCTAGGATTTAGATCCTTATAATTTAAATAATTAGTCCAAGTGTTTTTTGGTGTGTTATACGATCTTTAACGTAATTAATTTTATTAATTGTATAATATTTAATTCCTTAAATTTGATTAAATTTGAGTCAATTAGTCACTAAAAACTGGTTTGTTGATAACTATCAGGTCAGGATACAGCGGTTAACTAAGATGGTTAACCGCAACTTGTATAACAACCTTGAGTTATTGTTTATATTGCTTATTTGTTCAATTTAGTTTATTAAAAAAACAAAAGTTCATTTTATATTATTATTATGCAAAACATACTTCATTAGTCAACAAAGACAACATGAAGTATGAAACAAAAAATAACTGGAACGCCAGGTGTCTTTGAATATTAATATTCTATTCACAGAAATTATATTTGTTACATAACAATTTGCAAATAACTTGATATAATTATTACGTTGGGACAGTTGTCTATTTTTAATCCATAAAATTACCTCCAATTTCCACCTCATCTCTTTCCATAAGTCCAATCATTCCAGTATACAAATTCGTGTTTTTATCTTTATAGCCCCAAGTACCAACAAAATAATATTTAGTAATCGCATTCGAAAACGCAATCAGATGATTCGTGATCGCAAAATTAATTTTTGTTAACGAATCTATATGTTTATCTCTGCAATTAACAGTTTTTTAATTTTTTTTATTAACTACTTTTGCTCACTGTTGTCTAAAATTTCTTTTCGAAGTGTGAATGCTTCTAACATACTTACCTATAATCTGTTAAATGGTTCATTGTATCATTGTTTAACATAACAATACTAGATTTTAACATTGTCCCGTTTAAATCCAGCCGATTGCTAACGACATTTCGCCGTTTGAATTGACCGAATTTTTCGGATTCAGTCCAATTCAGGATAACTCTTTCGTTTAATTCATTCCGGTACGATGCATATCGATATATGTCGGTTAACACGTATTGACTCCCGTTGATTCGTCGTGCTAGGATCACATCGCTATCCGGATAGATATCTAATGTAATCATTTCGGAGTTTATGCGCTCGAGAATGTCGGGATGTTCGGATAACAGTAGCCATCTGTACGAAAATTTGTAGAGTTTTTGAATATTTGCCTGAATAGTAAATACAGTATAGACTTTATTACTAACATACATTTTATGTTTTAAAAAGTTAATTAGCAATTTAATTTGCGAATAATTAGTCATAAAAAGATGTTTTATTGGTGAAATCACATACGTAAAGCGAAAGAGTGTTAAATGCTGCTGTTACGGGCGGAATAAGGTGAAATGATTAGATTTTTAGAATTATAGGGTCTATTTATAACCGTGTTTTCTATGGGGTGCTAAAGACTCTTGAGCATCGACCTTTTTTTTATATATGTTCCAGAGCTACTAGGTGACTAGTCCGTCCCTGGCAATTTTTATATGTAAACCGGGGTATAAATGACTATTGTTGTCGTCGTATATGTGTTTCAAATTGTATGGTACTTAAATTGCTGTATAAACAATTTAATTACGTTGTTTAGTCACATTAGTAGATTAGATACGTTTTGTGATTATTAATTAGAAATTAAACATATATTTATTACTTAGAATTGAAAAATGATTAAAAGAATTCAAGCACAAATGTGACATCTCCCACACTTATATTTTTATATACAATATAAATAAATAAATATTTATGAACTTTTAGAGCAAAATGATGATATATTTAATTGTTTATAAATGTACATACATTGCACTTTGATTGAACTTCGAAATAAGTATGTATAATGAAACTGATAAGATAATCATATCAAACGCGTCAATTCGTACACTCCATCTTTCTCTGTAGTACACATTACCAGTTCAAACTATCTCTATTTAGTGTACCAAAAAAAAACTCAATTTGGCCAAGAATAAGGTTCTCTTATAAACAATGCGCTATTGTTCCAATTAGGACACGAAAAAGTGTATAAAACAGTCGTACAAATCGGTTATAAGTTATAAAATCAAAAATGGTACTAAAAGAGTGTGAATTCAAAGACAGGGGTTGTCCATACGTCGACAAAGAATATAAAACAGTATTACATTCGCGATTCCAATGTGAATACAGGGACAAATGTGATTATTGCAAATCGAGTTTCGATGGAACGCTAGAGGAACATTACCAAACCGTTCACACGGATATCACGTTCACGGCCGGTGCGTTTTTCACGCAAGCAACACGTTCGTTTTACAGACATATTATGATTATGAGTGACTTTGGAAGGCTGCATTGTTTCCATCAATTTAATAACGTGTTCGAGTTGAATATAAATTCGCCGATTCCTGGTGACGAATTGCCGAAATATAACGTTGTGGTAGAGTTACAGAACCCTGTAACTGGGGACGTACGCCGTTCAACCGCGCCGTATTATTATTTGTGTGATTGGCAAATGGATTTCAGCTACAGCGACTTCATAGAATTTGTTAAAAAAGATCAATTTATTATCAAGATTATTATTTCTAAACGAGTTTAATTTTTTATTAATTATAAATAATTATGCAAGAATTTTAATGGATTTTAAACCATTCGAAAATTAAATTAAAAATTAAATATAATTAAATGTATCCTTTATATATTTATTTATTTATCCAATGAATTATACTAAAAAATGTATTTAAAAATAAAAGTAGTAAAAACATTTTAATAATTAATAGATGCATCTTACAGAATTATAGATTTGTGCTTCGCAGTTCTATAAACAGACAAAAAAAGGATATGTTACTTACTCTTTGCAAAATGTTTGTTGAATTTTGACAATCCATGTCTAATATAAATAAAATATTAAAATCAGCGTATTCATTTGGAATATCTGATATATCCGGACTTAGTATAGATGTTAGGAAATTCTGTTCGAAAAGAACATTCGTTAATTTATTTTTATCGCCTGCAAAATAATTTGTTAATAATAAAACTACAAATCAAGCCCCGTTTATATTCAAATGCAGTATTTTGTACCTTTCGTCCAACACAAGAACGCATTGATTTTAATACATTTTTGTTGGTCGTGCTTAAGATAATCCGTCAACATTTTAATTTGAAGTTCTTTGTGGCACTTCACTCGCCAAAACGCACAGAGCATGACCACAACGGTCATAAGTAGAGCCACCTTCATTTTTTTGTTCGAACTCAATTCGAAAGTGTCTTTCTATATTTATATGTAACTGAGAAATGATTGCCTCAAAAAACTTTATTAATAATTAATTAAAATTTGCGTGCCGACATGGAAATCAAATAAATTATTTAAGTTTTAAATATAGGGTTTATCCTTTAGTAGATATACAATCATATTTGGGTTAAATTTTTATAGACTCGTGCACGCTTCTATAAGATTATTAAAGATAATTACTAAGTATATAATTATAGTTGCGATTTCTTGACAAATATAGCGAAATTAAGTCTTAAATAAATCAAAAAGCGTTTCCAGTTATTTCGTGACTTGTTTTTCTATTGTGAACACTATTTAATACTAAAATTAGCGCCAATCGCGTATTAATAACAGTGTACACCTTTTTTGAATGCAATTATTTCTAATATAAACAATATAATTGATAATCCAACTCCTCCAGCTAAAAATAAAAACGCTGGATACGAGTCTATAAGACCAACAGATACAAAACTACCGCCACCACTGTGGCAATCGGGTTTTTTCGCATATATTCGTTGAAGCTCGCAATGCCTAAGTCCACTCTCAGAAATTTTTTGCAGCCTATAAATATATTTATCTATTATTATTTAGATCTATGTGTTTATTCATATGAAGCAGGTCTATTTATTTATTTATATGAGGCAGTTTGTGTGCCGCTTTATTGTAGTATATTTTCTGATTAACGTACCCTATTTTGAAAATTTCGGTGTATGAACTATTTTTCTGGATCGACAAATAAATGTCGTACATATTTAAGAACGTGATCTCTTGGAGTCCACATTTTTCACTCTCGAGGAAGGTGTCGCCCACCAATTTATACCCAGGCCCTAGTTCTATGTGGAAAGCGAAGAATCCTTGTCTGAGACGTTTGATGCCTTCTTCAAGGGGCAAAAAATTCGGTTTCTTCCCTGGAGGTGCGATTTTCTTCGTATAAATTTCTTTCTGTATCGGTTCTGTAGCAGCCTTCATACATAAAACATATTTCACCACCATCGCCTAGCGAAATCTAACTAAAATCTTATAGACAAACAACTCAGTAACTGTTGTACCTCAAAATAATATCGGTTATATACAGTATCGTCCACTCCTAATTTCAGGCGGGACTTGGATAGGTCTTCTAAGGTCTTAATATTATCTGCAGTCGATTGTAATAAAGCTACGATGTTCGCCGAGTAGGATACATATAAAAACATTAGAGATATAAACGCTAGAATCATTATAATTTTGCCGGAACCGCTTCTGGGCTCCGTAGGGGCGCCCTGTTGGGCGACGGCGGACATCGTCAACATAACCACTTCCAGAATAGAGTTTTGTAATGCATTACTTGTATCTGGACGTCCTGGTTGACGCCATTCTACATACACTTATAATAAATATTAAATTAGAGTCCACAGTGCTTTTAATTGCTGTAGGGGTGACGTCCTAATCAATGCAGAATTAATTTATCTATGTAAGGAAAATCTAACATAAATTCCTGATCACAAAGGACTAGTCTTTGGTGATCAGGGCATAAATATATTTAAAATTTTAGTAGCCTGTAAAGTATGCAACGCGCATTTAAGTTATGTATGTACGAAAAACAACATTTGCTATCTAAAAAATGCGGGGAAAATGTTTAATTTTAACCGCTACGAAAGATATATTCATTTACCTGCTATATATAATAGAATAATGATTAAAAGAACCAAAGCGATCACACTTATCCATAGGGTTTTGGAGAATGGCAAGGTGAAAATGTTACTCTGGTAACTCAGAGGCGGAGCCCGGAACACAAATCTAAGTTTGGTTGGGGTGGTCATACCAATATACTTAATAAGTGGTAATCGTACTTTCGTCATGAATAATGCTGTCCCTGAAAATATTATTTGAGTTTATAGACGTAGTTCTAGTGAAATTATAATTGTTTTGAATGGGGTCTCTGGATATCTATACCTCCAATATCAACTTCTTTTCGTACTAAAAACCCAACCATTCCAGTGTATGAGCTGTTTTCTTTACTCGGATAACCCCAAGAATCCACCGGATAATATTGAGTCGTGCCGTTTACGAAATCAACCAAAAGATTCGTAAATATAAAGTTTACTTTTGTAACCGAATCAATGTGAGGGTTCCTACAATAAATAATCAAAGTTATAATATGTTATTCTCTTGTAATTCTGCGCATTTACCTATAATCGGTTAGATGTGTGAACGTATCGTTGTTCGTAAACACAACACTAGATTTAATCATAGTTCTCTTTAAATCTCGACGTTCCGACGCCAAATGTCTTCTTTTGAATTTACCAAATTTAGCATTTTCATCCCAAGTCAAAACGACTTTTTGAATGAATTCTTTTCTAGACGGTGCCATGCGGTATATTTCTGTCAATATGTATTGAGTATTATTGATTTTTAGAGCTATAATCACATCGCTATCCATAAGTATATCCAAGTCGCTCAAATCAGTTTTGAGGCGATCGATAATATCTGGATTTTCGGTTAAGAGTAACCATTTGTATAATGGTCTATACAGATTTTGTTTATTTACCTAAAAATAATTAAATCATCACACCTTAGAGCACAGAAGTGATATCTCTAAGCTCCAAATGCTCTGAGGAAATATAAATTCCAATCATTACTCCTTTTCTCATAAATGCGCTCAAGACACACACATATGAAAACTTACTTGATGTAAAATATTCATAGAATGTTCACATTTTAAATCCAATATAAATATTAAATTACTATCAATATTCACAATTGAAATATCCGGTTTATCCGGCCGTAACACAGATAAATGAATATTTTGATTAAACACCATTTGCGAAAACTGATTTATTTCATCTATAATTAATAACAATTAAAATCGCTGTATAGAATAAACATTTTTACCACCTTTGTTCCAGCATAGAAATGTAATGACGCTAACAGATAATTTTTCATAACATAAAAAGTCGTTTAACATTTTTATTTCAAGATCTTTACTACATTTGATTTGTTTTAAAACGATTATAATAAATGATAGTAAAGTTAAAATGTGCTTCACGTCCATTTTTGCTGAGTATAATGATTAATTGTGTATTCCGGTCTTTATATATGTGGGGATGTGTGTGAATGAATATTTAACCAATGATGTATTGGTTTATTTGCATACAGTAGGCTTGAATATTTTATTAGACAATTATTAGTGCGTATATATATTTTTTTTTTGTTTGATCAATCTTCGTAAATAATTATTTTTCATTCCTTATATTTATTTAATATGTGTATTTAAAACTCAGTAGAGAACATGCCCTATTTATATATATATATATATATATATATATATATATATATATAATAATATATATAAATAAATATATAATTAGTGCTAATCGAAAGTTTATTAATTAGTTTTAGTTAAAATTTATAATTGTTATTATTTATTGCACGTGCCGCGATTTATATGATGTTTGATTGCAATTTTAAATACAATTTGTTCTAATAAAAACAATATAATTGCCAAGGCAACTCCTCCAGCTAAAAATATAAACGCCGGATACATGTCTATAAGCCCGACAGATTCAAAATTCGCGCCTCCGTTGTTGCATTTCGGTTTTTTCGTATATATCCGGTCAATCACGCAATTTTTGATTCCGCTTTCAAGAATTTTTTGTAATCTACAATATATCTCTATATACTTTAAAATTTGATTGCTATATACGATCTATTTATTTATTTATTTATGTATATAAAGCAATTTATATAATATGTACTTTGAGTATTAATTATAGTGATTATACGAACCCAATTTTAAAAATTTCGCTGTATGAACTATTTTTCTCTATCGCCAAATAAGGGTCGAACAAAATAAAAAGAACCATTTCCTGGAGTCCGCATTTTTCACTCTCGAAGAAGGTGTCGCTCACCAACTTATACCCAGGCCCTATTTCTAAGTAGAAAGCAAAGAACCCTTGCTTGACTCGCTTAATACCTTCTTCAAGCGACATAAAATTCGGTTTTTGCCCTGGAGGCGCGATTTTCTTCGTATAAATTTCTTTCTGTATCGGTTCTGTAGCAGTCTACATGCATAAAACATATTTCACCACCATCACCTATCGAAATCTAACTAAAACCTAATACACACCACTCAGTAACTGTTATACCTCAAAATAATATCGGTTATACACAATATCCAGCGCTCCTAACTTCAGGCGGGACTTTGCTAGGTCTTCTATGGTCTTAATATTATCTGCAGACGATTGTAATAAAGCTACGATGTTCGCCGAGTAGGATACATATAAAAACATTAGAGATATAAACGCTAGAATCATTATAATTTTGCCGGAACCACTTCTAGGCTCACTAGGGGCACCCTGTTGGGCGACGGCAGCCATCGTCAACATAACTACTTCTAGAATGGAGTTTTGCAGTCCGTTAAAGTCTGGTAGTCCTTGTTGACGCCATTCTACATACACTTAAATTAGTCATTAAATTAGCCCCCACAGTTGCTTTTAATTGCAGTAGGGGTGACGTCCTAATCAATGCAGAATTAATTTATCTATGTAGGGAAAATCTAACATAAACTCCTGATCACAAAGGACTAGTCTTTGGTGATCAGGATATAAATATATTTCAAATTTTAGTAGCCTGTAAAGTATGCAACGCGCATTTAAGTTATGTATGTACGAAAAACAACATTTGCTATCTAAAAAATGCGAGGAAAATGTTTAATTTTAACCGCTACGAAAGATATATTCATTTACCTGCTATATATAATAGAATAATGATTAATAGAACCAAAGCGATCACACTTATCCATAGGGTTTTGGTGAATGGCAAAGTGAAAATATTACTCTGGTAACTCAGAGGCGGAGCCCGGAATATAAATCTAAGGTTGGTTGGGATGGTCATACAAGTATACTGAATAAGTGGTATTCGTCCTTTCGTCATGAACAATGCTGTCCCTGAAAATATTATTTAAGTTTATAGGCGTAGTTCTAGTTAAATTATAATTGTTTTGAATGGGGTCTCTGGATATCTATACCTCCAATATCAACTTCTTTTCGTTCTAAAAACCCAACCATTCCAGTGTATGAGCTGTTTTCTTTACTCGGATAACCCCAAGAATCCACCGGATAATATTGAGTCGTACCGTTTACGAAATCAACCAAAAGATTCGCAAATTTGAAGCTTACTTTTGTAATCGAATCAATATGAGGGTTCCTACAATAAACACCGTTAAAATATATAATCAAAAATTATAATACATAATATGTTATTCCCTTGTAATTCTGCGCATTTACCTATAATCGGTTAGATGTGTGAACGTATCGTTGCTCGTAAACACAACACTAGATTTAATCATAGTTCTCTTTAAATCTCGACGTTCCGACGCCAAATGTCTTCTTTTGAATTTACCAAATTTAGCATTTTCATCCCAAGTCAAAACGACTTTTTGAATGAATTCTTTTCTAGATGGTGCCATGCGGTATATTTCTGTCAATATGTATTGAGTATTATTGATTTTTTGAGATATAATCACATCGCTATCAATTAGTATATTCAAGTCGCTCAAATCAGTTTTGAGGCGATCAAAAATATTTGGACTTTCAGTTAAAAGTAACCATTTATATGGAGTTTTATATAGATGTTGTTTATCTACCTAAACATAATTAAAATTATCTCCCTTTAGAGCACAGAAGTGACCTCTTGAACCTCCAAAACTAAGAGTTTGTTAAATGCACTCAAGCGTTAGAGACAGACTTACTTGCCGTAAAATATTTATAAAACGTTCACAATTTAAATCCAATATAAATATTAAATTACTATCAATATTGCCAATCGAAATATCCGGTTTATCCGTACTTAACATGGATAAATAAATATTTTGATTATACATCATTTGCGAAAATTGATATAGCTCTTCTATAAATTCGGTAATTAATTAAAATCACCGTTTAAAACAAACATTTTTATTACCCCTGTTCCAGCATAAAAATGTGATGACACTAATTGATAATTTTTCATAACATAAAAAGTCGTTTAACATTTGTATCTCTACATCTCTACCACAATTGATTTGCTTTAAAATGATTGTACATGATAATAAAGTTAGAATATATTTCATTTCCATTTTTTGGTAAAATGCAAATATTTATTATCGTGTAGCATTTATATACATACATATAATATATGGATGTGTTAATATTTAAACAATGTACTTAATGTTTAAACACTTTTTGAATTTTTGATTTTCTAAGTACATTTGTGTATGCGCTAATCTTGTTTAAAATTGAGAATTCCGCTAACTAATGATACAATTCAACAATTTAACATAATTTCGCTAATGCGCCTTCTATTAAAATAATTATGGGTAATTTTATATAAACATCCATTTATGGTTTATTATGTAATTTGTATATATATATATATATACCTATGTATATAAAATTTAATTAAGGTCTCATTATCTAAAATCGTACTAAAATCCACGGCCAAATGTATAATAGGTATGTATGTAGTACATACATACATACATACAAGCAGATATGATTTTCGGTGTTTAAATAATATTGATAACTTTTTTGACAATTGCCAATCATTTTTCAAACTGTCAATGCTTAAATTCGTGAAATTTTTGTTATTTAATTAATTGAAATTCCTTGAAACACTGAAAAATGCCGTTAGCGAACGATAGGGGTATGCCCCCTGCGAAGGAAGCAGTATGGAAGACCATGGTAGAAAAAGAGGATCTCATGAAACTGAAATGGTTCTATAAAAACCAGCAACGACTACTTGCAGATGCTGAAAAGGCTACCCTCAGGTAATAAGCGAATTTAAAAGCTTTTTCTATATTCGAATTACGTTAATGATTGATTAGGAAAGGTTTGAGTCCTGAAGTACTAGCAGAAGTGGAGAAATTGCGACAGGAACGGTATAGAAATATGGAAAGAAATCCGAAAGAGAAAGGAGAGGAAATGGAACTTCCGGATATAGATCCAAACTGCATTTTAAATGTTATGAGACCAGTCAATCCTAAGACCACTACTTTATTATATAAAAGTGAGACACTACTACTATTTACTAAAGCTATTAGGTTTATACTTACACTTAAAAGTTTCGCTGCACCATAAACCCAGCTTATAAACGTACTATTTATGTTGTGTAAATTACGGATCTAAAATAAGTTCGAAACTTTCGAAATGAAGTTAAAGCGAATGCGTTTAGATATGGACAAAACTGGAAGACGGAATTATTTAGGAGCACGCGTTAAACTCCAACCGATCGAACGTTATTATTTCCCGGAAACGTCCAGTTACAATTACGGTTGGGACGCATTCGAGCAAACAAAACTGTGTGGTACTGGTAAAGACTTCGGCCGACGACAAGTGATTAAAAATTCGTTTTATCGAAGGAACGGATTATTGAAAATGGATCCGTCCTTCTACAGAGAACCACAAGCTGATAGCCCAACAGTTTGTGGCGGCTGTTAACTTAATACCCGCCGCTTCCTCCAACAGGAGTTAGAGAGACCCTCTGCGGCTCTCAAAAGCTGGGAACAGGATTATAATCAAATATATATATATATATATATATATATATATATATATATATATATATATATATATATATATATATATATATAAACGTATTTACATATTTAAACATTAACAACAATAAAATTCCATTTAGACGATTTTATATTTCATATACATCTATAAGCGACTTGAATAAAATTGAATAAAATAGCGAGTTAAATTATGTTTGAGCTCTTTTCCGATGTACAATTATCTCTAGTATAAAAACACAAATTGATGACGTTAAACCGATCGCAAAAACGGCTACAGCTGAATAAATATCAATTAAACCCACTGAAATAAAGCTGCTACCGCCCCCATGGCACTGAGGTTTTTTTGTATAAATCCTGGCTACTTCTCTAGACTGGATACCGCACTCTTGCATTTTTCTTAACCTTAATCACAATTCAGATTAGTTTTAGTTTAGACATGAAGTTAGGTGTTAGTTACCCGATTTTCAGCAGCTCTTTGTATGATGAGTGTTTCTGGATTGCCAACCACGGATCAGGTACTTGTAGAAACGATATTTCTTGGAGGTCACATTTTTCATGTTCATAAAATGTTTCTCCAACTATTTTATACCCACTTCCCCCTTCCATATGAAACGCGAATAATCCTTGGCGCATTCTTCTAACACCTTCCTCAATTGGAAAGAATCTAGGTGGTTGATGAGGTTGTACTACTTTTTGTAAATAAAGAGCCCTTCGTACCGGTTCGGTTGCAGCCTAAATAAATACATAGGCGTATTCTATAATTGTAACCCGATGGTTAACTTACTGGGAAATAAAACCTATTGAAGACTGTATCGTCGACTCCAACCGCAATTCTCGATTTTAATAAATCTTTTAATGTTTTAATGCTGTTAGAAGACGATTGGAGTAATGCGACAATATTAGCTGAGTACGATGTGAATAAAAACATTAAAGATACGAATATGAATAGTGTAACTATTCGTCCTGAGGCCATGTTGGGGACTGCTGCTGTACCCTGTTGGCAAGCTGCTCCTAGCGTGACCAAAATAGCGTCTTTGGGCTCCATTTCCGCTGGTTCCTCTTTGTGTGATACGTTTTCCCATTTTAAAGTTATTCCTAAAGCTATTGTAGTAATAACGATAAGGGCGCCACTGGATATCCAGACTGTCCAATGGAATGGTAACGTAAACACGTTAGTGACGTACGATAGTTTCGGTTGGCGAAATACGAAATTCGATTTAGTTGCTGTCGTCATTGCAATATAATCGATTATATCTATTCGATCTGTTGTTACGAATAGTGGGGTACCTAATTAGTAAAAAAGTTAAATTTTTTTCGAAATCACTATTGTGCTCTATACGACTATATTAATTACCTCCGATATCAGCTCGATCCTCAACTAGTTCCCCAATCATACCGGTCCATCTTGAATAATTATTTTTATATCCCCAACTATTTTCGACAGTGTAACTAAGGCTTGCGTTCACTGTGTCCGCCAAATGGCGTACTAATACATAATTGACCTTTGTGATACTGTCTATATGTTTATCCCTACAATATTAAGCATGATTTTACTTGGTTTAGCAACTGCTCAAACTAATGACGTCACGTTCTAGAGCTTCTAAATCTGTATAGTCTAATGACGTCATTAAGTCACTTTTATACCCATGTTTGCTGTATGGTTGTTACCTATAATCAGTTAAATGTTGCACTGTATCATTTTTAGTAATAACAATCGCTGTTCGAAGCGTTATTTGCCGCAAATCCTTACGCCGTACAGCCGTGCTTCTGCACCCATTACCTCTGAGTAATCTGGAATCCGGATCCCATTTCGCGAAATAATCAACCAGGAAATCTGTGTTTTTATCTACTTTATACAGTTTTACGAACAAATAACTCCAATCATCTAATTTATTTACTAAAATAAATTCGCTATCAACTAAAATATTTAATTTATTAAAGTACTTTTCGGTTATCTCTGTTATATTTTGGGTCGCTTCATTATTGAAAACAATCCACTTTAGTGGAGCTCGAAATACATTTTCTATATTAGCCTAAAAATGCAATAACGATTTAAACATTATTCAAACTTTAGAGTATGCATTCTGTATAGTTTATATCGCCAAAAACTATTCAACCTTTTGTAGGAAAACTGATGAGACGTTTAGATTTAAATTAAGTAAAAAGACGGCATTTTGGTGTGGATTTACTGACGGAAATGACGTCATAGACTGGGTATAGGCTACAGATTGATACCCTGCTGCAGATAGTTGTTGCACCAATGTGATTTGAGCTAAAAATCATTTTTGGTATTGTTTTAACTATTAGTTTTTTTTTAAATTGATAACTACCTGGTTTATTAAAGCCTAAGATAATAAAAAATGGTGATTGCTTAAACGTTGGTGATATATCGGTAATAATTTTTATTTTATTATCAATTTGAGAGTACCCCAAACGTATAAGTACTATAAATATTATAATTTTTTGGAACATTTCCACTATTTTTATACGAAACTGTTAGGATTTTTTGTGGAGTTATCTGAATAAAAATCAGTTTAAATAAGGCTTTTATGGAGTTTAGGATGCAGTTAGTGCAAATAGATTAGGGAAATTATAGTAATGGATTGGGATAATTATGTTTACAAAACGAATTTTAAAAAATGTCCTGATCACGCTTTGTTTTCTAAGTCAATATAATTATATGGAATATAGAAATGATCGCTTAGCAAAGTGCCCTAGTGTATGTTATGTAGTGACGTAGTTATGACGTCTAAATGTTATAAAAACATTTTTGTATTAGGTAAATATGTGTTGGCCCATCTACTATAAATTGCGCACGTGCTAAGATTGTTGTCTATGGTCAATTAGAATACGAAAATGTCAAAATTATTTTTTATTTGTTTTAAATTTACAATAATTCCGAATAATTTAATTTTTAAAATACATATTTTGATAGTTTAACATATAGGATACGATATATTTATTAAAAATCAATATATTTATATATTGGAAGACGAAATTAAATATAATTTGGCACAATTATATATATATAAGTATATAATTTTTGAAATTATTTATTTTGAAATTAAAAAAAGAAGAGTAATTGTATATGTGCATACAATAAAAAAGTATAAAAAACAATAATATTAAAATGTATATTTGTATATACAAACTTACATAGAAATAAATGAAAAAAAAAAATCATATTTACATTTTCTTAAATACTTAAAATCACAAACTAATTATTAATTTAAAACAACTTATTTCTATAATAATAAACAGAAAAATCAGTCAAAATTAACAGCTATACTTTATTCCGCAAATAAATCCAGTCTTTTAAAACACATTTCGACTCTAATTTATAAAGTATAAGCAAAATTATATATGTTTTCGCCTACTTGACCATAAAAACCAGAAGTGAAAACCACAAAGAAATAAATTTCTTTAATTACGTACGATTTACGTTGTTGTTTCAAAAATCATCATACTATAAATATAAGGTTCAAAAATTGGTAAATATAAAGGACGGATTTCTCGAAACAAAAAATGACTGCCAATTTTATCAAATAAACTATTTTACAGTGTGATATTAGTGAAACAACCTATACACACAAAACTATTAGGGAAATATGTTAAATATCTTGATATGATAACATTCATCATTTTAAACTTAATAATAACACGTTTTAGTTGTGTAAATCGAACTTAAATTGACTTTCGAAACGTAATACCACAAAAACTGTGAACGGAATGTATGAGAATGACTCTTAATTAAAACGTATAGTGCTAATGTTTTTCTTTTTTAGATAAATAGTGTTTAACATATAGAATTAGATTGTAATCGTAGTGGCTACAATAAGAGTATAGCAGTGACGTCATAGTATCAGGTTATCTTTTTCTGATGGCGTCATCTGGTACCTAAAATTGTAATCGGTTCATTAGTGAATCGCGAAACTGTGTCTTAGTTCAAAGTTTATTTCAAAATGGCATTTTGTCTTAATTTTTATGTATATAATGGATATTTTATTCTTGATTATAATTTTTTTTTATTAACAATGCCTAGTGCTGACCCATTAAACTGTTTGTACTATCTTTACTTCTCGAGTGAATTACTTTCCAAATTTATAATAAATATTAGTGGTTGCCATTCTTAATAAATACCCCAATTCCTTAATTAGTATTTTTTCCAAATATATACGTAATTCAATAAACTAGACTAAGAATCTCAGTATTGTAAGTCTAAATAATAATTTACACAAATTAAAATACACTACAAACAAATCGGTTCATTTCCGAAGAATTATTCTTCAGTTTTATCACTTTTTTTTATCAATCACAATTCGAAGAAGACATTTACTCAGTTTGTGGTAAGTGCAACATATAATTCTGTAAAATGAGTCAGTAAATTTTAAACATCTACTTCATAAATACACAAAAAAGTTTGTTAAATATGAATTTAAATATTTACAGATCTCCTTACAGAATTAACTTTTGCTGATATTTGTAACAAAAACACCACAAACTCACCACCCGCAATAACAACAATTCATTTAATACAACACAATTTCTTCCAAATCGATTTTTTTCTCCTTGAGTTCTTCTTCTTCAGCGCCGCCATGATAGCCTCGTCAAACGCCTCCTTCAATTGGCTACACGTAAGCGCACTGGTCTCAATATATGGTGCATTTAGCCGTTTGGCCAAGTCCCGTGCGTGTCCCGGCGAAACAGGCGCTTGTCCCTTTATCCTGAGGCTTTGTAACGTTTTTGGATCATGGGATAGATCTGATTGAGTCCCAACTAGAATAATAGCAGCCCCCAAACTTTTTAATTCTTCCGCCCACCGCGTACAAGCTGATGCGAACGAATGGGGTTGTACGACGGAGAAACATAACATAAAAACGTCTGTTTCTGGGTAGCAAAGACTGCGTAATGGGTCCAATTCATCCTGGAATAAATAAGATGGTTTAAAAAATGAATTGATTGATTTTTAGCAAAATTGAAAGTTTGTTAATGTGACAACATGATTGTAAATTAAGAAACTATTTATTTTTATTGTGCTGCGTTACCAACTTTCGCTAAATTAATTGAAATATTTGAAAAGAAATTTCAGTAATACGTTTCTCTAGCTACGCATAAGTTCAACGTGAAGTTAGTTTGATATGTTTGATTGATTTTGTTATATTTTTCGACGGTTAACCGAGAACATTAATAATTTCTCAAAAACCTTGGTTTTACTACTCATTTATTTTATAAGTATATTATGAATGCCCGTTAGTATGTATGTGTACCCTTGGTTAGTTGATAATAATAAAAGGTGAAGTTGTCGGCGCCTAAGGCTCATTTGGGGCCTCAGCGCTCTCTCTCTCAAGGTCTACATAGCCCGCGGTTGCGGTCACACCATTAGCGACTCGTTAACAACAATCAAAATACGCATTTTCATTAAACATTCACCGAATTCGAACTAATATAGGTCATTTTATTAATTTAAAACGTGAACCACTAAAGTTCTAGATGTTTAATTAATCTATATGCATCATAATTTAATGAATTGGTACTAGTACGCCACTGAGGCACTACTACAGTACAACACACAGTATTTCAACATTTTTGTTACCAGAAATTTTAACAGATGCCAGTATAAAAACAGGTATTTTTTTTTGTTGTTGTTTAATGATACCCGGACATTTTAGGTATACAAATGATGTTAACTCACTTAAGTACTCAAAATATAAGGCCTCAAAATTCAAAAGCACCTAAAGCGCTTTCTTTTTTAAGAAATTAAACTTGAAGTATTCCAATAGCTGAGGAATAGTTACTTTATTATAATATTTGAGTTTAAATAACAATTTTGGTAATTGTTGAAAGGTTGGGGACAATTTATGCAACTTGTAACCTAGTTGGTTGAATAAAAATCACCTTATTTTTTTTTTTCCTAATCGTGCTCTTTGAACGTTTATAACTGTTTAGTGATAACACATATATTAAACTCAACGAATGACGTAGAATGTACGAAGTATCTACTTGTAACCTATTTAAATGAATAAAAATCGTCTTAATTTTGTTTAAAACTTGCTCTTCGATTGTTTATAATATAAGGCATAATTTAGTCAACTTATGACGTCACTATGGTGTATATAGTTGTTATATGAAGTAACTATTTGTACACGAATACAAATCGCGTAAATTAATAACGTGATTTATGTTAATAAATTTAGATTAATTAATGAATTAAATTTGAGTAATTTATTAAATTTTAATTTTAAAATTGCATTAGGATTAGATAAGCAAGGCCGAACTGGAAAGGCTGTTATCTAAAATAAATTTAGTGGATTGTAACTTAAATATTAATATATAATTAATAACGATGACATTTTAAATTTATTATATTTTAGTTTATAAGTGTTTAGATAATAATTTTGATTTCGCTCTACAAGTAATAATGCAATTTATTGAGCACAAAATTAGTTGTGTAAACGTACGTCATTGAGCATTGAGCAAGCGTATGTACTGTAGTTATTTACATAGCGTTCTGGTGTATTGGTAGTCGGTTGCAGTTTATTGTGAACATACCTGGCCAGCTGTATCGCAGAGTTGTACTCTGATTGGTGAACCGTCCACCTGTACGACCACTAGAACAAAAATATAACAACATATTACCTGGTACAGAACCGTACTAGTACATTTAACACTTAATACTTGGGGTGTATTTAACTAATTCATCTAAAACATATAGATTCTACAGTTTAACACACTAATAATTCCCTAAATCTAGTACTTCAAGAGTTTTCGCTCAATTATACTTAGTTTTGATTACGGGCCTGTAGTAGCTATAGTGAGGGGCCTGTTGGTCTATATTGCCTGTTGCCCAGCTGTCTACATCTACCTGTACAGGTACACATAAGGCCATTGCATCCGTCAGGTATTCTTATTAAGCGGCACACGTGCAAACTGCTCTGTACATATTATGCGAACATTTCTCAACGGTTTCTTGATATAACGATATTTTTAATCGAGTAAAGAATCATTTCTCAGATATCATTCTTTAATACATTCAAAAATGCGCTTACAGATTTGTATATTGTAATCGAGACTTTAATATTGGTCTCATTTTAGAGACAAATGGATTAAATAATTGTTTAGAGTTGAAGACAAATAAATGATTTATTTATTTATCAAATGACACATAAGTTTGTGATCTTATACGTAGTAAACAAGAAAGTCATAATATATTGATCGTTTAACAAAAATAGACAATTTTTCTTTATTTTTAAATATTTAGTAAATATATATATTTTTTATTAAATCAGTAAATGATTCATATTTAATCGTTGTAATTAAAAATTGCTAATACATCCATAGTTAATTTAATAAAAGCAATTTGCAATAAAAACTGTTGCTTTGTTTGTGAGTCATATTTTTTATTTGTTGTGCCTTCAAACTGAAATTGTTTTATAATAAGTGGTTTCCGGTTTGTATTTCGTGAATTTTTAAACCGTCTCAACTATCATTGTCAACAATTGAGGATAAAAATTAACTAACTAATTTAGAATATTTTGAATTTTACTAAAACACTAATTCTAACAATTTCACATTTACTACAATTATGTGGTGGATATTATTTAAAAGTATAAGTGAAAAATATTAATAAAAGTGATATCACTTTAGATAAATAAATTATTTATATTATCATAAAATCAATAGAAATTTGTTTCGATAATAATGTTACACTGAAACTAAATTCAAATCTAGTTTTGCCCCCTAAAACAAATAAATTTGCGTTTTTCGGATAAGACATATATTGATAATTAACCACTTGCTTTGGTTTACGTCGTTACAGCTGGGTTTTCATAATTTTCTGATTGTTTTCTTTACAATGTTTAATTTATAAAATATTTAACTGAATCCGGTACTTACCATTATATTTGTCGAATGCAGTCGGGATGTATTCAGTTGGAAACGTATCGTTCGAATAGGAAACAGCTAAAGATGTTTTCCCGACAGCTCCATCCCCAACAATAACACACTTAATCGTCGGGTATTTCTCATTTTCCTTCTGTTTCCGCGACTTATACGTGATGGCCATACTCGTTTTCGGATTCAACAACGGTTGTTTCGTATACGAGTTGTTAATATGGGATTGAGGTGGCATTTGGACTAAAGATTTCTTCACACGATTCACACGAACTTTGATACGTTTCGTTTCATTTAACAGACGCTGTTACACTATTTGATCATGTTTGTTCGCGAGAAAACCACTTGTATTTCCACCGAACTGAACCAAGCTCTGACTCATACTAGTTCAACGTTTTTATACCTGGTTACAAGATAATTCTTTGTCATTACAGGAGATTGGAGAAAATCGTGGACAGGTGTGACGACTTCGCTGACATCTAAACCACCGCTCAACAACTAATCTAATGTAGAACACTTCAATTAGCTGGCGCGGAATTTGATTTAGCGCATAACATATGCTGCGAAATCGATTATTTACGTTCAAATAAGCGATAACAGGCAACAATTCAAACAATCGAGGTATGTGATTAATGGATTGGGTTTGGGAATGATTGGATTATGATTTGCAAATGTATTTGAGAAAACGAAACATCTAAAATGATGTTTAGAGCCAATTTGTAGATGCGACTGATTCCGCAGATCATCATTTTAAGTCTATTTTGACCTTGTTATACTATTAAAATGATTATGACATTTAATATTATACCATTTATACAACGTTAGGTAATTTAGAACTCCGGATTTTATAACAAAACGAACTAGTTATTTTCTACCTGCTGTCAAACGAAAGTATTGAAATAAATGATATAAACTCGTCCTAAATGATACATTATTAGTGATTTTTGCTGTAATAATTCAGTAATAATGTGTGTGCTATTATAATATAGAAGTGTTACAAAAATTCGATTGTATATTAATATTTTTCTAACCTTTGTATACCTTTATAAAAATGTAAGACCGGTCATAATAATATGCAAATTAATTTAATATCTTATTCAAATTTGCAACATGCAGTGTTTTTATAGATGAATTAAGGCTATTGTTGTATGTTTGTGAACGACTTTTTTTTGAAATATTTCAAGGCTCTTTTTGTAAGTATATGCTATTTTTATGAAAGTAGATTTAAGTGTTGAATTTTAAGTAGTCAAACCAATAGTTTTAATTGATAATTATGATAATTTCCACTTACAATAGATTTTAATTTAAAATAATTGATAAACAGTGGCGTGACTTTGCGACCCGAATTAATCGTATTGTTACGCCACTGGAATGGAAAGTAGTTTTGATACTGGCATTTAAATTAATTTATTGATTGTTTTTATATATGTTTTTACCATACATAAATTACATTATTAGGTTTCATACCGTTTAGTTTCTTTAATAAATAAATGTAGGTAATTTATTATGAAACTGTAGTAGTATGAGCCACTTTGACCTTGATAACGTCTACACGTATTTAGGGTTGTTCACAATGTGTATAAGAATAGATTGATATTTAAAGTATTATTCTGTATCTTATATAGAGATTCTATAACAATGTTTTAAATGTAATGAAAATATATTTCGGCAAAATTTAATGTATAAAATTTGTTCCTAGAAAACAACGACTACATCAAGATGTCTGTTCTACCTTGAAGCTCAAAATAGCAACTTAACATCTAATCTACGTAGCTGATCATCCAAAGATTGAACAAAAATGGCGTTTCATTATGTTTATCGTTTCGGCATCACAGCCTGGCGTCGAAAATCAACGCTACTAATAGCGTTGGCTCTACTAATAATAATAACCGCTGGTTTGCAATACGGCCGCTCTGATAACGACATGTCGGGCACATCGAAAGACGACAAGTCGCCATCGTTGATTGCATCAGAGCTCAGTCAGCAGTTAGCACAGGGTGTTAGGTTTGTCGAAAACGGCGACCGTAAGTCCTCGAAATTACCGACATTTCAAACAACTGAGTTGAATTTTAATAATTTAGCGAGGCTAGAGCAACCAAGTCGCGAAGAAATCGCTGCTCGAAGAGCTGCAATGGCGAATAACATTAACACTAACAACGAACTGATGGAACGAGAGATTGAGCAACAAATGGGGGTGCCGTTTGTGAATTTAGACGCGCGCAAACCATACGTGCCCAAACAACGTTTGGTGCATTTTGATTTGAAAGGGGCGCCATTGAAAATCAGCTACTTCAAACGGGTATTTCCGTTACTAAAAACAATGGGTGCTACAGGAATCTTACTCGGTAACAATTCACATTTACTATTCATTCATTACTTGTATTTATTATTATTTTTTTATATTAGAGTACGAAGATATGTTTCCGTATAAAGGGATCTTAAAAAATATCGTCGCTAAAAACGCGTATACAGACCAAGAAGTTAAAGAGATTTTAAGCTCTGCGTACGATTACAAATTGGAGGTGATACCTCTAATACAAACTTTTGGCCACGTGGAATTCGCTTTGAAGCATTCTGATTGGTTGAAATTACGCGAAGTTCCCAACAGTCCACAAGCCTTATGTCCAAGTCGGAACGCTTCAATGGACTTCATCAAAGAAATGGTCGATCAAGTAAATGAAACCAAACATCAATATTTATATATATATATATATATATATATATATATATATATATATATATATATATATATTATTATTTTGTAATAATTTAGATAATGGCAGCTCATCCAAAAATTAATTATCTTCATATCGGTTGCGATGAAGTGTTTCAAATGGGCGAATGTGAAGTGTGCCGCTTGGAGTCACATGAGAATTTATTCCTGAAGCACGTACGCAAAGTAGCTCAAACCATACACCATAAATACTCAAATTTACAACTGATTATTTGGGATGATATGCTAAGACATATAAGTCAACAGAGTATGTTAGATGCAGCGTTAGGTGACCTAGTAGAACCAATGGTATGGTAACTAAACTATCAGGTTTGATTGCATAAAAATACTTGATTTGTGAATAGGTGTGGGTGTACGCTGAGGACATTTACCGGTTCGTTCAAATACAAGTGTGGGAGAAGTATGGAGCGGTGTTTCGGACCGCTTGGGCTGCAAGCGCTTTCAAAGGCGCTTTCGGAGAACAACTGTATGTACCAGACGCTCGACGTCACCTAGAAAATAACTTGCGGTGGCTGGAAGTGATGTCTCAACGAAATTACTTGTTCAAGAAAGGAATGTCAGGTATCGCGCTCACCGGTTGGCAACGCTACGATCATTTCGCAGTTTTATGCGAGCTATTCCCAGCTGCATTCCCCTCCCTAACTCTAAGCCTCTTAGCTGTGACTCATGGCTATTTCAACTCTAGTTTAAAAGCTCAAACCTTATCCGTATTGAGCTGCCCTCAACACTCATCAAATACCGCATTCATCACTTTAGAAACCGACTCACATTTATGGGACAAACTAGGACGTTGCATGTTCCCCGGTTCGCCATTTTACAGACTGACTTACAGGTTATATGTTGCGGAAATCGAAGTACAAGAGTACCTAACTTCAGTTCGTAGAAATAAAGGTTGGTTAACGGAGTATAACGCGCGTAGAAATTATAGTTTACCGTTGCGAATCGATGAGTTAACTCAAGATTTAGCGCGGACGTATCACGGACTTACAACAATTGCGCGTTCGGCGTCCGACGCAATGTTAGATGTATTTGATATGTATACTATTGCTGAGTGGGTTGAGCAAAGAGTGTACCCGTTTGTGGTTGAGTTAGAACGAATTCAGAGTGAAGCAAACGTTTTAAAAGCGGTGAATGTTTGGGAGTCGCGACCGCTGAAACCGCTGACAGATTTGAAACGGTTAGGGGTTCCTATGCCGGAGGAGTTGTAGAGCGTTGGCGTTAAAATGTGATTGGTTTGAGCGGTTTTTGAGTCTTGTTTGGGTTTTCGTCCAAGCTTGATGTGTGAATACATTTGAGCTTTAGCTCAAATACTAATTTTAGTAAATTCATTTTCGTTGTGAGCGATTTAAACCAATTTCATTTTGAGCCGATAACTCCCCAAAAAAATGGCGACTTTTTGTAATTGATATTAAAAGTATTACCAAAAATTTGATATTAAAACATTTAAATGTGGATAATTGAAAATTAACTAAAATTGCGTATGTTATAAAATATTGTGATAGTACATTTTTGGTTGTATAAATTAATATTTAATTGTTGTTAGTTTTATTTTGAATTATTCTGCTTACTCTGAATTTCAAGAATAAAATAGTTGATGCTTAGTCTTGACTAAGTAACAATTACAATAATTTTAGTATAATTATGTAAATCTAGTAATGATTAGCGCATTTTTATTTGTTTATATGTAACAAGGAGTAAATATATACTCATTGCTCGCTCTAATCATTAAAGCATTAGATAATCATACTATAATTTATACTTAGTGAAAACCCTGCATTACACTTCAATTTAAGTATTTTAATTTGTGTAATGTAACAATGATTTTAAACTGTCTAAAGTTATTTTTAATAGGTGATAATGTTAGTTTCGGATTTGCAAATATATTTTTAAATATAACACTGCCTAAATTACATAAATAAATTTACAAAATACTTAATTTGGAAATTAAACGTTATAGGGTTATTCAAAAAATATATTAACAATTTTTAGGAACAAATTAACATTTTTATATATTACTATTTTGTATGTAACAATATTTATCTGTTTTCATTTTTATTTAAAGTGTCCTAAGGTACTATAAAGAAATTATTTTCTTGCTTTGTTCTAGGTCTTTTGCTATTTAACTTTGAAATAGTATTTTTAACGTCTTTATTTTATTGCTAATCAATATGTTTGATTGTTTATTTAAATGTGCATTCTTTAGGACATCATTTTTACGCTTAAAGCTATAGGCTCTATAAATCTATATATAAATATATATATATATATATATATATATATATATATATATATATATATATATATATATATCTGTAACTTTGGCAAGAATATATAATTTTATATGCACCTATAGCTTATAGCGTTATAGAATCTCTAAGTAAATTACAGAATAGCAAAATAAATTCTAGTAAAACAGATAAATGATGTACAAGTATTTATAATAGAATAGTTTTAATTTAGAACTGCTATTTAGTACTAGTCGTTTTAAGGCCTAGGGGCTTTTCTATATAAGTTGATAACCCAGACCTTGTCAATTGTTAACTGGAACACGTATTTACCCTCATTTTTAGGTAGGAGTATTTATTGTTTATATTTAAATCGTTAATGAATACGATTCTGAAATAAAGTGAGGATAAATATATATAACGTTTGACTATAACTTTGAAACGTTTATATTCTGGAAATAATTTTATGATTTTTAATTAGTACTGAATTAACTCTTGCCTTTTATTATTATTATTATTTAAATTTTAAAGTAATAATTATATTAATTTTTAAAGATATAACGAAATATTATTTTGAGAATTCAAGTCAGTTTACATTAGATTGTTTTATCTTTTGATGTTACCAATCGTAATAAATGAATAAATTGTTGTTAAACATTTTATTTGTATCTTGGATAAAAGACAGTATCCAGACTATTTAGATATAAATACATATTATTTCCTAGAAGAAATTTAGAACTAATTGTATCAATTATTTGTGAATAATGATAATATTTTCTTTTCTAATAAAAATTGTAAGTCCAAAATTGTTGTGTACTGATGTATTATTATTATTATTCTGTTTCGCACAAGGTATTTAAATTGTTATAGGAAATACACATCCATGACACTGACGGTCAACTTATAAACAATACCGGTCAATATATTAATCATATTGTTGATATGTATTATGGTAAGAAAATAAATTATTGATTTACTATATAAGTTGTTTTATTTAAACAAAATTGCCTTAGAATGAATGTTAAGTGAACTAACAATGTAATTCAATTCTATATAACACATAAGAACAATAAACAATACATTTGTTAATATATTTACAAATAAAAATTGAAATTATGATTGCTTTAGTATTAAAATTGTTATATTTCAACAATGTATTCAATAAATATGTTTAACAACGTGTTTCAATTAAATATACCACCTATGAACGATACACAATACGATAGTTAGCAAAAATCAATACTCTAAAAAAGATAGGTAAATCATTTTGGTTAGACAACATGTACACGTTGATGAGAAAATGTTTGGTTTCGTTTTGAATGCCGCCAAGAAAAAATGTGCCATTCGCTTTCACTGACATCTTACGGTGAACATTGAACTGCATTATAGAGTCTTTATTGTGACGTCACATCTAATTTTGGTTTCATTTTGAATGCCGCCAAAAAAATAGAGTCTTTACTGTCACGTCACAGTATGACGTCATTTGTCGACCCTTTCCAATTCCTATTACCCGGATACCAAATCGCTATTTCGCGTTTTTGAACACAAAAACTAAAATGTTTGAAGTGATATCACATATACATAAATTTATTTATGCTTTTTAGGGGCATTGCTGCTAACTATTGAATTGTTTATTGTTCGTATATTGTATATAAACAATGCAAAAGACACATACTAAACAATGTGCCCATATTTGATAAATATAAGCCCTGTTATAAGGGTTATTTCTCAGGGGGATACCTATAAATGTTGGCGACGTCTCCCTCGTCATTGACGGTCAGCTTATAACATCTCCCGTCTATATATATATTAATCATATGTGTTGATACTTGTATAAATAATAAAGAAAATAAATTGTTATTCTAATATTTATATTGTTTTATTAAAGAAAACCCACTTTACATTTTTTTACAGAGTATATACAACAAATTACAATTAAATATACATTTAAAACAATGAACTGCTTTATTTAAACAATGCACCGTATAAGTACGTTAATTATGTACACAAATGATGCGTTTCAACTAATTATACCATATAATAACAATAAACAATCCAATAGTTAGCAGCAATGTCCCTAAAAAGCATAAAAAAAAATTATATATATGTGACGTCACTTCAAACTTTTCTGTTTTTTGAGTTCAAAAACGCAAAATAGCGATTTGGTATCCGGATAACAGGAATTGGAAAGGGTCAAGAAATGACGTCACACTGTGACGTCACAAAAAAGACTCTATTTTTTTGGCGGCATTCAAAATGAAACCAAAATTAGATGTGACGTCACAATAAAGACTCTATAATGCAGTTCAACGTTCACCGTAAGATGTCAGTGAAAGCGAATGGCACATTTTTTCTTGGCGGCATTCAAAACGAAACCAAAATGTTTCTCATCAACGCAACGTGTACATGTAGTCTATCTAACGTGATTTAAATATATCATATACGAATTGTATATTAATATATAATTTCGAAGTAATGTTTTCAACTAATTCTAGTAAATAAAACACAGCAGATTTTAGTGTAGTAATTTATATTAAAAAATCTCATTACAATTATTAATATTTAATACAATATTTTTGCCACTTAAAATTAACAAGAATAAAAACAATGTTTTTCTATTTGTTTATAATACTGTTTTTTAGTTTCTACAACACATAATTGTTTGTTTATTTAATATTTTGTCACAAATTAAAAAAGGAAACGGTTTTATTTAAGATAAAAACCGTTTATAATTGTTTACTAAGTATAATAACAACAAATTTCAATTAAATATAACATATATAAACAATAAATAATACATTTTACTATTTAATCAGACAAAACACCGTGTAACTACGTTGATTTAGTTAATAAATAACACAATTTAATTAAATTTGCCATATTCTAACAATAAACAATGCAACTGTTAACAATAATACCGCTAAAAAGAATATACATAATTTATATAGTTAGCAAATAGTTTAAAGGGTGTTTTGTTTAAATAATACAATTAAATAACGTAAAATTATGACTTAATATAAATGATTTTAAATTTAAATATTACAAAATATATTTATTTATACTTACAACAATTGTAATTCTATTTTAACATCTTCATCTACGTGTGTTCTTCTGTGGGCGGCCAATTGTCCAGATTGTGTATATCTACAATAAACAAACTTATATTAACGAAATAGCAACTTAATTATTCGTTTAGTCTATAAGGAACATAATTACATTTCGCTACAGACTTACAGATATTTAAAATCTACAACTAACTTGATAATTAGCATCTATAATAATATACATGCCTATAGTAAAGCTTTTAAGGCATGAAATCTATAACTATTGCAGGAACAATTTGACTAACCATAAAATGTATTACAAATCTATAAGCTATAAGTAAATACAGAAAAAGCGTAATATTTTTAAGAATACACTGATCTATAAAGAAGCTTACGAGAGATGTAATCTGTAAATATTTCATGAAAAAGTAACTAATTCATAACACTTATAACAATCTGTAATCTACAGAGAAACACAATAAAGGTGGGCTATCTATAAGAATATACAGGTTTGTAAAGCTTCCTATTAGCTATTTATTACGTTTATAAAAATGTATAAGTATCTGTAAACTATAGAGAAATACACATCTAACAGAAGTGTCTACATATGGTAATAAAATTGCTCAAAAGCGAGCCATAACTCAGAAATATCTTACCTATTCCCGCAAATCGAACACAGATAAGGCTTCTCTCCGGTGTGCGTCCTAACGTGGCATTTAAGCGTTCGACTGTCGCCGAATAACTTCCCGCACAGCGTACATGGGTGATTTTTGATGCCTAGATGTGTCCGTTTATGTGCAGCTAAGTTTGAAGATGTGTGGTACCGTTTGGGGCACTGGTCACAAGCGTAGGGCTTCTCCCCCGTGTGGGACCGCATGTGGATGGCCAAGTCGGCGGCCCTCGCAGCGCGTTTCCCACAAACAGCACATTGGAAACGTTTTTCGCCCGTATGCGTCATATTGTGAGCGACCAGAGCGCATTTACTTACGAAAGCCTATTTAAAATTAAAACAAATTATTACTATGAATAACATTATAGTTTGGCTATAGATTTATAGAAAATTATTAGCATCTATAAGCTACAAGAAACAGAATAGAGGTATTTGGAAGAATGCATCTTCGTCATTATAAAATACTTGTCTTATAGATGCTTCTACATATGTTACAGATTTGTTTAGAGTTAACGCAATGAAATCTGTAACTATTACAGTTACAGTTTGATTATTATTAAGATTTATATAAAATTATAAGCTACACAGTAGATGTATTTGTAAGAACGGATCTATAACACTTTGCAAAGATATCTATAACACCTGTATGTTTTTTTACGTTTATATTTATCTTATAGATACTTATAAATGTTATAGTCAAACTGTCACTGAAATAGTTATAGATTTCGTTGGGTGGATTCTAAGTAAATTTATAACACTTATAGAGACATCTGTTAGATGTATATGTATGTATATATAGCTTGTGTTTTTCTGTAACTTATAAATTATTATAAATTTGTTCAAATTCTAATATATATTTTACACAATAGCTCAATTGTTACTGTAATAGTTACAGGTGACATGATTAGGAAACTTTACAGACTTGTATGCCTAACAGATATTTATAAATATTATGAATAATAAAATTGTTATTCAAGTAGTTACAGATCACATGTGTAAGATGCTTTACAGGTATGTATGTTCTTATAGATACATCTTTTCTATATGCAATAGATATTTATAAAAAAAGTTATGAGTATTCAAATGATTACTGTAATAGTTACAGATTACATGTCTAGCAAACTATATATTATTTATATCTAACAAATATATACACAAATATTTGTAAAATCATTCAGATCCTACAGATATCTCTATAAGGTGCTATAAATTAGTGTTTGTTCTACCCATAAAGAGTTAGTGATAGAAGAAAATTGAGATATAATTTTTACCTTAGGACACGCAGAGCATTTGTATGGTTTTTCTTGTGTGTGCGTCCTCATATGAATCCGCAAATAGGACGATGTTGCGAAGGCAGCATTGCAAACAGAACACCGGAACGGCTTCTCACCAGTGTGAACCCTGTTGCAAAAATAAACAAACTTAAAAAAACTCAAGATAAAAAGCAACAACAGGAATGGGTTGCAGTGACTCATAAACAATTACCTATAATGTGCAGTAAGAACAAACGAGTGCGCAAAACGTTTACCGCACGTCGTACACTCGTAGTTCTTTTCGCCGGTGTGCGTTTTGTTATGGGCAAGTAAACTATGTGGATCAGCAAAACGTTTACCGCAAACGTCACAAATTACCGGTTTCTCACCGGTATGCACACGCGTGTGTATCTAAAACACACACAAAGCTATTAAAAATACTAAATCAAATAATGATTGATGTCTTTTGATGTTATAAATATAAATATCTCACCATAAGATGATTTGGTTCGTAAAAGCGTTTGCCGCATGTCGTACACAGATGTTTGCGTTCTCCTCCATGAGTTCGCATATGTTTTGCTAGACTTGCATTCACAGAGAACGTTTTTCCACAATCCTTACATTTAAACGGCCGATAATCCTTATGTGACCGCATGTGATCATGTAATTGCTTCATAACTGCAAACACAACATTAAAACACGTGCATAATATTTGTAAATTGAATTGCACTTACATTGGAATTCTCTGCGACAAATACCGCATTTTTTCTTTTGTTTATGTTTCGCCGCGTGAACAATTAATGTAATTTCCGTTTTAAATACTTTGCTACATTCTTCGCATTCATATCTAATCCCGTCTGCATCTTGATTTGATTCATTCGCTTCGATTTTCAACGGATTATCAATTTTCTCCGAATCACTTTCGGAAGTATCGAGCACATCTGGTTGTTTAACAACCCTCGAACTACGTCGAAGTTCCGATTTGGTTTCCTCAATTTTCTACATTAAAACAAATATTTATTAACACTTAAAAAAACCTAACAAACAACTATAATTAACTACAAATTACAATTGCATCTGAATGAGTTTCATCAAAATCTTCAACTTTTTCATTTATTATCTCTTCTTTCGTTTCTTCATAGACAATTTTGGTGATTGTTTCTTCATTTTTGATGTTAAAACTTTTTTGAAAGTCTTCCAACGTTATAGTTTCATTACAAAAGGCAGCTCGTAATTGCGACTCAGACTTTTGGCATTGTTGTTTAAAAGAAAACGCTAATTTTAATTGAAAAGCACAATTCGCACATACCATATTTGGTAAACCATCTTCTAGATTTACCTGAAACAAATCTCATCAACATCACACAAACTTCACATCTCATATATATATATATATATATATATATACACAAACTAAAAACAATCACATTCTACAAGATATTTAAATCAAAATACAACTGCTTACTTTAACAGATGCTAAATTATCCAACATTTCGCACAACGTATTTTCGAATAAAGACCTCAAATCGTTACATTCATTTAAACAAGTGCGACAAATCCGCTCTAAATTTGTTGTTTCTGTTTCAACAGTTTCATCCATATTAATACAACGAATGATTTTTAATTTTAATACAACTAGAAATGCAAAGAAACTTGTAGCGGATTAAAATGGCGACTCAATGACACGCAGTGTTACCAACCACTTGCTAAAAACATATTGAATATAAACAATTGTTATTGCATCAAAACTTATTCTAGCTCCAAATATAATAATTATAAAAAGATATTTACTTAAATATTATTATTAAAAATCCATTCTTATAAACAAAATCAATTAAAATTCATTTCAATTAAATATATTTATCCTTTGTTGGCTAGACGGAAATTTGTAGATTAAATAATAACTGTAGAATGTTTTAAAATTATAAAGAACGCAATAATTTAAATAAATAATTTAAAGGGAAAAAGGTTATTGAGTTATTTAAATGTTCTAAACAGCGATATGTAATATTTTTTATTATTTTCTATAAAACTGTTTGTTACTTATATACATTTAATCTTTAATATTTGGACATTAATAAATATATTTTTGAGCTTATTATTAATCAGCACATTTATGAACCATTCATTACTTTGTTTATAAATGTTGACAATTTCCCTATTTATTTCTTAACATGATTGCCGATTTGTTCCAAATTAGTGATTTATGTAAAAAATGTCTATGATTTAACAGTGTAAACAAATGTCTTCATTGATGTTATTGCTCTAGAAAAAATATTAATTCATTTGTTGTCTTTTTGAGTTACGTAAAAATTGACTAGAATAAATATATAATACAAAACGATTTCATTTATAAATATAGCACATTTAAACATAACTTTCTCCTTTAATTGACTTGATATAAGTCAACTGATCATGTTTACGTTGCATTTTAACAAATACCTCTTTATCCTTATTATTATTTTTCAATGACGTACATTCCCCCACACAAACACCATCGTCGTGTGTTTCTTTGCTTTTCGAGTTATTTCTGTGACTATACCTACTCCAAAACGACTCATGACTCGATGTATTCGTACTCGATGTAGTATTAAACGTGTTTTTCCGACTCGAATTCGACGACTGGCGCTTCTTACGTTTGATTTTGTAACCGCACAACCTTAAGAAGCCGTTACGAAATTTCGAACTCATTACGTTGTACAGGACTGGGTTAATAGCTGAGTTAATGTATAACATTATTCGGCAGAAGTATAATAGTATGTAATAGCCTTCGAGTCCTAAATTTGAGACGCTTTCGTCTGAAACGACGATGATCCATAGTGTGAGCGCGCGAAATGGTAATAAGCAGATGAAAAACGCTAGTACTACAGTGCCGAGCATCAGCACCACCTGTTTGCGGTATTTTAGAGCGTTCTGCGATGGCGCCAAGTTTTTTGCTGGGGCAATAATTTTCGGGTTTTCCATGAGCGTTTTCGCTATAACCGTGTATAGGATTAATAAAATTGCTAACGGCACAAAAAAGAATACGGATACAGTTAGAATGAAAAATAACGCAGGCCAAAATTGATCTGCTTGGGTCCAACATACTGGTACGAAGGACCCGTCGAAGTACTCTTCGAATTTGTACTCTGCGACCGCCAAAATTGGGCTGAAAATAATAAATAGTTAATTATAACATACAATTTTAAATAAAAAACATTTAAATTAAAAAAAAAACACACATTTTTTAATATTATATGTGTATCATAATGCCTATTGTTTCACAGATTTATTAATTGAAACAACTGTCTGTATAAACTACTTGTAACGCACTATAGACAATTGCAGTGGCGTAGCCAGAAATTAATATTTAGTAAACTCAAAAACAGATAGGTTTAAAATAATTAAACGTGGTATTTAAGCTTTTTATTATATTTGGAAGACCTGATAAGTTAACTGTAACAATTAACCAACCGGAAGTGGTACTTTACTTAACGGTATTTCCAGTTTTTGACTATTTTACGAGAAACTATGCGTTAATTCGAAAATATACATATATAGTAAACGATAGGCAATACGATTATGTATCATTTTTGTTTGAAAAGTTTTTTGAAATAACTTCCGGTTTACGTGCTATGAACGTTTGAAATTTCGTACTTTTTTAATGATTGAATGATGAATATGAACTTATCAAAAAGGCGCTAATGACCTCTAATTTAAAAAAGGCATACTTTGGCCACATCAGATATTAATCATTTAAAATTAATAACTTTGCTACGCCACAGGAATTTATTAGAACTTGCAATCGCCATTCTAATTTAAATATAAGTATATATTAAAAATGCCTATGTATATTATTTTAAAAATGAATTTACATTTTTATTAAATTTAAATTCTAATGTAAACATGATTTACAAGTGTAAATTGAACAGCGAGACGGTCTTAAAATAAATTTCGTAACGATAATTGTTTATTATTTACACAAAAAATCATGATTGTACATTTATTATAAATAAACTAATTTAGCTTTGTCTATTCTAATTACATGAACATTACACAATTACAAACATAGCCTCATTCTACTTGGACAAGTACTACTACATATGTGTACACGCAAATGATGGCGACTACAAGCTTAACTAATCTCACATTTAAAACCAACACATTTCATTCACTCGAAAGTTACAAAACTATTTTATTAAAAATTACTAGCATTAATTATAATAATACTTACTTTGATTTCTGAGTAAATCTATTTTTAGTGCCGCAAAAATTAGATTTATAAAGGGGAAAAATTACCAAAAAATTAATCGGTTTATTAAGTTTTATTTATTAAAACTATATTAACATTTACGAATATATTTATACAGAATCGTTGCAAGCTTAGAAGCTATGACGTCATATTAAACGTATCATTTTGCGATTCGATTCTATATATAGTAGAGGTTATATAATAAATATTATATTTAATATCTTTGGTGACATAACTTATAAAAATTGTAAAAAATTATTTAAATTAATTATAGATTATTTTTGCACTTTATAATGCAAAATCAGTTATAATTTGAAGGGCTTAGAGTGTTGAGAAGGGTGGGTGGGAGTGGGAAGAGTAGGCGTGTCAGGGGAGTGGGCGTGAAGCGGAGTGGGCGGGGAGTAGAAGAGAAGTTAGGTATATCCTACACATACGTATTAGACTGTAGCAATTAGCTGTTTTTTTTATATAAATAAGTATTTAAACAAAGCTTTCAGATTCTAAGTTAGGGTTTTTGTTGTTAAACATTTCTTTTAAATATAAATCGTCTTCGAACGTTTTCAAATGTTCAATTGTTGTTAAGATGTTTGAATGATCAGTGAAGATTTTATGATTTTGTTTATCAAATCTATTAATTGTTACTAAATTACTCGAGGTTTGTTTAGTTTTAGAGTCTAACGTAATGTCTAAAATATTTAAATCACCATCGTCTAAAGGATCTAAATGTTGAATTTCTATTGCATCGAATTTAGTTCGATTATAAGTTTTAGATTCTAAGAGTTCTAACGCTTTAGAACCAGTCGATATTTTAGAATTATTTAAACTAGAATTAACTTCACTATGTAATACTGGTAGCTCTAAATTAGATCTAATATCACTAATGTGAACAGCGTTCAAATCTACTTGCGCACAAGGCTCGATTTGTTTATGAACATTTAAATTAATTTCTATAATATTAAGTTGTTGAATCTCAACCAAATCTGGTTCGATATTTGTTATTCTGAGTGGACTTTCCGTGCATATTTTCGTGCGCGAATCATTTGAACGATTCGAATCAGGACTATCACAAATATTTTTCAACACCATCGACTGGTGTCGAGTTCTAAAACTACCCTGACTTCGGAAAGTGCTGCTGCGATACGAGTTAACCGTTGTAGTAAGAGTCCCGTTGCGCGAACGTCTAAAATACAATTTACGGTTTTTCGAGCATAAGAGGAAACCTTCCCGGAATTTCGAGCTCATTAAATTGTACAAAATAGGATTCACGACAGAATTTAAATAAACCATGATGCGGCAAAAGTATAAAATGTTATAATATTTTTCAATGCCTAAACGATTGACTGTTTCATCCGAAACTAGTATAATCCAAACTGTGAACACTCTGAATGGGATTAGACATAAGAAGAAGCTTAGCACGACGGTGCCAAGCATTAGGACTACTTGTTTTCGAGCTCGAATGCTGTAGTTGTCGATATGTTTGTTCAGAACGATTTTAGCGGCGTCGGAAATGAGGTTTTTTGCAATGATCGCGTAAATGATTAATAGTAGTATTAAGGGTATTATGAAAAATATAAAAATGGTCATTAGGAAATATAGGGCTGACCAAAATGAGTTTGCTAACGTGTGACAAGCCGGAACTGAGGTTCGGTCAAAATATTCCACGTGTTTGAATTCGGCTATGCTCAAAATGGGGCTGAAATAGTAAAAAAAAATGTCATTCTTAATTAGTTTCTATATCATTCAAAAACACCGAAATAGTCTTTCCCAAATATATTCAAACTTCAAACCACCAAGTGTGTGTTCATTTATTGGTGCGGGATTTAATTAGAAAAAGACTATTTCTAGATTAGAAGATTATAAATTGTCAAACATTTTAAATTTTGAGATTTATGTACAAAATTTGTTAATTTTATTTTTAAAAGCAGAGGGTTATTTTTTAGAAAATTAGTTTATTATAGGGTGAACCAGCTGTTGGTTTCTTTTTGCAGTGCGTGTTATTTCGACAGTTTGCAATACTGACGCGCTTGGCATTTATATATATGTAATGTCAAACCTTCTCTGTAAGGTTTGATACTACATATCTATTAATGTCAAGCGCGTCAGTGTTGCAAACGGTTGAAATAACACGTACAGCAAAAAGAAGCTAACAGACGGCCCATCCAATATATATATATATATATATATATATATATATATATATATATATATATATATATATTATTTACAGTTGGAATAAAGGTTTGGTAACACAAATATACAACACAGACATATAGGATATGGTATATAGGAGACATGTAAGACATATTTCACACAAATAGGACGATTCTGAGCATTCTATTTGATGTAAGACCCTATATAGAATTAACATTTTTTAAATATGAAGTTAGGTGCTTTTAAATACAGATTACCTATGTATATATATATATATATATATATATATATATATATATATATATATATATATATATATATATATATATAGTTCAGGATGGTGTAGTATTTTGTTTCAAGGTAATATATTAACTAGGGTCGTTAATCAGAGAAATTTGAAGCTGACTCTTAACGTTTTTGACATTTCACGGGGCTAGTTCACTTTATTTAGAATTTCAACTAAAGTTTTAGTAATAAATCACGGAACTTAACGTTCAAAAGCCACACCATATACACTTACGTACATTTTTCACACCGTACTACCGAAAAACAACTTTTGCGAAAACCATAAATACCGGAAGTCAAACAAATCTTTATAAAACACAATATAGTTCAATGTACTTTACAACTTATAGTTAATTGATTAAAAGTTTACATTCAACCTATACTGTAATAACCGAATACTCAAGCTCTTTTTGTCGATAAGCGAAGAGCACTTTGTGATCAGATTTCACTAAAAATCTCGACAAATATTTACAAACAGGACCGGCGCAAGTGGTAACATGAGAAAGAATAATAATAGCGTCAAACTAAATGTATTTCTATATCAATGGTCAATCGGAGCAAACCTATAAGACGATTACAGATCTAATATGTATATACGTTATAGATTTTCTCAGAATCGAACCATAAATTAATAACAAGCTCCTATAAGTAGGTTAAATAAAAAACAATCCGCTTTACGAATTTTGGTAGCAACTGTCAAAACAAAGTCATTTATATAAAGCGGCATTTGTGCCGCACCAGTGAAATGGTCGCAAAAAAAAAAAACATACAAGAATATAATTTAATTAATATCTCAAAATTAATTATTTCAGCGAAGCGCTTTATTTATATTCCGCATCATTGCAATGAAACAACAGAATTCTATAAAAACGTGTACTTTAAATGTAAATTAGGAACCGAAAATCGTTTATAAAACAAAAAGAAAATGTAGTTTTCATTTCATTTCCAGTTCCGTAACCATTTAGCAATTTTTAATACATTTACTCCACACGCCATTCCCCCACATTCTTTAAATAAGCCGCTCTGCAGTCGTCATTCAATTAAAATACCTTTTTACGAGCAGACATCATGCCTTTTATTCACGCACAAAACGATATCATGAAAACGAAACGCGTATACCACGTTTCATCTAAGTTTTACAGAGCTTCGCTTCCCATAAACATGATTGTTTTTATGGCGCAGTAGTTAATTGCGCATGAACACCCTAATAGCATCTAAACTACAATGCGATTGAAATAGAACTAAAGTTTAGAACGTTTTATCTATAGACTTTTGTATAGAAATGTTCTACAAAGGCGTAGGACGCGGTATAGAAATAATTACAATTTAAAAAACATTAAATTTTATATTGTAGAGCCTTGCGGACATTTAACGCTCTATTCACACCGAATACAGCCAATGAAGATCGTTAATAAACGTTTTATTAAAAAAGCTTTCTCAATTCAGTACATTAGGTTTTTAAAAAATGAAATTTAATATCGAATGAATATATTTATTACTGCACCTAACGTCACATTAGTCACCAATTTTTTTTTTTTTTTGGTTTAAATAACTCAAATAAAATTTAATACTAGTCAAACATTTCATATATAGATGAAATATATAAATAGCGAAATTCGTTATGAGTTAAAAGGTATTGTAATTTACAGTGAAACAAAGACAGTTTTACACTGAGAAGTAAATGGATGAAAATAAAAATAAACCCACTAGAAACCAGACAGCTTATAGCGGATGTATTAGTGTTAGTTGTACCGAAACCGGAAGTGAGCGAATCCGGCATTGAGAAGAACAAAATTGCATTTGTCTGAAGCTACGACGCGAATATATATGAACAAACGAATGTTTCAGGATTCAAGCATTTCAGTTGCGTTGGAAAGGGCGGGTGTGGAAGGGGGTGGGTTGGTGTA
The DNA here is from genome assembly GCA_018344505.1 of Nebria ingens riversi. Classification (NCBI taxonomy): domain Eukaryota; kingdom Metazoa; phylum Arthropoda; class Insecta; order Coleoptera; family Carabidae; genus Nebria; species Nebria ingens. The sequence goes on from JADQWA010000207.1 coordinate 606,333, forward strand.
CGTCACAGTGGGTTTCAAGTGGTCATCCATTAGTGTTTCCCGCTATTTCTGAAACCGGATGTGGCATATCGGATCCCGAACTATCCAATTATTATCGGAAAACGTGGAATTTTACAGTTACCAGTAGTACTAAAGCAGCCGAAAAGTTGCTGATTTTTTTCAAGCTTTAAATCATGTATAAATAATAATAAACATTGAGTTAGGGTGAAAGTTAACAATGGGAAATTTATTTAAATTGAAACTATTAAAGCCCTTTATTATAACGTGTTTATGCTTGGTATATATATATATATATATATATATATATATATATATATATATATATATATATATATATATATATATATATATATATATATATATATTCATAGATAATAATGTAACCACGAAATATATGCGTACATTTGCAACAATTTTGGGGTGCACTATTAAAACCGACACATAATTACCGAATACATTGTTGTAACCCTTAATTTGGGCGAGAATGTCTAAGCATTCCAGCGAAAACACACGCTGTATAACTGTGTAACATTGCTCTTGACATTGGCAATGAAACACACGGTAAAAGCGAGCGCCTGAAGGCCGTTGAAACGGAGCCGTTTCAACGCCTACGGCAAACCCTTATGTTACAGTAATTTCAGCCGCGATAGAATTGAATTTATCTGCCAATGGAGTGAGGGTCACTCATTCAAGTTACAACTTGTGTGAAATTGATTCTAACACCATCTAGTAGTGGCTGCATGAATAGAGAATCTCGGCCGATCGTGCGAACTGATTGTACAGACTTGGACTCAGCTCAAAACAATTCGAATGTGCTTGTCGGAATTTTTTAGAGGGCCTAACATACTATTGGGGAGAGCTAGTATAGCTACGTGGTACTAGTTCGCCTCAAAATTAGATCATAGTGACGTAATGCGAGTTAGTAGTGTCCAATGTTTTGGATCTAGTGTAGAGTTTAATTATTTCGCGATTTTGTTTGAGAAAATGATTTGAGGAAAGAATTAAATAGTTTTAATGTAATTAGTAAAATAATTTGAGTCAGACTCTGTTAGAAAATGTGATCAGAGTTCTGTAGGGCGTAAAGATTCTATCCTCATATTTTAGCAGTGCCCTCCCTATTTCTAAACTACTCTCTCGGTGGCTTTTCCTCATAGGATTATCCTCCCTGAAGGCAACTTTCTGCAATACCGACAAGCCCGATATCGGAATGCAGACATCTCAAGGTTGCGCGTCAAATATCATAAATTATTAAACCAAGTTCGTTTTGTATCTATATTCGTACATATATATAAAAGAATCGAAAGAAACGCGAAAGTTATTTCATTATTTAATAATAATAATAATAACGTCTATTTTGAGTTTTGTTAAAATATATATATATAAATATATATATATATATATATATATATATATATATATATATATATATATATATATATATATATATATGTATATGTATATATATATATATATATATATATATATATATATATATATATATATATATGCATATATATACACAATATACAGATATACACCAAGTTGTTTAGTGGCAGGCAACATGTTATACAAGTCGTGCGCATATGTTAGTCAACAGTAAAAGCGCATATTACAAAGCAATGTTCATACATTTAGGGGCAAAGCTTGTTTATATAAAGTAATCTTACCTCGTGAAGACCGCAGCGAAAAACCAAGCCAAAAGACATATAAGGCTCGCGCGGGTTTTTGTGCAAACATACCCCGCCTTAAGAGGCTTACAAATAGCGTAATACCTTTCGAAACTTATCGCTAATATCGTCAGCACAGACGCGTGGGCCACCGTCATCTCAACAAACGGCACTGCTTTACCTAAAACAAACCAAAAAAACAATCTTCACTATCGTTTTCCAACTACATGACCACAAATAAACCACAACCAAGACTATTTTATTGTTAAAAAGATATGAATGTTTAAAGTCGCGCCTTTACAGCTCTACGAACGACGGCGAAAAATACATCTAGTGTTTTTATAACTTACGGCTGAATGATGAAACTTCCTTATGAAGTGTTGGCAACATTTGTCCAGTGACAGTTCCATTGTAGCTATTTCCTTGATTTTTGACATCACCAAATATAGTTAAAATGACGAAACTTTAAAAGGGTGACAAATGCGAAAAATACGAATTAAATTACAATCTAATTGTAATGTTTATATTACATTTAGAAACTGGGAATTGTTTAAAATTCTCAAACAACTATTGGTGAACAATTTGAAAGTTTAATATTTTTATAGCTCAAACTCGTTAAACGCTCATATATTTAGATCAAAGTAATATTTTCAAAAGATATTTATATTTGTGTTTCACCGGTTGATGAGTATTTACATAATATCGTCGCGGATTGGTTTTATTTTGCGGCATTTCTCAAATGGCTTAACAGACATCTGTTAGCGTATTTTTTTCGATGTTGAAAGACATCTTAACACTAATGGCCCTTAAAATTATGCTGAATTATTTGTTTAGCCAATTAGGATTTCGACGAAACGTATTCATTAATTATGATTTCACAAAAATGCACTTTACGTCACTTTTCACCCACAAAGTTCGCTTTTTAAAACAAATTTTGACAATGCACACGTGCCACGCACTTTTACGCATCATTATTTTACGCTATTTATAACACACATCAATCGTTCACGTTAAATATTTATTTAATTTGGAAATTTACATCTATCTAACACAACAAAAATGTTTCTGACAACTGCACTAGCTGACATGCTCCGAGCGTCAGTGTTGCCAATGGTAGCAAACTGACATTTTTTTAATTGTATCGTATAACAATTTTTCACAAACGCGCGAATTTTAAATTAATTTTCTCTAAGACTATAAGTTAATAATTAATTCTAATGTTTATACTCTATTATTAGAAAAATTGAGCTTGGATATAATTCAATTAGTCATATTAATTAATAATTAGTGATTTAATGGAGTCTTGATGTGGCTGGGATTGTGAAAATTTGTAGGTGTCAGCTAATAAACATTAAATTTCGCGTATACAATTAGTGAATGCTTTAGTTTGGAACAAAGTCTCTTCATTGTTTTGTTTGGAAGCCGAATAAGTGCTATATGGTGATGGTATGTCCTAAATTCATGTTCTAGGGCGAGCTTTTGTTTCGTTGCAGGGCTGTATTAAGTGTAATTAAACATTTAATACCACTTCAAAAGTGATATTATTCAACTAGTACAACTAGGAAAAAAGTTTGATAACCACTAGTATGTATGTAGACACACTATTTACATTATTATCTCAATCATAAATATTAATTTTCCAAAATATAATTAAAATATAATATCATCATTTATAACTCGAAAATTTAATTAACATTTTAACCTAATCCAACCCTGTACACACTCTTTAATTACTGTTCAAGACGTACTTAATTACAGTGCGAGCAGTGGTTGTAAAAATGTCCACGGCTTAAGTTCTAAATGAAAATATATCTACACTTTGATTATTTTTTAGACTTAGTAAATGTATATTAACTTAAAAGATGTTTTAATATGTAAGCTTTTACAGCGACTAGAGGTAAGGATAGTAAGTCGTGGAGGGGGTAAGAGGGAGGTACTATAGATGTTTGAGAAGCTCTGTTTTGTGAGCTTAACTTGCGTTTCAGCGTAGCACAGATTTTTATGGGTGTTTTTATGATTTATTTTATTGACTCAAATAATATAGTGGATATTAATTTTGGCAAATTTGCGAAATATTTTGTAGGGATATTAATTTTTAACGGATCGTAACTGTTATTATATAGAGAAAACATTCAGAATTAATGTTGCGATTTGGAATAAGTCACAGAAAATTATTAGCACTAAAAATACATTGTTGAAATTACTTCCGGAAGTAAGGAAATAATTCCAATAAGGCCCACGCGATTACCAATCTAACCGAATACCAAATACCAAAAATGATTGCTAGTTTAGTGTTTTTATTTGACCAATCTGAACTTAGACATTTTAGTAGCTTTAGACATGGGGGAAAAAACATGTTATTTTTAGCCAATTAATATATATGTACATATAAATGTGTGAGGATGGTAAGGACTACATTAACGTCATATTGTTTGGTGGTTAGTGAAATTATATTCAAAGTTGGCTCGCCAATTAGATCGAAAGTCCTTGTAATTAGTAGCGTTTAGATTAATTGGCAATTACAATATAATTGTAGATTTTCATTTACATAATTTTGCAACTATGACGTCATTTAGTATACAAAGCGTTTTTGTCTATCGCCAAAAATAAAAACAAAATATGTGTCTAGTATACACCTATTGTAAAATTATTTTTAATTACATAACCAACACTTTAATTAGTTCTTTTGCAAGCTAGCTTCAGACTAGTCTACATAAGACGTATAGTTCAATTAACAAGATTAATTGTTATTTTATTTAGACAGTACTTTCAATTTAATTGAGATTTAAATATATTTATTGCTTTCATTACCTGAAATTGATTCAATTTAGGGAAATGTTTTATAATTAAATTATATCATTTGTTGTTTGCAGCATTCAGCGTCTGTAATATTTTACGGATTAATTTGTTAACTGATCCACATGAATTTTGATTAATTACTTTGTAGAAATCAATAAAATGTTGATAAATAAATAAATATAAGTGTTGTTAATATAATAATTTAAAAAATGTATTTAGTAATAAAATAAATAATATCTAAATATGCCAAGCTCATATAAGTTGAGGGCCAATTTAAAATAGATAAAAATTTAAATTATGTATGCACAATGCAGTACAGTCGAACAAGAGGAATTATTTATTTTATTACTTGTAACTATATTCACTTGCAATTCACCGGAATACAGAGCTGGATTAAGTATAATTTTATACTAAATTAGCTGCTGTGATTTATATAAATAGAGTTAAATATAAAATATTTAAGTATAATCTAATAAGAAACTAATATGTAATGGGTGTGGGAGATCACATATTTTAGGTATTAATGTTTCAACACATGTTACACATATTTGGCACGTTTGACTCATATGATACGTTTAACGAGTGATTACGACAATTACAACGCGCCGTAATTAAATCGTAATCGTTCATATGTAATAATTTCAGTTATTATTGATGGTTTTTTTTTATATACGATGAATGTGCGCGACGTTCGTAATTGATTATAAAGTGATTGATGGCCCTAATAACGAATTAGTGGTAGTCCGACTCTGTGATTGATACGATTTAGTGGATTGAGGAGATTTTCGGTATCAGTCACCTACATATATAGATTTTAGGTGAGTACTTTACGTACCTATACACGATGGGCCTGTTGACATTTTAATAACATACAGAGTTAAATCTGTCGCGCCATATGTGCTTTCACGCATGCGTATTGTGCACTCACAAATAAAATAAGTCAAAGCAGTCGTTTGGACGCCAACCCACTCTAAACTTATAATGGAACACATAGACAGCGTTCATTCGCACTGTTTTCTATATTATTTATAATAAATCGTAATTTAATTCATATTTAACGCTTTTTGTTTCCCCTCTCCCTTTCGCCTCAAAATACTAATCACCAGAAAGCGTTTATTGCTAGTAAATGTTAATAAAATAGAGTCTACGACAAGCTTGCGTGTGCTCTACCACATTTAAAAATGGTAAACTACGTTCTTGTCCATTCTATTTCAAGCCTTAAGCCTTTCAGTCATCTCACACACACCCAAGTAGACATAAGTGATGTCCGACGGAAGAAATTGACAGATAACTTAACAACAATCTTAAAATTCACCGTGTCGTGAACAGCAAAGTGAAACAACCACATAAATAAATGTGCTAAACTGCACTAAATCTAAGCCTGATGTATATGTTTTGTTTTCATGTTACGAGATTTGAAATAACTCTGAGGGGCATTTTTTTTTCTCTCTTTGGTTAGCACCAGTGGCGTTCGACTGCCAAGGTGCCAAGATCAATTCTAATACTAAGTTTCGGACCACCCTAAGTCATATAAACAAACAACTTATTTTGAGATATGTAAAAAGATACTGTTAGAATGTCCTAAAAATATATATTAATATATTAAAAGTGAACATTTTTAAATTTAGCGACAGTTATTGATAGATCTGATAATATCTTGTTAGAAGTTACGCATAATGTATACCAATCGCTTATAGGAGGA